>JARGSG010000189.1:1800000-2311785 GCA_030374805.1 Gracilaria gracilis
TGCTGAGTATTCTGCTTAGTGCTTCTGGAAGCGGTATGGCCTCTCTTGTTCACAGACATGACATACCGAACATATTGTTTTTCTTTCTGGAGAAGATGCATCCTAAACTGCGAGAACTAGGATTTCATATGTCATCAAATGATACAGGGGTTGCGAAGAGACACTTAAATCTCGATATCACGTCTAGAAATGTTTGAAACAGAGCACAAACTGGAGCACAAACGGAAGCGACACCTGGAAATGGCCTTACTTCTGGAAAAAATTCTTAAAGCAGCACGGAGACACCCAGAAACATGGTGGAACTATGCGAATGCAGATGAAGATATCCACTCTGTATTGTTTGAGGTGACAAAGGTTGCTACCGGAGAGCTTCAGTCTGCTTCATTACAGCTTTTGGCTGCTGCTTTTTCTCCGTCTATAGATTATGTGAGTAGGGTAATGAAGTCGAAGACTACATTTAGCTTTGAACCGGCGCTGAAATCCCAATCAGAACAGGAATTGAGGAGTACTTCTTTCGAACTAAGCCCCGAAGATGAAAGCGGGACACCGAATGCTGACCGTGTCTTGGAAGATCTCCTTAGGAAATGAGCAAGCCTCAACCAAGTATTCCCAGAAGCGTTTACAAGTGATGGATACGCATTTGTTCACTTTCTACTTTTTGATGTTGTGCAGATGTCTCATAACAATTCTTTTAGGTTAGCAGCCGCGGATGTTCTTACGTTTCTGATAGTTCGTGCTGCTACAGATGCTACTGCTTATGTTGATCTGATTTGGGAAGTTCACAATGGTCTGAAGAAGGCTTTGGGCCTCATGCAATACGCCAGAAGTGTATCTGATGGCATAATAACCTGCCTGCCTCTCTTTGTCTTGTGTTGTCGAAGTGGAAAGTTTGGAACAACGAGTGAGACATATCTGACCCCATTGACAACCGATATCTCTGAGCTTCTTATGGAAAGCTGCAATCAACTCAATTCGAACTCGAACTCCCGTCTCTATAGAAAACTATCATCTATTCTTGATATTGGTGGTTACTATCTCGAGGCAGATCCCTGTCTGACATGTGCAGCAACGACATGGGAGTCATCTGAAGTTCTTGAATCTCGCCTGGAAACTATTAAGGCTGAGACGAAATATACGGATTGTGCAATTATGCATCGACTGTTGGCTCCGCATGAGATTTATACTGTTAGATTGAAAATCATCGACCCTCGGCGTACAAGACGTGCGAAGAAGATTGAGGTTTATTACTCGTCCCGTACGGTTTCTGACGCAGCGGAATTGAAAGCTCAGTCTCATCCATGGAAAAAGTTGGATTTCTTTGACTTAACCCTGCGCACAACAGAGTCGGGTCTTGGCTTTCTAGTTCCAATTCAAGCTGCGAACATCAAGTTTGAGTTTTCCGAGTTCTATGATGCTGTCAAACTCCAGCAGACATCGTTTGGCACAGAAGCGGATCAAAATGATGGCGGCTCTTCATCTACTGTGAATGAAATTAATCGGGCTCATAGAACAGCAGAGAATTTACAATGCCCGCGCTGTTCAAGACCAGTTACTGATCGTCATGGGATATGTCTAAATTGTCCTGAGAACGCATACCAATGCCGGCAGTGTCGCAATATCAACTATGAGAATCTTGATGTCTTCTTATGCAAATAATGTGGATATTGTAAGCACGGGCGGTTCGAGTTTTCTGTTCTAGGGAAACCAGCTTACATAATTGAACCTGTACTCAACGATGAAGACCGGCGAAGGTCGTCGGAGGTAATTGAAAGAGAAACGGCAACCGTTCATAGATGCATGGAGCAATTGACAAGAATTCGTTCCACCATTATACGATCGCTTGCGACAGGTTTACCCGATGACCAGGTAAGAGATAAGGGAAAAGGTCCAGGAAATTCTCGCATATCTCTTGGAGATGTGGTTCCACCACGCACCGAACTGGCTATGCTTGAGGCTTTATTGGAAGGACAAGTTTCGCAAGAAGTAGAATAAGCCGCTAATTCCACCCAAGATGGTGTGAGTATTACTGAGGATGTTCTTGGAGATCGGAATGGGTCTGTTGAGGTTTATGAGAGAGAGCAGAGTCACAAAACGGGGTCAAACAGCGGGTCACCCCTAAATCGAGCACGACGTACAGAGCCCCATCACAGTAGTCATCCGGTTGAATCAAGCACGTCAGTAAGACCACATCGGTTTTGTCCACTATATACTCTAAGGAATGTCGAGCTATATACGCAGGGATGAGCAGAGGAGTTCGAGTTTTGACTATGACAAGAGCTGAGCTTGTAAGATATGCAATCTCGATCGATGAGAATCACTTGAAGCATGCAAATGATTTATCTCTGGCTTCGGGGGGAGAGCCCCAACATTTCGCGGAAGTGATAAGTAGGAAACGGGGTCCCGTCCGCCGTGTTCATCCATGCTGTTATACTTGCACACAAGCTTTCGTAGCCAACTGCGTCAAACTGCTCGGTACAATAGTTGACGAAAAAGCTGGTCTACACTCCGTCAGAGCTATCTTCTCAGTTGGTTACACATGTCTTGCGAATGTACTCGCAATGTGAGAAAGACGAAGTTCGTGTTGGTTCGCGATAATGAGCCAACAACGAGACTTGTGTGTGAGGAACTAGCGCGCAAGATTTCGTTCTGCATCGAATCTTGGGAAACTGTAGACCCGCACACCGTGGCACAGTTTGACATTGGAATATTAGAATCCATATCTCGGTTAGACGATGATTGCTGGGAAGAGCGACTTCGTTTGGTCATGGCAATCCTTTTCAAAGCCTCGAAACAAGCATTGACTTGCTCATCTGTAGCAGAAAGTATCATATTACCATGCCTACAGGCGGCGTTAAGAATACTAAGAGAAGATGTCGGACTTTCTATCCAAATGGATGACAGTTCTGATGCTCCTGCTCTCGATACCACGGTCTTTTCAACCGGACAAGTTTATGGGTTTCAGGTTAATGCTGAAATTGTTGAGTTGGAGGACCGACACAACAACCTTGAAGTGCATGTTCTTGCAAGGGATGAAGGTCAGCTTCGAGACCAAGCAGGTAGCCATGGCAACAATGAGGTGCAAATTAGCGAAGATGGAAACTCCTGTTACAATTATGAAAATGGGGATGCAAGTAGTGGAAGACGTGAGAGTGATGACGACTCCCAATCGTGTCATAATACTGAAGAGATTTCGGTTCTGGTTAGTTCGTCCGCTACAAGGGAAGGTATATCTGCAACCCGAGAACGGGTGGGTAGTGCCAGACCTGGGTCCCTCGCAGTGCCAGAAACAACAGTGTCTGTGCAAGAAGCTGGAAATGTGCTCGAGGATGTACACGATAGAGGACTGGTAACTGCAGATATAACGCAATGGTTGAAAGGAAACTACTCTCAGACGACATGGTTCCAAGGTTTAATTCATGAAAAGCATGCTACCGAAGGCAGAAAGAAGATATCTGGTACCGAGAAAGAACGGAACCTGCTCTCCTCATGCTTCAACATGTGGAAGACTGTGGCTACTGGTGTACAGTTAGAAAAGCAAACGCAGTTTAATGCATTATTCTTTGAGCAGAATAACTGGATTGTTCGTTTAATGTTGTTCACTCCTTGCACTGCGGTGAGAAACGAATGCTGTGCTTTGCGTCAACTGCTTTGTAATGAGGGTGAAAGCTGGAAAGGCACCAAGAGGGACTGCGACGACGGCAAGTGGGATGATGAAGCGACACGAGGTGAGCCAGGGGTTTTCTGTGTCATCATCGCATACGGATGGACCCCAGCCAGTAACGGCCCCTGTTGCTGCACCAGGGTCAGCACCAGCTGTTGGTCTGGGCAATAGAGGGGAGAGCAGGAGCGGAAGTGCACCAAACGTTTGCGTGAAGATTTCTAAGGTCGAAAGTGCTTTGGGAGAGTCTTCAGACCCCGGTTTCAAGAACACCGTTGGAAAAAGAATGGGCAAGGTGTGCTGGGAATACAAAAGCGTGTGCGGGAAGAGGGTCTCGGAGCTGGGTTCAACACAATCTTTAAGAAGGCAAACGTAAAACAAATAAAGAAAAGTATAAGTAGCAATTGTAAAAGCTTAGGCGGACTGTATGATCGGTAGCAACACCACAAGGCGATAAAGCGCGGCAATCGAAGAAAGAAAGGAGAAAGAACCAGGCGAGTTAAGATGCATCTTCACTTTCCTCCCCAGTCATGCACTTGAACTTCTTCAACAACCTTGTGTGTGTCTGTTCCAAGGAGGCGACGATTTCCTTGTCATGTAGATCACGAGCTCTCTTGAGTGCGGCAGAGCTCTGTACCAACATCGAAGAGAGCTTCACAACTTTCTCGAAGTCCTCCATATCTTGCTCTTCAAACGACTTCTTCGGGCCCTCTACTTTCTTTCGTTCTAAAGCCAAATGTTCTTTCATTAGAGCCTGATTCACTTCAGAGATATTGTTGGACCGATTCATCTCCTTTCATATATCGCAAAGCTCTTTTTTGCTCCCACTCGTTCTTACACTTGAGCTCCTACGGCCAAACGCTGCGTTACCCTCCACGCCTCCCAGTTGACCTTCCTCGACTCCTCCTTCGTCTTCTTCAATCAGCTTCGATGCTGTGACAAGCACTTCGTCCGCCTCATTCGGGGTTCCCAGTCTAGTCACAATAAAGAACCCATATAAACGCTTCGATTCGGCGGTGAGGTCTCCTCCGTTAGTTCGTTTCAGAAAAGAAGAGATACTTGTTGGGTCATTCTGTCCCGACTTTGACCAGTTCGCCCTTGCAATGGTCGCGTCCTTCCGAATACTGTCAAACTGTATTTTCAGTATCGCCGCATTCCTGTAGCAAAGAGGTCTCTCATTTGAATTCACGCCATCCAGTTTCCCTGCAAAGCAGTTAATTGAATTAACATGTCTGTCATTGAACCTGTTTGCGATGATTAGCCAGTATGAGTCTCGATTCGCCTTATGGTCCAGCTCAGCTTTTGTCAAGGTTTTCCCGTACGCGTTGGCCATGGCATTTCTTGCCTGTTCGTCATCGCGTAAAAGAACCATGAGCCTGGCAAACTCGTTAAGACAAAAAGAAGGATCCGAATTACCATATTGTTGCTCTTGAGTTAGAGGAAACGCCGACGAGTCTTGGGAGGCGCGCTGATACTCCAGGAGGTGTTTTTCGAATCCCTTGCGGTCGTTCTTATGAAGCATGTTGACAAACTCTCCAACCTCAGGCAGCTCTGTCAGCGCCCCACGCATGGCGATGCACTCTTCCTCCCATGTGAAAAAGGATCCCAGGGGTTCATTCAAAGAGATACAATCTCTGATACTTGCGCCATCCAAGCTCTTGACGTGAAGGAAGAGAACAATCGCAGCCACCATCTGTCCTTGCTTTCGGTTATGGACAACGATCTTGAATGGCTTACAAATCTTTTTTAGATCTTCAACCCTCTTCCCCAGCAAAAACGAATAAATGTATCCCATACGAGACTCCTTAAATTTCGGTTCGTTATAAGGAGAGACTGTAACGGCCGAAGAGGATGCAAGAGCGTCCTTATTTGGAGAGTTGGCGTTGCACTTTCGAACCGGAATTATGCTGTCTTCACCACACTGATCACGGCATGGGGTGCCTGCGGTAGAGGTGGAGTGCTTTCGAGGACTACGACGAAGGGCGGGCGCTAATTTTTTGCCGGTCGGAATAGTTGGGTTGGATGTGGGTGATGCGCTGTCATGGCTCCTGCAAGGACTGCAACGGGGAGGCACCGCAGAAGTACGACGACCATGTGGATGTGCGTGGGATGCGGATGGGACTGATGGGTTTGAGCTGTTGTTAAGGTTTTTGTTTGGAATGTGGCAAGAAGCCCGCGCAGTAGAAGTAACGTGTTGAGCTGGAGCGGATGCGGAGGAACCAATGCTCTTTTTTTCCATTTGAAAAGGGCAGAAGGCGAGACGGTGGAGAGAAAGATATGAGGAGTCCGATTGGAAACAGGGTAAAGTTGGGGTGGAGTTGAATCGCACGAAGTCGGTGCGCACGTGTGGGGGAACGCAGAAACTGTGAGAGGAGAGTATAATACTGTCGAAATGTGGCGTTCAGTTGTCTACAATGCACAAGGTTCACCCTAAGTCGCATCAAGGTCCGCAAGACCAGGACCTTTCTTTGAATTTAAATGACTGGTGAGCAAGTATCCAAGTGTAACAATCCGGTTCGTATAGGGGTTCTGCTTATAGCTTTGGGGTCTTTAAGAAATTAAGTCGGGGCATTCACGGGCGTTGACGCGTCAGGCCGCCGAAGCCAATCAATGGCCGTTGATTGGCGTCCACGCGTTCATTCACGCTTGTTTAGATTGCGCCTCAAAGCATGCGTGCCCGAAAATTTCCAGACCTTTTCCTAGTTCCCACATCACCTCTGTGACGCCTTTACAACGGCAAAGACATGCGCCGAACCAGTGGCCTGGAAGTCTTTCAGATACCTCTTTTCATTTGCGCAGCTGTGTCATTGCACATTCCGTTACATCTCATGAGCTCGTTACTCCCCCATTCTTCCTAACATGAATTTCGAGACGATAAAAACTCCATTCTACGGAACGAAATTGAATGTAACGTTGAGAAAGCCAAGTTTATATCGTAGGATCTGGACGATGATGAACAGTTTCTTGAACAAGCCATAGGCCCGGCCAAAATTACCAGCTTTACGAAACAGTTCAGTACTGTGGTAAAAAGCAGACAGTTAGTGGGCTGCACTTATCTCAACAGGTCTTAGAAAATGGGCGTATGCGCAAAAGAAAGATTTTGGCCTATTCAGCTTGTTCCTGAACATCATGTTCTTCAACTGCGTTAGAATGTGGACAAGTATAGAACTCATTAGAAAAGGAAGGAGGACTAAACCTCTGCGAATGGATGAGCTTCTTGTTTACTTCGGTTTAAAGTTGGCTACCTCGGTTCATCGAGTAAACCGATTGAGCGACTACTAAGGCAAGTCAGAGCTACTGACCAATCTCTTCTTCAAGAAAGTTATGAGAAGAGACACGTTTATGAGCATAAGTACTGCGTTACGACTGTATGCTTCATACAAACCGGATATAGCCACTGTAGACCCTCTCCGGCACAGTCGCCTTATTCTTGAACATTTCACGAGAAACGCTGCGGCTTTGGCAGGTCTCGTTGGTGTCAGCTTACTGGATAGGAACACCTGAGATGCAAAGGACGCACCGCAGCCCGTTTGTACTTGAAAAGCAAGGCGGCAGAGTTTGGAATCAGGTTCTATGCCGTCGTAGGCTAGTCGCATGTCTATCTGCATAGCATTCAAGATAATGGCTCTGGAAATAAGAGTGAGCATAGTCCCGTACAGAGGTATACGACGTTGTTTCGAAACTTACGAGGGGCTGTTCAACGGAAGCTTGATGGAAAGTTGGTGTCGAAGACGGTGGCGTCGGCATTATGGTGTGCCCAGATGGCCCATCAGACTCAATTGCATGCCACACCAGATGAAGGTCGCCTCATGGTGATGGACGACTTCTACACCAGGCACGTTTTAGCCCGACAGCTGCAGGTATTGAGTGACGGAGAGTGCAGGGTTTTGGGAACGGTCAGGCTGACTAACATAGACGGTCTCAACCGCGTCGCGCTAAGACAGGCTATTGAAGATCCGAAGCATGCTAACCGAGGAGAGTGGCGCCTGGTTCAAGTTTTAGAAAACAGCGAGACTGCCAGAGTTCCCGCGACAGTCGCACAGAACGCCCGATTCGTTGTTTTCAAGGACTGGACTGTTGTTACCTTTTACACCAACGATCTTGCCGAAACTCCCACATCACGTATTCACAAACCCGACGACCCCGCACTCCGATTGCGTACACGGACTGGCTCCACTACAAAGACGGACTGGAACTGAATCTCTGCAGCGCACGACGCTGCAAGTACCAGCCATCATAGTGGCATATAATCTGTTCATGAACAGTGTTGACAGATTTGATCAGTACCGATCCACAACAGCAACATTGCGAACAGAATGAAGGGTAACAATGAGCATTATGACCTTCATCTTAGATGCTACCATCATCAACGCGCACGCCCTTCTCGGCGCAATCTCGAATGCCGGAGACGCTATTGTCGATGCTTCTGTTATGAAACGGAGAATTATACACCAGCTTGTCATGGACAAAGTTGAATACAAACAACTCCGAGCCTTACTGAGACCGATAGCTCCCAAGAAAAGCAGAGAAACCCCCAGTGCCACTCCCACTTTATCTTCAAACGAAATCCAGCTGTTGTTCGAAACTCAAAACAGAAACAGTGTCCAGCACCTGCTATGTAATCTTTTGTCGACGAACGGAAGAGGAGGTTACACAATGTTCTCATGCACAGCATGCAGATGGGGTTTTCATGTCAACTGTTTTTCCTTCTCCCATCACTATGAAGCCTTTCGAAATGTTCGTCCACTCATATATAAGAACGTAATGCGCACAAAGGCGAAACTATCTTCTAAACTCCATCGCAACCGACGCAATAAGGTCACATCAACTCTATCAACGGTAGTGGCTCCTTTCAAGAAATAAACTTACACTTCCTTGAACCCCATGTATGCTCCACGATCATCTGGCCATATCTTCCTGATGCCCTCCAGCACACATTGCGGAATCTGGACGCGCCTTCCCTTCCAGAGTATACCGTATCGCTTGTAGACATAAGTCTTGTAGGCGGTTTTGCGCAAGTTGTTGTTGTTTTGGGCATAAAAACCATTGTCTGAGTACGAAGCAACTGTTTGATTCACGATAGATATTGCCGACTGCGTCCAATAACACGGTGTTCCTCCACAGTGTCTACACGCAACATCTTCGTTTTCGGCTGTTACGCGCGGTAGATTGAGAGAAATAACATTAGCCTCGATATCCAACGAATCATGTTGACTTTTCTCTTCATTACTTCTTGCAACGGTTTCGGCTTCGTTCTTGGAAGAGCAAGAAGCGAGATATTGTTCCGCGTCTTTAACGTCGTCCATAGCGGTGGTGAAGGATAGCAATGAGGCAGCTGTAGAAGGAGACGAGCGGAGGCAAATACACGAGGTTGTCGCAAGTTGGGAGACGGTATGCACTTGGGTTCATCAGGGTCGTGTTTAATGCACTTCAAAAGTGCACTGAAGCACTTGTACGTGCGCCAAGAATAAGTGCACAACTGTGCGTTTCAATCAACCTGTACTCGGACCTGAACCACTCATTTGCCTTCGGTTCTTAGCGCTTATTGGTCTTCCCTTAAGTCTATCGTTGTGGACATAAGAATTTTTAGGGTCAAAAGGGTCAACCCTTTTGAGCCGAACAGCTTATCTCTATTATAATAGCGTTAAGATAAAAATGTGATCGGGTAAGGAAGGGAACATATGGTTGTCAGGGCGCCACTTGTTCTGTTCTGTTATCTCTACTATAGTAGCGATAAGCGCTTGAGTCCTTTTTGGACGTCACTTGATTTGAAATCCAGTGAAGCCAATGAAAAGGCTTCTTATGGCACGCTTCTGTGTCGAGATCAAACGACTCTCCATTTGCATGCGTAGGACTCTAATCTTTTGTACATGCCCACATTCGTTGTATGCCGAGCGACACTACCACACAGGGCATTTTGCAGAACACCCTAATGCCCGCCAAATCATGTGGACATACATCTTGTTCTCCGACGCCAATATATTCTATGGACAAGTATGGACAATTCCAGCAACCACATGAAAACTGTCTCTATCAAAAACCACAATGTATCAGTGAACGACATAGATTGCAACTTTACCACAGCAAAAGAGCTCTGCTGGGAAGCCGGTGACGAAGAGGAATTTGTTATTAATGCATTCGGCAAAGCTCAACAACAAATTCTCTGCAACACAGTCCCTTATTGCGCGCAATGGCGTAAAAAATCGACTTTTCCTTGGCATGTCTCAGCTGATTCTACATGCATACTCTCACAAACAGGAGCTTGGTTTGTTCACTTTATTTTTGAATGAGTCATATCTAAAATTTGTGCGTGATTCGACCAGTAAGGAGCTCATCCAACGCGACAAAACATCAAAGCCATTGAGAATGGACAAATTACAGGCGTATCTAGGACTTGAATTAACCACTTCAGTGCACCGCCTAAACCGTTTACGAGATTACTGGTCAACTTCCGAACTTCTAGAAATTTCGTTCTCCAAGGAAACAATGCGGCGTGATACCTTTCTAAACAGCTGGGCTGCAATTAGAATCTACGCCTATTACGAACCAGATACTGCAGTCGGAGACCTATTGTGGCATGGTCGTCAACTTCTTGAACATTTTTCACGAAATGCCGCGACGGTGGCTATTCCTGTTAGAGTGAGCTCTCTGGACGAAAATACCATCAGATGTGAGGGATGTACAGTTGCTCGATCATACATGAAATCTAAACCGATCAAATTTGGAATCCGGTTCTACGCAGTCGTGATTTTGTCACATGCGTACCTTCATAGCCTACAAGACAATGGTTCGGGAAACAACACAGGTCACACTCCTGTGCAGCGATACACTAATGTTTTTCGAAACCTTCGAGGTGCTGTAGAGCGTAAAATTGATGAAAGTTTGGTGCCAAAGTCAAATTCATCCGCTCTCTGGTGTGCACAGATGGTGCATCAAACCCAGCTGCACACCACCCCCAATATTGGTTGATTAATGGTAATGGACAATTTCTACCCACGTCATGTACTGGCTCGCCAACTGCACTCTCTAAGTGATGGAGAGTGTAAAGTGCTCGCCACAGTACGGTTTACTAATGTCAATGATGTCAACCGTGCAGCATTGAAAGAGGCTATTGAGAGCCTTACACATGCTAAACGTAGAGATTGGCGCTTATTTCAAGTGTACCACAAAGTTCCAGATTGAACCGCCCCGCAGGTTGCCGAAAAGACCGGTTTTGTCGTGTTCAAGGATCGCTCTGTGGTGCCCTTCTACACGAACGATCTTGCAGACACACCAACGTGTCGCATTCACAGCCCCGACGAGCATGCAACTATGTGCGTGCAAGGTCTCGCGCCTTTGCAACGCTGGATTGCCAACGAGACTGTGCAGCGCAAAACACTACAAATTTCCTCCATAATTGTAGCATATAACCTTTTTATTAATGCAGTCGATCGATTCGACCAGTTTCGGTCCACCAGTGCGACAATGAGGAAAGAGAGGCGAGTCTCCATGAGTCTCCTTACATTTATTCTTGGCGCAAGCCCCATAAATGTCCATGCCCTTCTACACGCCATCACCAGGCCCGGAGACGCCATAGTTGATGTTGGTCTAATGAAGTGCCGAATCATTCACCAGCTTGTGGCGGATCACGCAAAATACCAGCAGCAACGAGCTTCGCTTTCTACTGTTATTGCAGCAAGCAACGAAGATACTTGCAGAGGTGTGGGGAGTACAGTAACAGAAGCAATCCACATTTTGTTAGAGACCGATAATAAGAAAAGTGTTCGGTGTGTGTTGTGTAACACGCTTTCGGAAAGCGAGGGAGGTGGTAAACGACTTACTCTTGTTCCGAATGTAGGCGGGGATTTCATGTGAACTGCTTTTCCTTTTACCATAACCCAAATGTCTTCCGGGGCACACGTCCGGACATATACAGTGCCGTTGCTACTGCCAAATCACGCCTCTCGTCCAAGGCTCATCGCAACAGGCCCAATAAAGCAACACCGACACTTGGAACTGTCAAAGTGTTGCACAAGAAATAAAGTTATTCGTCTTTTAACCCCATATAGGCCCCAGCTTCGTCCGGCCAAATATGTCGAATGCCTTCAAGAACGCATCTTGGTAACTGCACACTCCTTCCTCTTCCCAGAACTCCATGCCGCTCGAAGGTGTACGCCCTGTAACCCATCTTTCGAGCTTCATTGTTACGCGCGGTAGGCTGGGCATTGAAAGGACACTCGGTTGTGATTTTCTCTACGACAGGAGGTCCATATTGCATCCGATATCAAGGCGTGTCTCCACTACTATGACAAGCAACATCCTCATAATGCACAGTGGCAACCGGGATGTCAGTACTGATAGTCTTCTGCTTGACTCCGGTTTGGACGTCCTCCTGCTCACGCATCCTGGGACATATATGCGCAATCTCTCGCAACGATAGTTTGCAGTCGCTGCTTTCATCCAGTTCGGAAGCTGTTTCCTTCTGCATCTTTTTCTATTTGAGAACTGGCAGCCGCTACCCTTAAATTTTCAAACCCGCAAAGACGGTACAATGTAAGACAAAAATGACGCGCGCAGCACAGCCAAAGTATGGCGTTATTGGGCGAGGCACCAACGGATCTTGGCTGCGAATAGACGAAGCAGCAGCAGAATTTTTGGGGTAAAAGAAAAATAGAGGTATAGCTTCCGTGAGAAAGTTACCAAAGTAGAAGCAAAGAGAAATGCAAGGGTCTGAAACCACGTACATTCTGAGTGAATAGGTCCCGGGAACCAGCAGCAGCACGGCAATCCAGCAGAATGGCTGGGCGGAAATAGAGTAAATACGTAGGAAAGGCGGGCAACTCGACAGAAGGAAAAGGCAGTTAAGGCTAAATGAAAAGAGGAAACATGAGCGCGTTACAAGGTAAAAGGGTGCGTCGGTGTTCTCGGAATGCTAGTTTCGTATGCTAGATCGCTAGTTACGAAAATAAAAGTCCGAAAAAACTAGCAATTTCGCTGATTGCGCTAGTTGGCAAGGCAATAAAAATATTTTTTGGAAATCGCATTTTCACGTGCCGCAGTTTGAACTCCATTTTTTGAAGTTGTATGCTACTTTGCAGTTCGTGCGCCAATTCCCATTACCTCAGATTCGTCGCAGTGGTCAAAATCTCTCTAAAAATTTACTCTGAGGTCACCAGCGCTGGTTTATTCCAACTCGGCATTCGGATCCTGAGTCTCAGTTTCCCTAAACTTGAACTTAAAGAAGTCCAATGGACAACTCTCCCTATTCTGGTACACCCTCTTAGCCCCAAAGCGGCTTCCAACCCCTCCCAGCCTCTTCTTCCCCTGCTCCTCCAATATACGCTCCACCGTCCTCGTAGCCGCCGCTGCACTCCCGAACCCCACCAACGGCGCCCCACCCGGCAGGTGCGGCGGCACAAACACCTTCCCATCCTCGTCCACCATCATCCCACCCTTCCTCCTCTTCTTCAGTCGACTCCCCTTACCTTCTCCTCCCTCCTCTTTTCCCCCCCTCTCCCTCACACGCCCCCGCCCACCCCGAGAACCAGGCGTCACCGGCCACCCTTTACCTGGTCCCTCTCCCACCCCTACTCCCCCTCCCCTCACCATTTCCTTAAAATCCAACATCAATTTGCCCGCCTTCTTCACCTATCCCACTTGCTCCTCCAACACTTCAACCCTACCCTTCAGCCCCATGTTCTCCTCCACAGCCTCCCTAGCTCCCTCCCCACGCACTCCAACATCCCATTCACATGTCCTCCAGCCCCACCCCAGTCAACTTCATCCTCTTCCGAATCGTCGGAATCAATTCCATTGGCAAACCAACCTCAGACACAGTCAGCACCACCCCTCCCATTTCTGCCACCATCCCCGACAGCATGTCTTCCAAACTCTCCTTCAAACTCCCCCCAAGCTTCCCCACCCGTTCCTCCATCTCTCCCATAAACCTTCTCTCCGGTCCTCCTCCTCCATCCCCATTTCAAACCCTCTGCCTCACACAAACCCCCCTTCAGTACCCCCTTTTTCTTTCCGCGGCGGCGTCTCTGGCACTTCCGTGCTATGCAGCAGAGCCATTAGCTCCTCGTCACCAACGTATCCATTCGACATCCCGAGAAAAGACGGGTCCTGCGATAAATGACTTGAACAGACCTGAGCGACTCACAACAACTCTCGTCCTTCCCAACCCTGATCACAGCCATTATACTCGTGGCCACACACCTCTCTACCCCGCAGGCCTATTTGTATCACAATTTTCTATACCTCAATTTCCCGCCAATCCCTAAAAACTCCATTTTCCCCGGACATTTCTATATTTTCGTTTTTTCCTTTCAGTACCATCTTACAAAAGCCCTCCATAGCGCCCGTTTCTTAACTCCTTACCATAACATCTTCCCCTTTATACTTCATTTCGATACATATCTTTTCATAAACACATTCATCAGTCCTAATCCCTTGATACCCACCTACCTCATTCTTTCAACTACTTAGTCATAAAAATTATCTTTTCCTTTGAAACCACTTTATCGATATATACATGGGTGACGTCGTTCTCTACTTAAGCCTCTCCCCCTTCTTCTCCTGAAGCACAATATCTCCTGACAGTATCAAACAAATTCGACATAATGAGCTCGCCTTACTCTTCTCATCGTTTCTCCCACACCCCAGCTATCGTTGTATGGGGAGGCCGCATTGGCTCCATGCGTTACGACCACGGAACTCTTCAAAATACCATTCTTTCACTCCAAGATTTTGTAGCCGTACACAGCATTCCGAAAGGTCCCATTTTCTTCTACGGCAGGACCAACTTGTTGGAAACCGTAATTCGCTTATGCCCTACATCTCGTAGACAAGACTTGGTCTTCATTCAGAACGGCCACATTCTTCCCATTCTCTCAAAACATGGTCTTCATCACCATACGAGCAGTTCTTAACATCGCCGTACCCACTATCGGCGCACCTCCACAGGATGGCGTCACCCCTCTTACTCCCAACGGCCTCACAACTGTCACCGGAAAACGGGCTTTTGCACTAGCACAGCGCTTTTTTAACGCAGATCTCACTTGCAATATCGTTGACGAAGAGCCTTTTCTAAATCATACTACGAAAAGCTCGTTTGGATCTCTTCATTTAACCTAGTTGGTTTCTCCCACGACCTCATTACCATGCATGACGTGGCCACCCACTACAATACCATAGTCTCAACGATAATGAAGGAACTCCTGGGGATAGTCTCCTCCAAGACAGGTATCTCCTACAATATCCCCTCCACAGTGCAATCCCTCCTGGCCTACGGAAGCACTCTTACCTTCTTCCCGGCCTCATTCTCTGAGTACGAATTCAGAAATGCTTACTTCTACCTTTCCTCCGAGGATACCACGAGAGTGGGGTTGCCTGACCCTGCCCCTTTTTACACCAAGTATGTCAATGTCCTTAGAAATGAAATTCTCTTTTAGTACCAGTACATCTTTGCTCTCTTCTTGTAAAAAAATATCTTCGCACAATACTCTCTCTCCTTATCCCACGTTTTATAACTCATTTTCTTTCTTCAACAATTCTTTTACGCTCACATCACATCAAAACCTTCGTTCATTTATCATTACTAGTGAAGTCACCTCACTCTCACACACAGAACACTACACGCCCTACATGTTATATCTAGTCCTCCTCATAATCCATTATCATCGGTCCCTCCTCGTAGTCACCATCCGTGTTATCAGCCTTATTGCCTTGTGCCTCGTCATCTTCCTCTTCATAATCCTCTTCTCCAACTTCCTCTTCCTCCATTTCCAAGTTGCTCACAGAACTTTCCTCCTCGTCCAGCTGGTCGTTCGGGTCTTCCCCGAGCCCAAATTTCTCATCTAAGAATTTGTGCCGAAAAGCAGGCTGCCTGTGCACCGCATCAGGGAGCTTGTATCCTTTGGGCACAAAGTATATGTGATACCGTAGACAATTCTCCTTCACTAGCGCATCCATGTACCCAGCCCCGGCATGAAACACATCTCCCCTTCCAATAAACATGGAGTACGGTGGAACCCTGAACTCCTTCACAACCATCGTACGAGACAGCCTCTTCCAACTCTTGTCATCCGTCACATACATAGTATGTGACCTCTCACATACCATATCATAAAAGAGCTCCCCCGGGAGGCCATCATAAAGAATCCCGGAATCTCCCCGTTGTTCTTCTCCTTATTCGTCCATTTTTGACGCCTCGCTGTTCCCCTTCGATCGTGCTGACTCCCGCCTTCTTTTATAATTCAGAGGCGCCATGTTGGATACAAAGGGATCAAACAATTCGAAACGTGGGTTACGACCGTCGAGAATGCTCGCGAGAACGTATAATGGACGTACACTTCTCAATCACGTTCGTGACCTTCACTTTTTGACCGAACAATGCGCCAGTTCAATATAGGTTTGAACTCAAGTGGTTTCGTATTTCACGTTTTATAATTCACTATCGCTTTATTTAGAAAGTTCAATGATCGTCATAACTACTACGTACGTGTAGCTTTAGAATAAAGGCACCCAATTTTGAAGGAAAAGAGAATTGAATTGCGTCCGTTAAGTTGGCGCAAGGACAGCCGACCGGGGTGGAGTGGCGCTTCATCAGTGCCCTGATGAAGCGCCACTCCAACCTTGACCGCTGTTTACGGCGCATGGGCCCTAAAAATTTATTTTTTCGGACAGCGGTCCGGGGTGGGGTGGCGCTTCATCAGGGCACTGATGAAGGGCCACCCCGCCCTTGACCGCTGTCCACGGCGCATGGGCCCTAAAAAATTATTTTTTCGGGCAGCGGTCCGGGGTGGAGTGGCGCTTCATCAGTGCCCTGATGAAGCGCCACTCCACCCCGGACCGCTGTCCATGCGTCATGGCCGATGAAGCTGGACGACACCTCGGACGGCGGTCCACGTGCCGTGGCCGATGAAGCTGGAGGGCACTACGGACCCCCATTGTTCTGGTAGAAGATGAATTCTATATCAGGAACTTTACATGCCATAAAGCTAAATATGATAGTTCTACGGACTACCCCGTTTAATCTCTAGTCGTTTTCTATCTCAATTTCCAAGGTACTAACGGATTAGTTACATGGTTACACAATGGTACTACCATGTATAGCATAAAATCCCGTACCAGTTTTTAAGCAACATAGAAATACTTATTATTATCCCGGCCAGGGTGTTTGGGTAGCTGAACGAGGTCGACCAGCGCTTCATCAAGGCATCGATGGGGCCCGACTTCACTTTGACTGCTGTCCACGGCGCGTAGATGACGGGCTGGACAGAAATGAGGTTTCAACAGTGCATCGATGAAGTGCCGCTCGAGCTTGGTTCCTTTCCAGCGGCTCATCCACAACTGCAAAGGCTGCCACGCAGATTCTCATAGACGACAACGAAAAGCAGTTGTACGCCCGCGCCACTCGAAAGGTGCTACACATGCGGGGCATAGTAGCAGTACCATGCGCGCCCCGGATGCAGTGTTGTAGGACCGACTGGGTCTGCAATGCAAAAAAAATTGTAATGTTTTGGACAGCGGTCCGATGTACAGTGGCGCTTCATCAAGGCCCTGATGAAGCGCCACTCCACCCCGGACCGCTGTCCGGCCCACTGTGTAGACCGCGGTCATGGACGAGTTTCGAGGGATTCCAGGCACTCCAGAAACGTTTATTGGCACTAGTTGAAGTGCATATGCAAGGACGTACGCCAAACAAAACAGGCCGAAATAGAACAGATGTTTTCACATTTCACAATTAGCATTCAAGGCCAGTACATCGCGGATCTCAATGCAGCTTAGATTCGACACCAAATGCGTGTGTGAAGCGGAGCATAATTGTGTACCTCTTCATCAGTGCAACGATGAAGTACCGCTCTACCTCGGTTCGCTGTCCAGTGGCGCAGACCTCCAAAAACTACCAATTCTATTTGCACATGAACAGCGGACCGGAGTGGTATAGCGCTTCATCGGTGTACCTATGAAGCGCAACTCCACTTTGGTCCGCTGTCAAACCTTCCAGTCGGCTTTCTTATTTCTATGGTTGGAGAATCTGGTCAGCTTTGCGCTCCATTAAAAGAAGCGATGACACGCAAGACTAGCCACACGATTAAGGTGTTTCGGGTCTATTGGAAGGACTTTGAGGTCCCTGCAGCCTAATTTGATAACAATGGAAATCCTATGAATCAAAATGGGACCCCATGCAAATTCGAGAACCTGGTCTGTAGCTTTGGGTTTCCATACTTCATAAAACACTTTTTGTGTTCATTACACATCCCAGGTTGTTCTTTACTTATTGTACACCATCCCATGATATTAGATAGAATCTCAGTGTTCTTTTGGGTAGCAATGGAGTGTGAATAGAGTAATAATATTGTCCCGCAATTAAGCTAACATGTCATTTCTGGCAGCCCTTTGCTATAGATAGTACACGTATTGATAGCGTGAGATATATATATAGATTAAGCGCCAGTCCACCCCGGTCCACTGTCGGCTCCTCGTGGCAAGCCAAAAACATTTACCTATTTGGCCTGGACAGCATACTAGGGTGGGGTTAAGCTTAATTGGGACCCCGATGTATCGCCATTGCACCCCGCTCCACTGTACAGAAAGCATTCACTTCCGTACCTTGTGAAAATGTATACGTGTATGGAGGGCCTCTGGCCACGTTACGTGGTACACGTCTCTAATGTTTTGTAGCTCGTACTTAAGCACTCCTGCCCTTCCGCGGAATTTCACGGTAAGCGGAACGCTCCTTACCACCACGTTACGGTTTCACGGGATATGTTCTTTTTCTGCCACAGCAAGCGCGTGGGTCTTTTGCTCGTTACAGAACATGAATATATCTCTGCGCACCGTATGGTTGAGGTGGACTATCCGTACTTGTCCTGTTGACCGGACGGAGTACCACACGAGGTACGTTCGAAGATCTTGGTCTTTCTTTCCCAGTTATGTTAACTAGGGCACTTTGTGTGATTTCGATGCTAGTGAGTACTCATTGAGCGGTAGTGAAAGGTTTGTGAAACTGAAACTAATTGCTAATCGGGGCTATATGGCAGGGGGGAAAGTAGGGCTTGGTGATTTGGTATCGATAGAACCTCGTCAGGTAGAATCGGTGAAAGCGCCGATGTAACCGAGAAGTGAAGGAAGAAGCGCGGTAGTTGTGACGGGGAATTTGACCGAAAGCGAGGATCGAACATGATCGGAGGATTCCAAACCAAGGAGGTACTTTCTCGCAGGTGGAGTGGGTAGAGAGAGGAATTGGGTGGGTGGTGTTCGGAGTTTTTCGATGGCGGCGAGCATGATGAATTCGGAAACGCCGAGGTGGAAGTTGTGGAGTGGTTTCAAGGGAAAATGTTGTAAAGAGAGAGGAGCGCCCTGATGTTGAGAAGAGAATAAGATTGGGAGATGGAGGAGTACTTTGCGAGGGAGAGGGATTGGAGAGCTTCAAAGGATATTTCCTTTGTCTTGCAGAATACTCAGTGCTTGCGGCCAAGGAGAATGTTTCGTGATTCTCGGAGGAGAGTGGATTGGGATTTGCGTGCGGCATTGGTCTGGTCCTGGGTTCGGGAGAGTGGAGTGTGATTTGCGTGCGGCGTGGGTCTGTTCCTGGTTTTGGAGGGAAGGGTATGGATTGTGTAGAGCGAGGTCTGAGGGGGAGATGCTGCACCTGTGAGGAGGGTCTTAGGGGAGTGTTCCGTGGGAGGCGACGAGGATGTCCTCCACTTCCGGAATTTCATCGGAGTAGCTGGAATTAATTGTGTAACAGTAGTGGAGAACACCATGGGGTTCAAGGAAGGGAAACCCGTTGAGAATGGTGAGCAGAGAGTTGAGAAGGTTAGAGATGGCGAGCTGAATCAGTTCCATTTTGGTCTGGCCTGGGATTGGAGAGGAGAATTGGGGGATGCCCTCGTGGCTTTCGGAGGCGCGGTTGGGTGGAAGGAGGTTGGCAAGTAGCCGAGAAGGATGGAGTTTCCAGTAACGCAATTGCGATGGAAGGAATAAGAGATGGTGAAGAATGTGATGTGAATGTAGTAGGTGGTCATAGGAAGAGAATTTGAGCAGGTGAAGGACTTGACTACGTACATTTGGAAGAGCACGTAAAGGAGTCAATACCGGTGGTGTCGGGAGATGGTCGGATGCATGAGTTGTAGGAGGACTGAATGAGGGCGGCTTTTAGGGAGGGGAATGCTTCTTGGCCGAGGGCGGAGGCCATGGGGTGGAGGAAAGCAGGGTCGCCGGATTCAATGGTATTTGAGAGGGGGTGGAAGAAGGTGTTGTGAAAGTGTGCGAGGGCGAGAGGTTGTTTGAGGACCTGGTTGGCTTCTCTGTGGAAGACAGTGGTAGAAAAAAGCTGCTGTGCGTCTGTAAGGGTGGTGGGGGCGAAACAGATGGTGCTGAATTGGTGCTGGAGGTGGTGTTCCTGGAGCTTTAGGCGCTGGGTAGCGGAGCAGACGGCATTATGGAATGCAGATTTGGAAAAGGCGCGGTCGTGTGGGAAGGGAGATGAATTTGTGCGCAGTGCGGTGGCCGAGGGAGGAGGTGATGAAAGAGATGTATAAGGGCATTCGTTGGAGTTGGGGGTTGTCGAGGAGTTGGAAGGGAGTGGGGCTTGGGGAAAGTAGGGGAGGGGGTGGTAGACAGACCAATGGGTGTTGTGGCATTATGGTAGGCGTCTTGGATGTGGAGTGGGAGGGAGAATTGCTGGTGATGATAAGAGTTGTGGTATAGGATGGCGACGGGGTCGAAAGGGCGGTTTGTGGGACGGGATATAAAGAAAGTTGAGGGGTGGAATTGTGACCCTTGGTCCATGGGGGGAAGTAGGGGTGCCTCCGCGGGGGGAGAGGAAACGCTTGGTCGCGGTGGGGCGATTGGTGCATCTTCTCTGGTGCCTTTCGATTGCGGGGATGGATTGACTGAAGAAAGACCAGCCTTTAAAGCAGCCATTTGGAATGTTGGGGAAGGGTGGAGGGCTGGCGGGGGATGAGGGGTTACGTACCGGGGAGCGCATTATGGGGCACGGACGTTGGGACAAAATTGTGGGGACGTTTACACATGATGCGAAGGCGTTTCAAATATTGCTTTTATAAATGTATGATGTAAACGTGTTGTCTAGTGAACCGATCTCCACAAATTGAAAAGGTATTCTTTGTATTTGTATACTTCTATCCCTATTCGATAAGCAGTTATGTAAGTATCTATATTGCTATTCGCCACCGTATACATGAAAATAGGTGGCACCTACACACCTACATTGTGCTGCGGAACTACCATAAACGGAAGAAGCATGCTAGTTTCCCTTCCCCCCAAACTCGCAAAGATGGAAATGATTTGGAATAATTCTTTCGGAAAAAACTAGCAGAAGTGGAAAGTTGGAAATATTTTCGGAAATTAGCACTTCCAAATTTGGATAAATTCACCGTTTTTTCGTTCGTTTCAATTCGGTCATTTTTGACCGCTAAACTAGCATTCTGATAACACCGACGTGAGACAGTGGAAGCATCAGGTGCGGTGAAGGCCAGCAGTGACCACCAAAAACAACGAGATGACAACGCTCTGTTTACGTAGGGTAGTAAGAGGGTAATACCGAGGTAACCGTGCGCGGCCTCTGAGCGAACCCGAGGAATTGTTGGATGGAAAAAATTTAGTACAACCGCGAAGGCGGGCTGCAAATGAGCGAAAATTGGGAACCGCTTTGGGGAAGGGCACAGCAGAAACTCGGTAAAGTTAGGCGGTTATTGAGCGATATAAATGCTTCAATCGGTGGCGGTTTCACGAAGCAGCGACAGGCTTGATTGAAAATAGCGAGAGCAACCGTAGCGTTTTGCAGCAAAAGAAAGGCCCTGAACGGGCACTAAGCTAAGAACCTGTGCGAAAACCGCAGGAGCAGGTGACGAAGTTTCAATGACGAAGCTATGTTGGGCGGCACGGTAAAACGGAAATTTATCCAAGCACCACAAGTTTGTGAAAATGTAACGCTAAAGCTCCGACAGGTTTGCGTGACGGGAGGGCGGGTTTAGTTCCAGCTCTGAAAACGGTAATTCCGAGAAGGATCACCTTGCTGCAGTTGGCAGGAGCAGCACCCGTAGCGTTTGGCAGCAAGAGTAAGTCAGCGGCAGTGTTTTTGAGTGCAAAGGTAAACCAGCAACAATATTGTGAGCAAAAGACAGCGGTAGGTGTCGGTAGCGAGAATAGAACAACGGAGCCATGCGTGGCTGTTGTCCAAAAGAGTTGCAGATCGGCGTGAGGGCGAAGCAGCTGGAGATCGACGTAAAGGCGGAGCAGCTGCAGCTCAGCGTAAGGACAGAGCAGCTGCAGATTGGCGTGAGAGCGGAGCAGCTGCAGAGATCGGGGGGAGGACACAGGAGCGACGCATGCGCTCACACTTGTGGAATGTGCAGTGCACATTTGAATGAGTTAATCTGGTTGCGAGTCAATGGAATGGATTACAGCGAAAAAGCACAAACGTCCCCTTTTAATTGGTCTACTCTTATCTCTAGTATAGTAGAGGTAAGAGGTTTTCGGTTCAAAAGAGTTAAGCGTCTCCTGGAAACCCAAATCGCAAACGCGCTTCTCAGTGGATATGTTCGTTTGCGTTTAGGTAGAGGTCCTAAAAATCGCAGTTAAAAAAACCCCAAACCAAAGCATTACGTAGTCATCGAGAGTATACAGTTTGCTTCTACTTCCACCATCACCCTTTTACTACGACTTCCTGCTCGACGTTTCTGATTCTTCATTCGTGTTGTACTGCAATGACCCGTCGTCCCCCAGAGTTACTCTTGACGCCAAAACGGCAACCGTTGTTTAGGATTAAACTGGTCCTTTACCAACGACGCATCCCACAGGGTAACTTAAGAAAATTGGTTTTAAGGTTCCCATGACAATCCACGTTTTTCTTTTTTAAATGGCAGAGGATGCAAGCCATCGCTGATTGTACTCACAGGTCTTGCTTACAGGACATTTGGTTACTTGCTCGAGAAGGTCAAACCGTTTTACCAACGTTTTACACCGTACACTGTATGTGGGTACAAACAAATGCGTTCCACAACCAGCCGAGGCAGACCGAGATTGATGGACGCTATCACCTGCTTAGGACTGTTGTCACACACAAAGACAAGAGGCTCTTTAATGAATATATCGCTCATTTTTGGAACCACCGCAAGTGTTTCTTCTTTGTATATAAAATACGCCCGACGTCTTCTCATCAACATTCCAACAAAAGAACGGACGGCCGCTGTGAAGATGCCATCTTATTAGGAGCCTCAATGCGCGATGTACCTGATAGAGGCCAACTACCCATTTCTTTAGCACGTCGAATGTTTTGCAGACTGACTGAAACTGAAACTACCATAAAGTGGGGACAAGATCATTCACAACCGTTTTTACAACGGCTGGACTCATAATCATATGTAGCAAACGTGCTTACATTCATCCCAACAGTGGTAATAATTTCATGTGGATTGAATGCACCCGGAGCAATGCACGACTCCCATGTTGCAGAGAACTCAGGAGTGTACGAAGAACTTGAAATGGCGCACGAAGAGTATGGAGGACATTGCGAGATCGACTCGGCTTTCTCCAGAGGAAGGTATCCGTTTTTACTTAGAAACAGTCCGAATATAGTGGTCACGGCTGTTGAGCCGTCCGAAATTGAAACCGATAGGCAGGCCACATCGCTCCGACAGAGTGCTGATTGGGAAATGCGCTCGTATAAATCATGCTTTCCGCGGGTCGAAGATAGAATCTAGTACGAACCGTATGGTAAAAGAAAGATGTTTCTGACGTTCTTAGTGCTTCTGTTCAACCTTCCAACTAGAATGGTGGGGTTAAATCAGACCCAAATGGTATTCAAACCAGCACTGCACTGCAACTCAAACTCGTTAGTCTCTCAATTGCATCATTTTGAAGGGCATCGCTGTGGCGGCCACCATTCGGTGCACGACCAGCATCAATTAAAAGCATCATCATGCTCATCATGTTTTCATGATTTTTCTGTCCTGATTCTATAAAACGTTCTAACCGAAGAACCTCCTGCTGCTCCCTCTCTCCCGCTGCTCCCGTTCTCTTTCGCAATTTATACGAAGCTCCTCCCGCTTCCGTTGTTTCTTCGTATCTTTCTGATCCTGAAGAATCGAAAGCTTGTAGAGAGTAACCAGATCTTCGTTTCCATCAGGTTTGTTTCGACGCACGTGCGTTAAGCGGCGGAATTGAAAAGCAGCGGTGGTGACGAGCGCATTGTTTGGAGGCACTTCTTCAACATCATCCTCTTCGCCTTGATGGTCGTCATTCTCTTCCTGAAGTGCTTCATCGAGGTCAGTAGCGGGTTCTTCTTCTTAATTACTCGCTAAATCGAGGCCCACATCCTCATCAGTGCTACCAATTTCGCAGATTTTCCTGATCATCTCGTTGATCTTCTGCGCTCGCTTCACATCCGGAGGGCAATGTGGATCTCCTGTGGGAACCTTTGTTCTGTATAGAGTTGCAAATTTCCGACGAAGGGACTCGGGAGTACTTTTATAAGAAGGGAACACATCGTGGTGATTCATGGTAACTGTGTCCCATTCCATGGGTCCTATGGGCAAAAAGTGTTCCAGCAGATCCAGTAAACTGTTCACTTCTATCGTCGTAAAGCTAAAGCCACGTGACTTATTGTTTTTCTGCTTCTTAGACAGCTATGACGCGCCCGGATGTGCAGCGCAAGGTACGAAGCGTTTATCGGTCCCTAGTTTGTTGGGGTTCGCTCGGGATGGAATACATCTCGGTGCACGTGAAGCTACGGTTCCACCATTGACGAAGGTTGCAGGTATATCCGACACCAGCTGTACATTGCTCTGCGACTCTGGCGCTGTGGTCTTAACAGTCAACAGTGAACTTGGACTGTTCTCGAGTTGCTCGTTCATTGCCAAGAAGAAAAGAGTTGTCAAAAACCCAATGGTGGACGTCAAATGCAGATATGAGATGAACGCATCACTATGGGGGCACTCATTATAGAGCGGGCCGGGGCTTTGGAGTTTTCTGATTTTTCGCTTCAACGTCGAAGACGGCTATGAGCGCGAGCAGGTTCTCGTTTCGGTTGGTCATCGATGCATATATAGAGGGGTATACAATGCCGAAGATGTGTTTGCGTGGCGGTATTACTCGCTTCGCATGTCTCCTGACGCCGTGCAAAGTAGAGCACGCAAATCACGGAAACTAAACAAATCGTGACGATTTGAGAGTGCGCAAACAGCGTCTTTGTATTTTCAGGAGACGCCCATTTGCACCAAATTAAAACTCACTCTGCTCACCGCAATATCTCCAACTTTCTGTTCCTTGTCGTATTGCAACTTTCAACCCACATCGTCATGCCTCTCAACGTCCGAACCCGAGAGCTGCAATGATCCAGTTGACCAAAACAGGTTCTTAGTTCAATCCGTAAAAAAGTGAGAGAACAAAAAAAATCCCCACAAAACATTCCAAAAACAGTAACAATGTCGTACAAATACCGATAGGGTGTGGGGTCCACCTTGTAGAGGGAGCGCGCGAGGGCTCAACCTAAAGTGGAAAAACACACAGCCAATATGGTAGTAGGGCACCTGAAACCCGCAGGGGCAAACGACCGGGAAACTAGTCTAGACCGTGGAGATGTACGGTAGTAGAGGTCGACGCGGAGTAAAACCTGAATAGTAATAGAGTAGCAAGTGACCAAGTTGGGATAGTTACTGCCCTAATGGTGCCCGACTTTACAATACCCGAGGGGGAAGGTTAGGTGCACCACAATATATACAAGGTGCACCGACGCCGATCTCCCATGCGGGCATGACGTCATCGACTGCACCCATGACCTACTGTCATGAGCCAGCAATGCTAAGCTAAACTAAATTAGAAATTAGAAAATAGAAAATAGAAAATAGAGCATCTTAATTGGGTGGAGGACCGCCAGCAAGGCGCACTTGTAGGCCCACGTGGCACCAACCCATTGAGGTCTCATTGTACTACAAACAAACCATGTAGAGTACTCAATAAGAACCAAAAACCCAAAAAAACCCAAACCGTTTTTTAATGTTGATGGAAATTTTTAATAACTGATAAAATTTGTGGCAGTTGTTCACAAAACTTTTACCGCTTTATTTAATCCCAAACAACTTCTTCCAGGAAATCAAATCTCTTTAAAGACCAATATAAAAAATTTGAAAACCAATTCAACAAACTTTAAATTGCACAGAGATCACCTGGTGATCATTCGTGTAGTAAACCTCCGTTAGCATTTCTGTGTTTTTCTTCAAAAACCAATACGTATACGATACAAAACAAAACACGGCTAGAAACGTAACATTCTTGCTAAAGCCATAGGTTCATGAAAAAATGTCGTCACAACATCATATCCTTTGTGAAAGTAAAATAACAACCATAAACTCGGGTAAATTTAACAATTACATAGACATCTTTCATGTATATAATAGTTTCTCTTTCGTAGATAGGTCTTCAATTCGTAGAAACACGATAATTAGAACAGCTTAAAACGTAGTAGTTCGAATCGCAACACTACACAACACATGACAAATCGCTTGTTGTGTTCTACTTCTCTATAACCAACTGCATCAAAATGGACGAGAAACTTGCTGAGCAGACTCTTTAATATATTCAAGAGACCAATGAAGCACGGCTGGATGGAATGAATCGGTTTTACGGCGACAAGTACGATTAGTCTGAAGAAGATCGGAGTTCAGAGCGAACAGTTTTTGATATTTTTTATGAGGCAGAAGGTGCAGCGGGAATAATAAATATGGTTAATTTTACATAATGCCAACTAGAACCTCTCTACAAACGGTCCGAAAAGTCTGTAATGAAAGCCTGGAAGAAGGACCTTGGCAACAAGTCTTCAATATCTTGCTTTCATACATTGTTTATTACATTGACAGGATGTAAAATAAGCGGGACATGGCATTTGTTATCCCGTCTGTTTCGGATGAAAACTGCCGCATTTCAGAGTTCTGTTACAAAAAATATATTTGACTTTTTGAAACCGAATTCTTTGTTGACTACGTTGTAGAAATGGAAGAAATGTTCACTATTTCATATGTAACCCAGAAGAAAGAGCTTTTCAAAGATTATCCGCATGCTCGGTATGCAACTGATGTTAGTTTTCTGCCCAAAACCGTCCCCTCTGCCCCATGGAATAAGGGAAAAAATACTATAGTGACATACACAAACTTTATGGACAATAGGCAGAGATTTCAGTACTTTCTTGTGGGTTGGCAATAAATTCTTACGAACCCCAACCAGTATCAGTCGCGGACTCTACAAGATTTCAACAAATTTTACATTTTCAAAACGAAGCTCCAAAGAAGAATGATAGATAAAAAGTCCTTAAATATTGGTGATGAAACAAATGAACAGGAATTGGAGTTCTGGGAAGTGCTCATGGACAAAGGCTACGTTGAAATGGAGAGGCTTGTTAGTTACATTGTACTAAAGAAAAAACCACAAAATGAATTTCTAACTTCTTTTAACAATCGACGTAATAGAAGCGTTGCGTCAGACAGAATAATTGTGATAAACTACTTTGGTAGACTGCAGAATTTATGGAATCTGCTTGGAAAAAAGTGGACCTGAGAACGCTCAAACTTTCGCTCCTTTTTAAAGCTCTTGTTGGCGATGACCAAGTATCATGTAGTAAAGAATCCCTTGTGCCGAGAGGATGGTGAGTTTTTCAGGAGATGTCAAAACAGACTTTAGACGGTTGGTATGAAAGATGAAAGGCCCCGCAAAGGAGCTGGTACTCAATATAAAAAAACGACGCAGAACCAAGATTCTGGGGGATTCCAAAAATGAAACACACGAAAGCGCGGTCCTGTCAGAATAGGGGAACATTTGAAGGAGTGTTGAAGACGTGTTTCGTGCTATTGAAATGGAAACTGAATCTTATGAAAACACTGTGCCGCCACCCAACCTGATTTAGGCGTATCTGAATTGATTGAGTTATCTACGACTGCACTGAGTAATTGGGTACTATGTTGCTTATTTAGGAAACAATTGACGATATATAGAATACTATGTTTTTTGAACTACATAAAGTGTTGTATACGTTTCTAAACTCTATTTAAATGGATGTTTATTGCTTTTTGATTGCTTTATCTGCATAAAAAGAGTTTTTTCCAGTAGAAACAGACAAATACTGGCGGAGGTCTAATGTAAACGTCAAACGTTCCGAAATTACAGCGAGGAATATTTACCGCACAACTGCTGCAAAAGTAGCTTAGAATGAAACAATTAACGAAAAATGTTCAGCGCAGATGTGAATTCAAATTCCTCTAAGGTTCAGTTGGGGTTCGTTAGCGTCCACCAATGGGTTGTTAGTCCGGGCAGGCCGAATGTTTTGCCAGATCACATCGGGGATGTCGCGAGCGTCTACAACCTCCGGACCGGCGCCGGTATCAAATACAAACGCAACAAGGACCTGTAGGTAACTGATAGAGCTTACTGGGCCATTAACTTTATAGTTATTGTACTTAATCACACAAACCACTGGGTACATCTGATTCTTCTTTTTCCACCTCTAAGGTTTCCCGTTCCGGTATTGACGGGCCTGCCAATTCACGGCTAGGGGTGGCCACTACGCTAACCGTTCGGTGTTTTCCAGCTCCTCCTGAGCGAAACTGTCCTTCTCCAAGATTGGTGTGTCCTCGACGAGATGAACCTGAGATATTGATGGTTGAGCTTGTAACGTCTTTCCAGATCCATATAGGTTACGATGGTTCTGCTGCCTGGCATTGAATAGATTTTTTCGAACCCTTGGGTGTATTTTGTCACATCGGTTCTCCAGATGTTCTGGCGATAAACAGAGCCAACAAACTAAGCCACAAGTCTGGGGATCACGCATTGCCATAGAGGTAGGTCTGGTAACCGGATTTGTCGGTGCGGGAGCATATAATGCTTGCGAACCACCGGTTGAGGTTTGCTGAATGCCCGCCTCACTTGGTGGTGACCTTACCGATGCTGGTGGTACTGTCGATGGCTAATTAACAATAAAGGGGGCTCGTGTCTGAGCCTTCGGCCCAATCACGAGATAAACCGCCATCCTTGTCTGTACGCGTATGAGCGAATCACCCTCTGAGGAAGTGCTTCTTCTAGCTGCAACACTGACTGTTTCGGTTTGTGCTTTGAAGTGTGAGGCACCGACGGCTTCTATTCATGACGGAGAGTGTCACCGAGCCCCTATTCAGAACATGTAAGCCCACTGTAGTCTACCTTAAGGTTGTTCGCCAGGTAGTTTCGTACCTGCGAATGGATCACTTTGTCAACATTGTCGGTAGGAAGCGACTTCAACCTAATAGTAGTAAAGACATTACCGTATCGGATGGCCACATTCCAAAGGCCCGACGAGAAATCCATTTCGGTTTGGATAGAGCTGTGGCGATATACCCCGCACTTCAGCGCAACCTTCTTGGATAACCTCATCAGTCGCGTAAGTTTCCAACATGAAATTAACCACTTCTGGGTACGTCTCTAACATCTCCGTTCCCTTGATCTTTCAATTGGGTCCAAAGGTCCTCAACCATTGTCGGCAGACCCTTAATAGTTTCAGGAGCCAACGGAGGCTGGGTGCCCGTATCTTTTGAGTTTCCGGCCCGAGATTGCCGAAGCAGCTCCACAGGGTGATCCAAAATGGGTTTTACGGCCAAAGCCGCACAAGAACCCTTGTGATTAGGTGGCGCGCTAGAGCCACGAGTAATCCTTGTAGGTCTTCCCATAATGACCAATAGTGGTATCCAGTTTTTTCGAGAGTATTCCTACGAAACCAAATAGTTGTGTGAACTTCCGGAATTCTTTCAATATTCTTCGTTCACACGTAAAGATACGACAAAAACCAAGAAACTTCTAAATCAGGAAACCAAAATTTTATACAAATACTGATGAGGTGTGGGGCCGCCTGTCGTGAGGGAGCGCTCGTGGGCTCAGTCTATAAGGAGCTACCCCAGAAAATCAATATGGTGGTAGGGCACCGGAAACTCGTATATGCAAACGGCGAGCCAACTAGTCTAACCATGTAGGTGTACGGTAGTAGAAGTCAACACGCTGTAAAACCTGAATGGTAGCAGAGAACAAGCGAAAGAGATTGTAGTGCAAACTCAGACGGAAAAAAGACACGAAAAGGTTCGGTATCTTCCTCAAAGTCGGGGTAGCTGAGCAAACAGAGATTCCAGCAGCATGGGTGCGTTAACTGGTTGTAAGACCGGGGACCCACCGTCTGGAAGAGCGAAGAGAGGGTGGCTAGGGGCCAAAGAGTCGGGATTGGAGAAGCGCACTGTGAGGTGGATCGATGACGTCACCCAATGTGAATGGTCCTCACAAGAGTGGTACCGTGGACCGCAGGATGCGAGACTAGGTAAGAAAAAGGGGGCAAGGGCAATTGGGCAACATTGGTAATCGGGGTGAGCCACACCTGTTGAACAGCGACAAAAATAGTACAGGAACACTGGTAACACACGTATTATTGGCTGCGGGTTGTGCTGTTGGCTTAAAGAGGTGAATGAAGAACCCTATTCAAGGAGCCGACTCTCCGCAAGGAGGATATCTTGCACAAGGGGTTCCTGAGTCAGAACCGAGCACTCGCTTGTTCGTGTCTACCTGACCGGGACTGCCCGAGCTCACACACCTAAGCAGTGGTGGCCGGCACTCCTGCAGAGTAGTGTAATAACAAAATAAATAGATAGATAGAAGTAATCTAAATATACCCAAAGAAGAGCAGCCTGCACACGTACACGTGTACTATCCTACTCACTGCCACGGCACTCATATTAAATGCCAATTAGTACCCCTCCACCATGTAATATGAGTTGACAAACTAGTCATATTTCCCTTCTCTGAGGTGTAGCTTCCTCACACCCCATATGAATCGCATGCGCGTTGAATTCCGCAAGAACGCGTTGCTATTCATCTTCCCCTCCTTAGGGTGCAAGACTAACTCGAAAAAAGCTCGACGAAGCACCGTAGATTTGGATAAAGGCCAAGCCGCTTCTGGCGAGGACGCCTCCTGTTACTGTCTCTCGCACACGTTCCAGCTTCTGCACGCAGACTAAAACCTTCTGCCAATACTGCGACGTCCATCAACTTCTGAATCAACCCTTCCTTCTTCTGCGAAGAGCAACCTAAACTACTTCAGCGGAAATCCGCCAGGTGGGCCCAATCAACCTGCCCAGGGATTCTTCTCTGGGTTCCAGACTGCTCCATTGGTCCCTTCGGGATCTTACCACTGTAACGCGCTGTCTGGATCCTCTGCCGCTCCAAACTTTATCTCTCAAGCGTTGATGGCGATCAATCTTCTATCTTACGATGCGCTGGTCAACCTGGATCAACGGGAACAACCTGCGCGCTATTTAGATGCACCTTGATTTCACCCAACGATGGTGCACACCAATGGTCTCATTGAGCAGTACGCTGATGGCAGCGCTTTACTCCCGGGTGACCTCCATATTTGGATCATCATGAGCTTCGACTGGCGTACCAGGGCCCTAGCCGTGCCTGTCTGCGTGGTGGTTCATCAACGCTGCGAAATCGGTGCCCGAGCGCACACTCGATGATCCGTCTCGCTTAAGAGCGGCTCCACAGAACGCCTTCGGAGTTTCCGGTTCTCAAATAGCACTGTTTCGACGTGGCCTTTTATCGCACCCAGGATGTAATTTGCTACGGCGACTACTTCGCGGCGTTGGCTCTCTCCATTCCGGAGCGGTGTTCCACAGCGATGATGCACCATAACTACCTCTGTTGGGTGAGACCGATACCTTGTGCCGAATTCAGTCACCTCCGTTGCTTTCTGCGGTCTACCATCTTGCTGATGATCCGTTTTGAACTTCTTGCCAGGTCCCGATTCTGGTATATGATACCGTATCAGAACGTGGAAGCTGGGGGGACTCGATCACAGTACATGCGTGGACGCTATGTTCCTCTGCCATGAATGTGGGTGCTGTACGAGGCCTACCAGGGTTGCTATACACAGCTTGCGCCGTTTCTCACCTACATTGGTAATCGGTTCTGCACCAATCCGTTCCCCGGATGGTGATCTGTCGTACTCATCCAGTGGGTGTCCCGATGTGCGGCGTATCTTCTCTTCGATATTTACCTCCAGTTCCGACTATGATACCTTCCACCGAGGTTGTGCAACGGAATCCGCTCATTGGATATCTTCCTCGTCCTCGGCGGAGCCAGTAACTACAACGAAGTGATCTCCTTTCTGAACGCAATGAACCAGCTCGACTGGAATGAAGTACCTCGTGATAGGAGCGGTCTCCATCATGACACTAGCCCTACTGACTAGTTTCTAAGAAGTCGAACTCCGTATGTAGATGAATGCGTGTTTTCTGACCCTGTGGAAAGGAGATTCATCTCCAAAGTGGAGGTCACGGCTCTCTGCGATCGTGAACGCAACGTTCCACCGGGACATAAGACGGGTTACAGTGCAACAAACGAAAATTTCTAACCCTAGGAGGGCCAATACCCAATGGTTGACAACGATCCCCAGACCTTTGCGGTTGGCTTCGTCAGCGATGGCGGTTATTTCTATCAAGCTGGCGGCTCTGATCAGCCATCGTATGCTCCGGAGTCGTCCGAGTTATCTCCGGCGATAGTGCACCAAGCTTCAATTATGGGTGTGCTGAATCAGGCTCCCAACGTGGATACGCCTCTTGGTGGGGGTTATTTTCACACAGCTAGTGTAGAAGGTGGGGCAGCGTGGGTCAGCACAGCTGGTACCAACCGCGCAGCTATCATCTCCCAGTTTCTTGGGGAACTCGAGGGGACGCTTCCAGAGCGTCCAATGACATCACGCAACTGCCAGTAGAAATCTCTGATACACATGTGATATGAATTGGATATATTTGAAGCAGAATTTGTAAGGTTGTCATAAAATTCAGATACGTTTTTAGTATATTGTTGAATTAGATATCATATTTGGGTGATTCTCACGAAAGTTCTTGATATAGATCTGATGTATTTAGGGTATAATTTTGAGGGAGATCTGATATGACAAATTTCAAAATATATCGCACTTTTATCGGAAATGTAGAACGTAGTACCAAAGATATATCACATATATATCAGTTTCACTTCTGGAATATATCGAAAGTTATCGGAACTGTATCCTTTCTAAATATCTTTCATATCTGTACGATAAAAGTTTCATTGTAATCCTACGTCCTGCAAAGATATCATATCAATATCCAACCTGTATCACAGATTTCCACTGGGAACTACAGGTGGTGATACTAGCACAGTTAGAGTCTCAGGGCTACCCCACTGGACCACAGGGGGGTGCTGGAGCTTCTTCGTGAGAGGGAATCTTGTTTGAACCCATGCTTGGCTGTTGTCTTCCCTAGCAGCGGGGGCAATCCAGCTCGATTATGACCGAGTGACCTGAGTAAACTCAGTTTAAGATAAATTTGGCCTGGAAGATCAGAGCCTCTGATCTCCCAGGCCAAATTTATCTTCTCTCTTCTTCTTCATCTTTTCTCAAGGTTTCTCATTCATCTTCTCTTCTGAGGTCGCCTTATGGTACTCTCCATCTCTTCCTGAGCTTCACGTCTTTCTTAATATCAGGAAAAAAGATGACGGTGTCACGCCAGAGTGTTCACGTCGAAGATGTCGTGGTCCGATCCGATCGTTTCGTTATCCTATAAGGGCGTGGTTGATCGTCCTGGGTACTCCCTCTCGTTCTTATACGGCGATGGTACTGCATGATCTTCGATCTAGATAAATCTTCCATTGGTTCGTTCGTATCACTAGACGGCGGTTATCCATACAAACGAACTTGATATGGGATATGCCCTTCCGGGTGATAGCTATGCGCGACGATACGGTCGATGACAAACTCCTTCGGGTGAACATCCCGCCTCGCGGTTGCTGCGCTCGCCCATTCCACGGTGGTTTCTGACGTTGTTGCAGGTAACAGTACCAGCGCGGGTGTTAGATCTGGCACCAGCGGTGGAAGAGCCCAGTCTTTTTCAGCTAAAGGGACTAGAATCCTCTGCGAGGGTGATTCTTCACCAGGTGGCCAGGTTCTGGACGAACGGGTGCAAGGCAGATCCCGTCCTGTCCCCGACGGTTTGCGGCGGGGAGGTGTTTCCGTTTCAACGGCGCGCGCTGGTGCACGTAACCTAACTGGGCAGGTAATAACAGCAATGCCACGTTGCAATGGAGAGCTCCCACTATGTGGTGGTACAGGGTGCATGCTGTTTGACACGTTTCCGTTTGGTTCTCCTGCACGTGCAGAGTGGCCCGTCCCCTTCAGTGGGGCGTGAGACTGCTCCTTCACGGTTTACTCCCTGTTAGGGTAGCTTGCATCGTTCTGACGTGTGCTTGGTAGATCCTCCTTGATGAATGGTGATGCTGAGTCATCCCAGCCCGCTTGGGAGTCAGATTTTTCCACTTCATGGTCTGTCGATCCTTCCTGGCTGAGAGTGTTCTTTACCCAGGGTCTGCGGTGACTTCTTTCTCTTGCTCTTTCGTGGCAGTTGAGGTGCGCATGTCTTGGAGGGTATGCGACAGCGGAGCATCCGGTGAATCTCTCGGACGATTATCCAGCTGTCCTGTGTCCATACCTTTTTTCGGAGGCGGGCTCATCAGGCTGCTTTCCGACCGTGTCGAGGCTGCTATGCGATTGAGGTCCATGGTTATCTCCTGTAATAGAGGTTGTTGAACAGCATTGTCTGACGACACTTCTTTGACAGAGACTATCCGGTGGAGTAGTTTTGTTGACAAGAGTGCTGACCCTCGCAGAGGATTAGGCATTCGTGTGAGTGCCCAAGCGCGGTTGCGCAGCTGCAAACCCGGCAACCGAGATATCCGTTCCAAAGCTGTCCTGGTCGAAGCCAAGTGGCTTTTCCACTTCACTTAACCGTGAGGCACGAGCAGTAGATGGAATTCGCGACAAAGGTCTAGTCTTCGCTACCAAGCGCTCCATTTCCTCCCTCTCCTTAGTTGGAGCGAAGTGTGGTGTTAATTTTACGCTTGATTGAGGTTCGACCGCCGCTTGAAAGCGAGAGCGAACTAGAGTCGGAGAACCCGAAGAATTTAAGTAGCTTCGATATAATCGTTAGTTCTGAAAGTCCTCGAGAGGTTCGCGCAACTCCCTTGGGATAGAAAGCGATGCATTCATGGGATTTGTTGTTAGATTGACCACCCGGAGCTCGGGCGTTAGTAATAACTTCCGTCCTCGGGTTGGGGCCTTGTACCACGCGATCACGAGAAAAGCGCTCGTGGGTATTGCCCATTTCCAGTACCACTATGTCTTCGTTCACTGACATGATCCTGTAGGGGCCATCTGCAAGAGCCCAGAGTTTGTGGCGTTTCTCCATTTCAGGGTTGTAGTACTCATTCGTGGCAAAGGCGAATTTTCCTTTCTCTACCAAAGGAAGTAGCCGGTGGATTCGGGAATCACAATTCCGCTTGTAAGCGAGTTGTGCCTCTTCCATTACAGGTTTTGCGACTGGAATCATTGCGGTGAGCCAATTTTTCCATTGAATGTAATGATCAGCCGTGGAAGGGAACCTAACAAGCGTTGGCTGAGGTTCAACTGCAGCCTGCGGCGATGGTCGTGGGAGGACTAGTTCAAAAAGATATGAACCAGTAACTATGTGAGCATGCTTGTTGTACGCAGAAGTTACCGTATCAATGTACAGATCTCAGGTTTGGGGGTGGGCAATCGTGTCTGCACGCAACGCGGACAACAAAGTTCGGTTTAACCGCTCTATTTTCCTATTACATTGGGATTGATACGTCGTTGTGAACAAGTTTTTACATCTAGTATCCTGTAGAAATTCTGGAAAAACCTTGCAAAAAATTGTGGTCCGTTATCCGAAAGGAGATTAACCGGTGGACCGTATACTGAAGCCCAGAGTCTAACATCATCTTAAGCGACGCTTCGTGCTTTGATCTTCTGCAATGGAGTCGTCCGTACTAGTTTAGAAAAGCGGTCCATTATGGTGAGAAGGTATTTGTTTGCGCGGGGATTCCGGAGGAAATCACCAAGAATATAGATAGCAACAAACGCTAGAGGGGCCTATGTTGGAAACAGGGTTAAATTTCTTCACATGGCGTCGTAGTTTATCTCGTTGTGGAGCACAATGCCTACACGAACGCATAATGGCGGAGCAACTCAGCGCTAATGCGGGCCAGTAAAAGTCTTGGCGTAGTTTTTTGTACAATCTCCTTGCACCAGGGTGAGTAGCCAAGCTCTAGAGATGAGAGAGTTGTAGAACTATCGATTGGAGGGAAGGCGAAACCATGATTTTTGAAGAAGGCCGGACGGTTTCGTGACGGAAATTAACCAGCGCAGTGCGGAGTGGTCGGTATTAACGGTGAAGTGTACACCCATGAGAAATGTTCGAAACGTTTGCAGCGCCCATGCCATGGCAAGACATTCTTTCTCGGATACCAAGTAGTTCCGTTCATGAACATTGAGTGACCTGGACCAGTATCCAACAGGATTTCACTCCCCGTTGGGAATTGTTTGAAACAACGCACACCCGATTTGGTAGTCAATAGAATGGGTGTCGACGGTGTAAGGTGACCCTGTCTTTGGAAATGGTAAGATCGGTACAGAGGTTAGTACCCCTTTGGGAGAGTCGGAAGCTTCCGCTTTCGTGGGGGCAAGGGATCCCAATTTTGGTGGCTGTCCTTTCTTCAAAAATTTCGTTGAGAGGTCCCACGATCTTCGCAAAGCGGGCTATAAATCGTTGGTAGATGCTACAGAGCCCTGGAAAAGAGCAGAGTTCCGTTTGGGTTGTCGCATTTTTTGTGTATTTGAGCGACTTCACCCGCGCATCAGCGATCATTAAGCGTTCGGAAAGAATGGTGTGCCCAAGATACATACCCGAATCGGTGAAAAACTCACACTTTCTCAACATTAGAGAGATTACCGCGTCGCGAAGCGTGGTAATGATCTCATGAACGTGGTTCAGGGGGTCATCTAGATTACTGGAAAAGACAATGATATCGTCAACATAGACGAGGCAAATCCGCCACTTGAAGCGAGCAAGAAGGATATCCAAAGCACGCTGAAAGGTAGCGGGGGCGTTCTTCAGCCCAAATTGCGTACGTTTAAATCCGTATAACTCCGAGTGGCAGACTAAGGATCTTTTATCACGGTCTTCCGGTTGGATGAGTACTTGCCAGTACCCTAAGTTCGCAGCCAACTTGGGAAACACTACGGTTTGGCCAAGAGAATCAATATACTCGTCCATACGGGGTATAGGGTACACTTTTTTTACGGTGACTGCGTTCAGGAGACTGCAGTCGATGCAAAAACGCCAGGACCAATCGGGTTTAGAAGCCAGTACCACTGTGAATTCCAACAGAGAGTGAGCTGGGTTCATCACGCCGGCGAGGAGCATTTTATCCACTTGGAATTGTTCTTCTTCCTTTCCTTTGGGGCCTGTCCTGTATGGGTGTTGAGCAAACGGTCTCAAATCTGGTAGCAAATCAATCCGGTTTTCCGTTGTTGTGATCTCTCCAAGAGATCCATCCCACATTGGGATGAACTCACGCAATAGTTCGCGTAACTTCTGACGATGAGACTCCGGCACATGGCCGAGGTCTAACTCTTCCAAGTCCTTTACCAGGTCGAGTTTGTCGTAACTCGTGAGGGTGGCCTTCTTTTCCGAATCATTCGTGCGTTCAGCCTCCTTGGAAGGAGAGATGACTTCTTCCTTCCCCTCCTAAGGTGAAGCATTATCTCTTGCCATTACAGGCTCTACGATCCCGAGTAATTCGGCGGCTGGCAACTTTGTAGAGATTAAGGCCATAAGGTGTGGAAGCACAGAACAAGCGCATGGTTTTTCGCCACGTACTAGGGCTTCTTGCCAAAGTAGGCTATCAGAACCTGAAAAAGGCACCCATCAGATATCTGTCGACCCCATTCGCCAGGGAAAGCAGATACTTCTCGTATAAAGAGGTGAGTGGTTGAACCACTCTTAGACCAAGGGTTGCAGCTGTAACGTCTACCATCACTTCGGATTCTGACGGGATTGCCATCAGACGTGCAACATGTAGCTTTACCAACTCTTTTAGAGGTGACGAATCCTGTAGGGGAGCAGGGAGTGGTACCAATTTGGATGAAAAACGTCTAAGTGGGCAACGAACAATCAATACTACCAAATCGTCCCCCATTTCAACTTCACGCGAGCGCGGGCGCATTGCCTGGACGTATCGATCGCAGAAGTCACATCTCAAGATAACGGGGGCAGCTAGCGTCTTACAAACGATGAATTTGAGGTGTACAATACAGTTGGAAATCCACAAGACGAGTAAGACCATACCTGCAGTCTTCAGAAAGTTATTGATAGCGTCGGATACGTCCAAAACGGGTCCATGACGAACACGGGAACGCACTTCTGGCGGTAAGAACGATTCAAAAATAAAATTGGGGCCACCACCTGTATCTAGGATGGAAAGATGACGCACCATATACTGAGTGCGCGCACTACACTTAGTTCTGCGAAAACGTTGTAATTTCACTTGGCCATAACTAGGACTCGATCCGGGATCCGTTTCTTCATATAAAGTATCCAGAGGCGACGCAACACGTCAATGGTGGCAGAGTCCACGTCTGGGGTGGTAAAGAATTTTTTCCAAAGGAATTTAGCCAGGAAGAAAGGCTGTGACGCCTCGAGCACTGATAGCCTCGACTCGGGTGTCTTTCCAATGGATACTCCCCTGCAGTTTCTCTGGGTGGTATCCGTTCTAACGGGAACGGCGTTCTGCACTGCGGTCGCTGGTGAGGCGGCCAGTTGAACAGCGACAAGACTATCCACAGCTGCAGGAATAGCAGCAGTATCGGACTGAACCAAGGAAGCAGAGATCCGGGAAGAACCCGTTGGTTGCAACACCACAGCATTGGCTGGCGAAATCGTACAAGAAAACCAGGTCTCCGCACGCATATAGGCGGTTTCAAGTACAGATGCCTGTTCTTCTGAGTTCAGAGCTTCGTAATTAACCATAAACTTGGGAATTTTCCTCTAATTGAGAGTACAATTTGGCGAAACATGCCCGTGGGCGTAACATAGATGACAGGTCAATCTGGAAACAGTCTCGGGCATCTGGTTGCCTTGAAACTTGACTACGCAAGCGTCCACATATCCAGGCCTCTGGAAAAGATTATCATTGGCGTATGGGACCTTGCGTCTGCGTATGTGCGGACGATCTGCGTACAGCAGCAGATTATCCGTTTCACGGGAGCTCTGTAGTTGCGACAGAAACCGGTTCATCTTATGTAAAGGGAAATTTATCAACGTCTTGACGAGAGTGCTCCTGCGGCAGCAGTGAAATTGACGACGAATTGCCTTCTAAATGTCAGGCCTTTGACTTATTCCAACTACCGGTGCGAGCCCGCAGCGCATCTTCTTCCGATTTCGCGTATTGCAGCAGCTCGAGGTAGATTACCCTCCTCCTGTCCTCACGACTTTGAGCGACGAGAGTGCGAATAGCTGGGTCCAATCCGTCAATAAACATTGGGCAACGCTCTCCAGCGGTATAAACATTGCCACATCAGTCGAATGATTTTTTCAGTCTGACTGAAAATTCGATCTCCGTATCCTTCGGGCGTTGCTTTGTATCGCGTAACGCGAGGTTACCTTACCGAATAGCAGTCCCGGTCGCGTAAGAACGGAGTACATATTTCAAGGCTTCGGGCCTACAAGTGACCATTCCCTCAAAGGCGCGAGATGAACCTCTGACAGATTTTTTTTGATCTTCAGCCAATCCACGTAATAAAAATGCAGTAAGGCGACGTCTGTCTATTCCTCAACCATCCTTACGATGTCGGCTTCCGCAACAAGAAGCGTGACAAAAAGTCTAACACCATAATTGGGTCTTCTCCAGTGAATTACTGGTTTCGGAACAACAAAGCCATTCTCCTAATGCAGTCTTTGACCTTCGAAATGCCGCGGGAAGTGCGATCCAAACTAGATTCCTCCAAACGGTATGAACAGTACTACAAAAGCTTCTTGTATAAAGGGTTAGTAGGCCTTAGTTCCCTGAAACCAGAGTGCTTCCTTCCCTTCTATCGGGCCCTGACCCCACCGTTAGTGGCTGCAGAACGGCACGAGTGCGACGAGCGAGCACGATGAGGTCAGTCAGCGTCAGGGGACGAGTCCAAAGACGAAGAATCTGCAGTTCGGCGAAAATTCACAAATTATTGAGACGAGTCAGAGTCGACGTCATCGTTAACCTTTCTATTGGATTGAGTCTTTGCGCAATGAAGATGATGTGGGCAATTAGATACCACAGTTTTTGTGTCAGGGACGTTCTCTCTACCTCCAATGGTGTCTTCAAACGTCTCAAGACGGTCTAAAACGCATTTGAACTTCGAATCGACTTATCAACCAAACCTGGGTTGCTACGTGGGACTTCCAATAGAGAGTTCATATCGGTCCGTGGTACACGTAGATCTTCAGATAAATCTCCGACGAAATATGCATCAGTGCTCATGCGGAGGGCATCGGCATTGGTGACGAGAGCAGAATGCAAGCGCCGCAGCACAGATATGTGAGCATGTAGAGACTGAAAATTCAGCTGTGACTCGCCAACGAGCGCACCATTACCTGCAGCACCAGTTTCCGGGCTCTTTATCGGGGCGCCTAAGGACTAAACCACTCGGGCCAACGAAGAGTTTGATGACAGCTTCCGGCTTCCGGGTTTCTTCTCGATACCATCGGAATCCTCTGAGACAGACCGTGGGCGACGAGGTATAATGGCATCCGCCGAGCGGGGTTTAAAGGTGCCAGCATTACAGTCGCGGGACGGCTTATCTGAGCCCATCGTCACCCGAGGGTAAGGAGACCAGAAACTGGGAACAATCGGTAGAAAAAACCAAATAGAGTAACCTCAAATGAGCAATCTACACGCAACAGAGTTAACCCACAATCTAATATGGGACAGCAACACAATTACTCGGTTACAGTCGGGGCGACTTCTCTTGGCTCATACAGCCTAGATGTAGGAAGCATCTGCTGGCGGTACTGGTGTTCGGTGCAGAATTTTCAAAGTGGATTGATCCGTTGGCAATACCGGTTATCTGTGTAGGACCAACGATTTCTCGGTTGGGAGAACAGTGTGTAGTGCAAAACCAGACAAGGAAAACACACGAAAACGTTCGGTATCTTCCTCAAAGTTGGGGTAGCTGAGCAAACGGAGCCTCTCGCGGCATAGGTGCGTTAACCGGTTGTAAGACCGGGGACCCACCGTCTGGAAGAGCGGAGAGAGGATGGCTAGGAGCCAAAGAGTCAGGATTGAGAAGCGCACTGTGAGGTGGATCGATGAAGTCACTCAAGGTGAATGGTTTTCACAAGAGTGATACCGTGGACCTCAGGATGCGAGACCAGGTAAGAAAAAGGGAGCGAGAGCAAACGGGCAACACCGGTAATTGGGGTGACCCACACTTGTTAGAAAGAGACAAAAACAGTACAGGAACACTGGTAACACAAGTACTATTTGCGGCAAGTCGTGCTTTTGGCTTAACGAGGTAGATGACTAGTCCTATTCAAGGAGCCGACTCTCCGCAAGGAGGATATCGTGCACCAGGGGTTCCTGAGTCAGAGCCGAAACTCGCTTGTTCGTGTTTACTCGACTGGTACTGCCCGAGCTCACACACTCAGGTAGTGGTGGCCTGCAGTCCTGCACAGTAGTGTAATAAATAAATAAATAGATAAATAGAAGTAATCTAAATATCCCCAAAGAAGGGCGGCCTGCATACGTACACGTGTATTATCCTACTCAATGGCACGGCACTCATATTCAATACCCATTGGATCCCCTCCACCATGTAATATGAGTTGACAAACTAGTCATAGATCCCTTCCTTGAGGTTTGGCTCCTTCACACTTTATATGACTCGCATTCGCGGTGAACTCCTCGAGAACGCGTTATTTATCACAGATAGTATGGCTTTTGACTCAATGGTGCCTGACTTTTCAATACCCGAAGGGGAAGCCGAGGTGCACCGCAATATGTACAAGCCGCAACGACGCCGATCTTCCGTGCGGGCATGACGTCATCGGCTGCGCCCATGACCTACTGTCATGGACCAGCAATGTTTTACTAAACTAAATTAGAAATTAAAAATTACCATAGGATAAAGTGCAGCGAGCAAAGCGGACGAACAGGCCCATATGGCACTAATCCACTGAGGTCTCATTGTACTACATCAACGTAACACGAGCTTCTTTTCGGCCTTAAAGTTATCCCTTGCCACAAATCGAAAACCTTTCTGTGAAGCAACGCCTTTAACGGCAAAAGCGCAGCATACTAAGGCGTTCAAAAATTTCCCCTCGGTAGGGTGGCACAGCAAACGGAGCACTCCGGGAATGAAACAGCTAAGCTGGGAATGACTCCGAGGTCAAACCACCACGACAAGCCTCGGAGTGTTGATGCCAGGCCGTAGTCGGTAGAGATCCATGTGTTCACACGGTCACGAGATGACTATTTGAAAGATAGTAGCATGGCAATGACAAGAAGTCGGAAACGAGCCACTGCGGATAGAGTAAAGAGGCAAACCCAAAAAGGAAAGAAAGAGACCCACCAGAGTGGGGTAAAGAGATAGAACGTAGAACAAACTCAATATAGGGGCGAGTTTACGGCAATAAGTGAAAATAGGACAAACAAATAGTGGTTATACCCAGAGCGCCACAATAATGGGTAACTATACGTGAACAACACGGTCTGCACTCCACTTGGAGTTGAACAATCCGCAAAGGCGTGATATTTAGAGCCAGAAGCCCTTGCTTGGCAAAGAGAAATTTACTTGGCGGAGCAGTGCTCGACCCTCTCAGTACTGAGGTCGACGCACTACTGACAGTGGGTGCGCCGGGCCAAATAATCTATAAAATATGTAAGTAAATACAGCAATGCTCGATGCACTGCCTCCGGCATATTCTTTCTACAAGTGTGCTAGTCACACCCACTAAGCGGCGCCTCGAGCCGTACAATCTACCTGTTTATCTGTGTAAATTGCCTCAGTGAGGCAACACGCTCATACCGATGTAGCTCATATAAATCTGCTAACGCCTGATGCGGAAATTCCTCCAAATCGCCTCCAAGCAGTGTTGCCCTTCATATCCTTCTCCTTAAGAGTGAGCTGCGCCGTCGCGATGGCCGGTAGAATTCCCAATGATGGTCATAAAATCGCATTTCCGAAGACTTCGGATTCCATTTCGCCTCGCGAATACCAAGTCACTACCACTCGACAGTGTAAACCTCGCTCGAGCGTCGACTGTTCCTGTTCAACACAGTCTGCATCTCATTTCGCGGTGCTATTTCTGTGTCCAGGTCCGCGAACCACAGTGTAGGATAACTGTTCCATGTCTGGGACGATACACTGAGGTGGTTCTCCAGTTTTCCAAGTATCCCTCGATATGAGGTGTTGCGACACACAGCCAAGTAGACAAACCATTGCAATCACGAGGATACACGCTATATAGCCTTAAAAGCTGTGCACCTCGTTTTGAGATCGACTTCGTCCGGCTTGGAGCCGTTCCCTCCACTCTGCAGCACAAAAATGGGGTATGTTACAATACCGAATTTTCAAAGTCGGATAGCGTTCGAACCAGCACAGCTGTGACAAAACCTGATACAAGGTCGGACTCCTGGAACCCAGAGCTTTCATTTAAAACCACGATTGTTGAGATTGAACACAATTTAGTAGGAAAGTGCGATCCATTTTTGTTCACCGAAATGCTGTCTGAAAATAGAATCCTGAACTGAAATGGTGCCATAACTCCGAAGTTCTTCGAGATAATTGACTTTCGGTTTCGCTAATGAGTTTATTTAGGTCTAAAATAACTTGGTAGGGGCTTGTTGAAGAAGCAGACTAAAAACCACCGAGGTATGGGTATCGCGCAGAAAGCCTCAAGAAAATACTGTGCAGAAAAATACCCGAGATCGGGAATCGAGAACCATTACCAAAAACGACGAAGTATCGATACAAACGCATTGTGCAGATACTAGGAAGACCACAAGAACGTGTAAACACCAAAGTACTTCGCGGTAGGCGGTGACGAGCATGGTTGAACATCTGCAACTGAACATGTCCACCAAGAGCGTGTACAAGACAAACAGTATTCCAGCCGGTAAATCAACGTGACGGGCACGAAAACAGAGCACTCTTCTGAAAGGGAAACCAATTTGCACGCGTTCGTGATGGGAACAGTGAACCAGCGAGCTGGGATTGAATCCTTCAGGAAAAATAATCCAAAAAACAAATGTGGGCGACCGAAGACGACACAGTTCGGACTCTGACCACAAAAAGCAATATTCACTTCATATTCATCCACTTCCTTCTAGGTGAGCTAGCTTCTTCCCCTTCAGGGCGTGTTATCCCACTTGGACATTGAAAATTTTCGCCGGGAGGCCGGTGTGAGTACGTTAATTGTACGGCACCACTTTCGATCGTGTGAGATGCTCGATGGGCTCATCCAAGTCAGCCTCGGGCCCGTAACCGTACCAACGTACGGGATACTGTATGTAGCCCAGCGGCTGGTATGAGTGTTCCACGATGTGGTCGAGTAAAAACTGCTGGCGGAAAACTTCCCGGCCTTGCCGTGTGATTACGACATCTTTCTTTGGAGAGTTCTACCGCGACATCGCCGTGTGTGGCGATGCATCGAAGCTCCAGTTACACTGAGTGTTTTCCGATAAAGTTGGTGGCACGATGCCTTCGCGGTGCGGTCCCCTACTGGGGTCGAGTTTCAGGCCTCTCGCTGTGTTTGTATTCCCGTTTCCTTGCTCCGGTAGATTTCCTTCTCCATTGGGGGTCCCAGGTGGGCATATTGCACTTTTGCGTGATAGAAACCGTCCGAAGGAGTTGGGTGTGTCTTCGAAGGCGCTAGCGTCAATAGTAACCATGATTAAACCGGTTTCGTCTTGGTCAAACGTGACAGTGCCAACGGGCGCCCTTCATTGTTCTGCGTCGTGGCGTGTTTCCTCTCTGTGTGTATGGGAGGTGTCAGCTTGTCATGTCGATTTGACTCGCTCACTGAGCTCCTCTTTCTTACAGGTGCACTCCGTGTGCCCCGGTTTGCTCTTCCCTGCTGATCATTCTGCGACGTCTTCACGGTGTACTCCGCTTTGGCCGTGTTAGACGACTTAGTCTTCGGCGATTCTTCTCCGTCTTGGGCGTGCGAGCTCAACAGAGCCTTAGGCGTTCTTTCCACTTCGATGCGCGGCTTAGTCACTCCACGCGCGCTATGCGGCGTAGAAAGCGGCTTTTCCGGTAACGACTAACTCTCCTCGGTACTGTGGCGCACAGGGGTTATTTCTAGTGACGAATCCGCTTCTGCGTTGAAAGATCGCGACTTTTCCGAGTCTCTGGGCTCCCGAGAAGGCCCCAGCCTAGCTTCAGCTTTTCGTCTATTACGAGGTTCATCACGCGAGGACGCAGAATTGACGACTCTCTCCCCCTTTTTACATAGAGGAACATGTTGAGGGGTTGTCGGCGCGCCAAGGCGGCGAATAAGTACGCCAGGCGGCGGGATTTCAGACAGCGAGGCACCAGGGCGCGTAGAGTTCGATAACTTTGGCAGGTCAGAGAGTCCCCTACTAAGGTATGGTAACTTCCTAGTGCGGTCGATGGGGGGTTGGTCTGGTTGTGTCCGTAGTGTTCGTTTCCGTTTCTGCGTCAAAAAGTTCATTTGATGGGTCGTTTCTCGCAGGCGTTGGTGCAAAAACCACGCGATCAAAGAAGGTGCGTTTATGTTGCTCACCCATCTCAATTATGACAGTGACGGATTCTACAGATATTGTTTTGAAGGGACCGTCAGCGACGGGTGAGAGCTTATGGCCTTTTTCCTTGCCTGGGTTCCAATACTCCTTACGGACGAATACATAATTCTTTTCCTGCAGAGCTGGCGGTCTTCAAGGGGCTCGCTCATCTAAACCACGCTTATATGTGGCTTTTGACCGGGCCATTGACCGGTGTGCTGCAGGAACCAGCTTGGTAGGCTATGTAGTCCAGGTTTCTCTGTATCTTTTCGTCGAACGAAATTGATCCAGCGTTGGCTGTGCTTCGAGCGCCACGGGCGGTGGGGTGCGAGAAGGAACCAATTCAAATGGAGTCCATCCCGTAGTACGGTGTAACTGAGTGTTGTATGGGAATGTCAGCGCATCATTGAACAGCTCCCACATGGTGGGGTGATCGGCTACGTATGAACGGAATGCTGCTAACAGCGTTCGGTAAAACCGTTCAGCCTGCCCATTACACTGGGGGTGGTAGGTTCCCGTGAAGGGATTCTAGACATCCAGAGTTCTGCATATATCCCCGAAGAACAGGGAGGCAAAATGTTTTTCGTTGTTGGAGATCAAATTCACCAGGAGACCGTAGACGAATGCCCAATGGGTGAAGAATGCTCGCGCAACAGTCAATTACGTGATTCTCCGTATGGTGTGGTACGACCGAGCTGTGAAAAACGATCCGTAATCACGAACAGAAATTTGTTACGTGGCTTAGTAGCGAGGAACGGTCCCTAAATATCTATAGCTACGAATTCCAGGGGCTGTCTTTCGGGGAAGAGCTTCAACTCCGTTACATGGCTGCGGAGCTTGACGCTATTCCGAGCACATTCGGGGCAGAACCGCACAGATGCGTAGCAATATACAGCCATTGCTGGCCAGTAAAATTTACGTCGCAATGTAAGGTACAGTTTCGGCACTCCGATGGCCACTAAGTTTGGCATAGTGTGATAGGTGTAACACACGATGTAGTAGAGCGTGTGGCACCACTATTTGTGGGTTTCTGGTTACCGTGCGAACGAGGTATCCAATATCATTCACCCGGAAAGGGAGGTCAGCTCTTCCATTGAGTTGCGCCCGAATCTTCGCTCAGTAGAGATCTCCGAATTGTTCAATGGCCATCTTATCCGTGGTGACTGGTACGAAGTTCTCTAGTAGAGGGTTCGCACTTTCGGAAGAAAAACACTCCTTGGAGGCAATTTGAGATAATTAATTTCCACATCATGTTTTAGTAGATATATATGAGCTACACCGTTATTTGCGTGTCGCCTCGCTAAGGTAATTTACACAGATGTACACGTGCATTGCCCGGCTCGAGGTGCCCCTTAGTTGGTGTAACTATCACACGTGTAGCACGGATATGACGGGGGCGATGCATCCAGCATTGCTGTATTTACTTAAATATTTTATATATTATTTTGCCCGGCGCACCCACTGTCAGTGGTTGCGCCGAGCTCAGTTATTAGAGGGTTGAGCCCTGCTTCCCCAAGTAAATAGCCCCTTGTCAAGCAAGGGCTTCCGGATCTAACTATCACACCTTCGCGGCTTGTTCACCTCCAAGTGGAGTGACGACCGTGTTTTTCACGTATAGTTACCCACCCTTGTGGCGCTCAGAATATAACCACTATTTGTGTGTCTCGTTCAGACCTATTTTCGTATAATCGCCCCTGTATTGGGTTTGATTTATTCTCTCTCTTCTCTACTCTGGTGGTTCTCTTTCTCCCCTTTCGCGTTTTACTTTTTGCCCAGTTCTCAGTAGCTCGTTCCCAACACCTTGTCGCTGCCGCGCTACTCTCTTTCGAGGACTCATCTTGACCGTGTGAAAACGGGGATCTCTACGAACTACTGCCTAGTTTCAACACTCCGCCGCTTTTCGTGACGGTTTGACCTCGGATTTGCCCCCGGCTTAGCTGTGTCATTCCTGGAGTGCTCCATTCGCCGTGCTACCCTATCTAAGTAAAGATTCCGAACGTCTTCGTGAGATTGCGCTTTTCCCGCCGAAGAAGTTGCTCCACACTCTCGCTACCAGCGAGTAGCTCATCCAATTCCTGGTCAAAATACTGTTAACATGGCCAATTCTCTTCGATATCATCCATTTCACTTACTGTGTAATGATCAACTGCGGAGCACAGTATTTCTTCGTCATCGACGACTAAAGCTTTCCCTGTAGGTGGAAGGCGAGAATGGGAGTGGGATTATGTATTTTCGGCGCTTTTATTGTAGGCAACGTTGATTTCGAACTCTGCAAGATGTAGTTTTCAACGGATTAAGCGACCGGAAGGCTCCGACATTGAAAGTAGCCATCTCAATGACGATTGATCCATGCAGACCGGAAATGAGCACCTATGAAGTAGGGCTGTAGTGTACTTAACGCCAATACTACGGCAAGATATTCCTTCTCCAAGACGGAGTAATTCTTTTCATGCACGTTCACCGAACGGGAACAGTGTCTATTTGGCTTGCGTTCTCCTTCTGCGGTGGTTTAAAACCAGGTACAGCCTACCTGGTAGTCGCTAGAATCCGTGTACCCGGTATATGAAGGTCTTGGTTTTGGTAGTGACAACACTGGTGCTGTAGGTACATCCTCTTTGAGAGCTTTAAAGGCTTCCGTTTGGTCAAAAGTGAATGGGGCCTGCTTATTCGGTTGACCCTTCTGCAGAAGTGCATTGAAAGCTGCCGCGATGTCGGAGAAGTTCGGAATAAACCGTCTATAGACGTTGATCAATCCTAAAAAGGATCTCAGTTCAGTCTGGGTAGCTGCTTCCGTGGCCTGCCTTGGCAAATTCACACGAGCCTTGTCGACCATGACACGCCCTGGACGGATTATGTGACCCAGATACTTGACAGTAATTGTGAACAATTCACATTTCCTCAGCTTGAGTGTCACTCTAGCATCCCGTATCGTCGAATTTATATCTCTCACATGTGTGTGGTTATCATCCAAATTATCTGAGAGTAAGATGATGTCGTCAAAAGGTATACAAGACACTTGAAGTGGGCCAGTAGGACATCAATAGTATGCTGAAAAGTAGCGGGGGCATTGATGAAACCATAGGGCATTCTTTTGAAACGGTAGAGGCCAGAATAGTAGACAAAAGCTGTCTTTTCCTGATCCTGCTTCTCCACTGGCACCTGCCAGTATCCCAATTAGCATCTAATGCGGTGAATAGGGTAGCATTTTCGAGAGAACCGATGTATTCCTCCATAAGTGGCATAGGTTAACGTCCTTGACGGTCCCAGCGTTTGGACGACGATAGTCGATAGAAAAGCGCCAGGAACCATTCGGCTTTGGAGCCAGTACCACTGGTGACGCCCACATTGAATGTTCCGGTTCAGTAACTCATGCACGGAGCATCTTTTCTACTTGAAATTGCTCTTATTATCTGGCCTTGGGCTCTGCCCTGTACGGAAGTTGGGCTACTGGATGAGAGTTCTGAAGGAGATCAATCCAGTGTTACTTGGTATTTATATTTCCGAGAGAACCATCCCACATTATGGTGTCTTCACGAAGCATATCACGCATTCTTTCGCGGCGTGTCTCCGAAATATATCCGAGGTCGAGTTCTTCCATTTTCTTCACTGGGTCTAAAATGATCCTAACTCGTTGGGACGCCTGTCGTCTCTGTCTTAAGAGGTGACTGACCCGAAGGACTCGGCGTTGGAGGCGATTGAGGTAAGACGACTCCCTCTCCTTAGAGTGAACGATGCCGAACACAACGGCAGAAGTTATCTATGTAGGTACCAACGCAGTGTGATGGGGCATAAACGAGCCACTCACTTGGGTTTTCACCACCTTCTGGGCTGTTTTCCCAAAATTGGCTATCAGCACGTTAACAGATTGTCCGGTTTTACTTGGACGACTCCATGAGCAATGGAGAGAGTGTACTCGTCACACAACGATGGCAATGGCTGGACGATTCGTAAGCCATGTTGAAGGGAATTCACTTGTACCCAGACTCAAGACTCTGGAGGCACGCGTGTCGCGGAGGCTACACGAAGCTTCGTAGATTTCCAAGAACTCGGTGGTATTTCCTACGCCGCAGGTAGAGGTACATGCTTCTTTGAGACATGCCTCAAAGAGCGACAAACAATGGGCACGGACGAACCATCTTCCATCTCAACATGCCTCTGACGAGGCCTAATGGCATCGACGAAGAAGCAGCAGCTGAAGTCAAAACTCAAAATTACTAGGGCGGGCAGAGACCGACAAACGACACAGTCGAGGTTCAACACGCATGTAAATAAACGGATTACCTACTCGATGTATCCTACCGTTGAAAACGATTTTTTTATTCGCGCCAGCGACGTCAGGAATGTTGCCAAGGCGAATGTGTGACCGCAAGGCGGGTAGTAAAGCTGTCTCAACGATGAAGTTCGGACTTGCGTCTGTATCTAAGTCAGTGACATAACGCATCATAAACTGGGATGAAATGCCAAGGTGAGCATAGACCTTATAACCGGGCTTGGCCATCACCGTAAACCCATCCGAGAACCGGTTACTTCTTACCCGTATCCACGGTCGACGAAGAACAACAAGGTGCTTTGAGTTCAAGTCTTCGATGGCGTGTTTCCTCAAGATGGTTCGGACCTGGGAGCGAGGCAGGGACGCCTCGGGTGCCTTGAGCCTCAAATCGGAGGGTTCCTCTCCCAGAGAGGAGACTCCCACAGTTTGTTTTTCTGAGCATATTCCGCCTGAGGCGTGGGATCCATTGATGCCTAGATACTAGCGCCAGAAGCTTCCACAGGAGCGGTTGAATTTTTTTCGAAAGAAGTATGGAGGTGAAAGGTCACATTGTGTTGCGCAATTGGAGCCGCAATCGTGCCTGTAGTATCCATCTTCGCGCGGATATACGATGCCATCAGAACAGGAGCCTTCTCCTCAGGTGAAAGAGATTCGTAGTTCGGAATGACTTATGCCCATTCACGCATGGTTAAAACGCACTGCGAAGACGTATGTTCTCGTGTATGGCAAAGATGAAGGGGACAAATCAATCCAACAATGGCACTGACGTTTTGAGTATTCGAAAATCGCACCGCTTGGCGGCATGCTTGGCAGCCAGGCAGTGAGGTCCAGGTTCCACTGTTCTCATATGACAGTAGAAACGGTCGAACTCGGTGTGAATCTGAATACAGCAGTGTATCGTCCCGAACCGTCTGAAACGAGGCCTCCGTGGTTGAAAGAAGCTTCGTTGACGGGATTGAAAGCACGTCGCTACGGCCAAATTGCACCTGATCATACTCTTTATTGTAGTGTTCGTCACCCAGCATTGACGCAGACGGGGTTCTCGGTTCCAACATCAACGCTCTAGCGAACTTCAACCGGTTACCCAGGACTCGTGCGCGTACAGCATCGCCTTCGTGCGTGCATACTGCATCAGTTCCAAGTACGTGATATTGCGGTTCTCTTCACGGTGACGGGCCACTAGGATCCGTATGGCCGGGTATAGTCAGTCAACAAACGTAGTATAAACATAGTATAAACGCTCTTGAGGGGAATAAGCATTACCGCAATGGTGGAAGGCCTTGTTCAGGCGCACCGATTAATCGGTTTCCGTTTCGCCGGGCGTGGTTTGGTGTCTCTCACAGCGAGGATTTCCGACTTGATAGCTGTTCCAGTGGCATAGAACCTCAATAGGTACTGAACTGCTTCAGGACAGCAGGTGAACCCTCCTTCAGAGGCCCGCGATGAACCTCTTACAGAGTTGTATTGATCTTCCGCTACTCCGCGCAGAAAATAGGGCAGAGCGACAAACGTCTGTTTTCCATTCATCCCAAGATATCGGCTTCCGTTACAAAGCGTGATAGAAAATCCGACACCAAATTGGGATCATCACCTGTAAACAGTTGACTATTGAGCAAAAGCTGCATCCGTTTGATACAGTCTTTGACCTTCCCCGTTCTTCGGGAGTTCCATCCAATGAAGAGTCCTCCAAACGGTAATAATGGTATGACAACAGCTTTTTGTAGAGCAGATTGGTAGGCTTTAACTCCTTTAATCCAGAATGCCTCGTTCCATTCGAGCAGACGCGTATCACACCTGGAGTGGTTGATGACCGCTTTGAGCATGACAAACGCTCACGAGGGGCTTCTTCTACCGACGAGTCGGACGAGTCAGACCCGGTTGACTGGCGTGAAGAAAGAGAAGATACTGAAGAATCAGAGTCATAGTTCTTCCACTACTTGCGTGCTTTGGGACCATTAAAGTTCTTGTCACGGTGTGAAACAGCAACCGGCTCAGCTGGGCGAATAGTTTCCACAAGGACAGTTTGTTCCACCGTTTCAAAACGGGCGCGGAGGCGAATAAACGTCTCAGTTACGTCATCTACGAAATAAGCGGGTCTTACAAAAGCTCCCGAGAGGGAGTTGACATCACCACGCAATACGCGGAGATTTTCAGAAAAGTCCTGCAAAGCAGTGTCATCACCTTCTTTCGAAGTAGCGACAACTTCTTAGCAAGTTTAGCGTGGGCAACCCCCGTAGAGCGAAGCTGCTCTTTCCCAATTAAACTCGGAATATCGTTAGTAGCCATCATCGAACGTTGCTCTTGTCTGGCAGCGCCAGTGGGGACCGTTCCACCAGTTGGAAGAGTGGGACCAGCAACGGAAGGAGTCGGACCATCACATCGATGACGGTTAATCAACGACTCCGGCGGAAGCCGGGTGGCCATCGGCAGAGCTTTTGTAGCAGGTATCCCTTCGATACGAGACCGAGAATGGGTGGAGATGCACGACGGGAGTTGCGGATCCGTTCTTGCACTCTGACTGCATGTCTTCGCACGATCTGACAACTTCATGACCAGGACAACCGTATAACAAAATCAATCGACAGCCAATGAGCTGGGACGTCTAGTAGACTTCCAAACGGAGAACAGTATGAAGAAATCAACCTCAAAACGAGTGAATTCACGAGTAAATCGTGCAACAAAACCTATGCCTTTCTAGGTAGGGAGACGAATTGTAGAGCAACGATTTTGGCGGGAAAAGCGCAGCACACGAAGGCATTCGGAAGGTTCCCCTCCATAGGGTATCAAAGCGAACGGAGCACTCTGGGAATGAAACAGCTAAGCCGGGTGTATACCCGAGGTCAAACCGCCACGATAAGCCTCGGAGTGTTGATGCTAGGCCGTTGGAGGTAGAGATCCACGTTTTCAAACGATCAGAACGTGAGTCTTCGAAAGAAAGTAGCACGGCAACGGCAAGGTGTCGGAAACAAGCCACTAAGAAGAGAGCAAAAAGGTAAACCCACAAGGGAAAGGAAGAAAACCACCAGAGTGGGGAAAAGAGAGATAAAGTAGAACAAACCCAATACAGGGGCGAGTATGTGCCAATAGATCGGAACGAGACGTACAAATAGTGGTAATAATCTGAGCGCCACAAGCGTGGGTAACTATATGTGAAAAAAACGCCTGTTGTTCTTTGCTTGGCAAGTGGCGATATACTTGGAAGAGCGGTTCTCAAACCTTTAAGTATTGGGCTTGACGCACTATTGACAGTGGGTGCGCCGGGCAAAATAATATATAAAATATATAAGTAAATGCAGCAATGCTGGATGCCCTGCCTACGGCATATCCGTTCTACACGTGTGCTAGTGACACCCGCTAAGTGGCACCTCGAGTGGTACAACCTACGAGTACATCTGTAAAAATTAACTCAGCGAAGCAACACGATAATAGCGGTGTGACTCACGTATATCTGCTAATGCATGATGAAGAAACTATAAAAGTTCTCCCAATCGCCTCCAAGCAGTGTTGTCCTTCATTTTCTCTCCACTTTTTTCGGTTGTTCTGCAGCGCATGGTTCACTGATTTAGTATAATGCAACTCCAGTTCGTTATTGATATGCGGGCCGTCTCGTCGGCCTTGCTGGCTAGGGCTTCACCCAACTAGTAATATCTAATTTCTAATTTTCAATCTAGTTTAGCTAAACATTGCTGGGCTCTGACAGTAGATCATGCACGCAGCCTAGAACGTCATGCCTGAACGGGAGATCGGCGTTAATGCGCCTCCTATTTATTGCGGTGCATCTTGCGTTCCTTTTCGGGTATTGTGAAGTCAAGCACTATCGGGACATGTGCTATAATAAAATTTTTTGCTAATTCTTTACTACAATTTAGGATTCAATGCACGTCGAAGTCTAATGCCGTATAAATACACGGTCTAGACTAGTTATCACACTGTTTGCCTCTTTGAGTTTCATCATCTGCAGTACTATCATATTTATTTTGTGCGTTTTTTATCTTAAGGGTGAGCTGATTGACGCTTTTTTATGGTAGGCGGACCTGGCCGTTATTTTTTTTTTATATCAAATTTTGAGAAAACCAGAACGAATTGTTCAAACAATCTTGGAATTTATATTTCAAGACAAAGATCTCAGGAAGGAATTTCGCAAAGGGGTACATAGATCTTGGTTTAAGGTTTATCATGATGCATTTTTTTAACAGTAGAACTATATATTTTAGCACAACGTATGCTTTGAGAATGGGATGCCCGCTGAAAGATGGCTTAAGTTTGTAGAAACGGAGGAAGAACTACGGTCACAGGCTCGCTGAAAAGGACAAGGCAAAGGACACCGTAAAGTTTTTTTGAACAGATCTAGAAAGAATTTATAGTTTTTCTGCAGAAACCACTTCCATCGAAAAAATAGGTCTCCCAATTTTGCTAAAACGCAAAAGCTGGGTTTTTTTTGAATGAGGGGAGTGAAGTAGATAATGGTTCCTAGTTCAGAACTGTAGTACATAATGTAGAATTATATGCCAAAAAAACCGTGCTTACCGGTACTGAACGGTGTAGGCGTTACTACAGCATAAAAATATACATGTCGCGTTGTGTCGTCAAACATTTTTGAAACAGTAGCCTCAGAACACGGAACAACCTTGCTTCAATTAATAATGCTCCAAAACAATTCTTTCGACTTCAACCTTTTCAGTTTGGGTGAAAGAAGTGTAAAGCAAACACTATAGCATAATCAGGCCAATCCGAAACAGGCACAGTAAACTCTCCTCTATTTATCTCGCAAAAGACAAAGTAGACCACTTCCATTCAACTGAGAACTAATTGTGAACCCCATAACCATAGATTACGCGGTTCTCAAACCAAACTTAGAGTAAATTATTTCATTATTCTTTCAGTAAGAACCTCATTTGCATTATAGGCTGCTTAAGACAAGGTTCCACCCTGCTTTTGAAGAAAACTTACCATAGATTTTATGCTACTCTCTACATTTGGGCGTTACAAAACACATATTCCATATGCTCAACGTCTCCAAACATTTAGGACAGTAGCATGGCATCACCACGAAGCAAAAATGTACACACTAATCTATGTAGCGTTTCTATATCTCGATTACTATATAAAGCTGTCAAAAGCTAACAACACGGTTTTTATTTGTCCAAGGGTGTGGGAATGGTAGGTGTTTGTACAAGAAATGCAAAAAAACTGGCTTTGCTCCGCTGCATTTCTGTGGCAATATCCAGAGCAAAAAAGCTGGTTCGCCCAGCTTATGCTTTGAATAGCACGCCTACCATTCCAACATAATTCGACTAGTCAAACGCTGTTGGAATGGCCGATGTTTGTGGCAGAGATGCAGCAAAACTGGCTTGTGTAGCTCCGCTGCATGTCTGTCGCCGTATTTAGAGCAAAAAAGCTGGCTCGACCAGCTTAAGCTTTGAATAGCACACCAGTATCCAGAGCACAAAAGCTCGCCTGGCCAGCTTATTCTCTGCGAAGTGCGTATGATGTTCTTATATTGTACGGCTCGTGTGACGGTGAGGGCTTAGATAGTGTTATTGACATTGATGCAGAACAATTCGCTTGGAAAGTTTTTGTGCGTCAATGTCTTTGTATCGAAAGCACGAAAGCGCGGTGGCTATGTTATTTTTTTGGGACACAGTTCAGATATCAAGTTCTTTACTTCTAGATGTAAGAGCGCGAACTCTTATTCCCCCACAGCCATACTACCATTGTCGTTATTATCGGCCTCAGTTGTAAGTTTCCTGCATGACGTAAGAAGTCCACAACTGATGCAAAGCGCGGCAGGTCTGGCGGAGAACAATCTTTGTAAGCAGCGCAGTATTTATGATACGCGTTAGGACCAGACATTTGTATGAACTACATCCACATTTTGTCACGCGGACCCAGAGAGCGATATAACTGCACACAACCACGCTTCATCGAAAAGCTCGACTATGAGATGATATCACTCTCTCTGACACCAATCTGGCTCAATCTCTGACGAAGGTCGGTAGTAAAACTCCTAATGTGCCATGGCTTTGCTTTGTTTAAAACGTTGCAGTTCTTCGTACTTCGGATGTCGCAGAACCGAAACCCCTTGGATGAGCCACGATTTGCTAACCACGCATAAAGTGCCAAAAATGGATCGAGAAGGACGGAACGCTTCATTGCGCTGTTACCATTCCATTCGCGCAGCATTTAGTCCCGTTGAAAAGTTGAATTTTTGATAGATTCGCGCATTGTTAGCCGGGCACCACCAGATCCCACTGTCACGTTTTCGACCTTTAATTTGGGAACCGCATCGTATCACAAACCCATGTGCATTCCCAAAACAAGTATAGCATAGAGAGCTATGTCGGAAGGGGTTGGAATATTATCACTTCCGTACCAGAACCGTTCTGCGATATCGCATATATTATCCACAGTCATCTGTCTACCTTTAATGCTGGAAGTTCCATTCCTGACTAGGTGAACACGATGTGCTTTGCAAAGTCGCTCGATGTCTGGATTGTTGATTAACGGATTTCCTTGTGCGTTTCCATTTCTGTCTACGTACTAAGATTGATAGTGACCGTGTTTGTAGTATACAAGTTTTAATACCTGAACTATTGTGTCCATTGTATTGTTCTTCAAAGCATTCTTCGTGCCAAATCCACAATAATCTGCTAACAAATTGATGACAAGTTCGGAGCTACTACTTGTAATTTTCCGCGAATCTGGGGCTTTCTTCAGTGTTTTGTACTGGTTTAGCACCTTCTCAGCCAAATTGATGTTAGCTTGGGTTGCGGAACTATGTTCGGACGATATGAGATCGTTTCTGCTTCGCAGCGAGGATCCACAGAAAGATTTCACATATGGGGTTCGACGCCCTCTTCTTTTCCGCACATGTGGTTAGTTCCATAGTTTTCGAATCTGCAGTCTATTCTCGACCTCTTCCATGTCCTTACCATGCTCCATCATGATAAGGAAACGAAATAGATTGAATCAATGATAGAAAATTCGGAACACCTTCAAGGGGAATGTAGAGCAATGCGGCCATGCAGTTCTCTTGGAGAACGAGATCGTTTAGAACGATACTGTGAGAGACCAATAGTTCTAGGGTTTTCTTTAAAAATATGGAGGATTGTGTACAACCTTCGCGGCATCACGGTTCCACCAACCATCCTCTGTGCTACCGGAGAGCAGTGGAAACCAATTCTTTCTTCTGCAAGGTCTTGTGAATGTAATTCTGTGTGCTTTAACAACTACTATGGAACGTCAGGGTTACGTTCTGGCAATTCAAGGCGGTGGTACCAGAGTTGGTTTCTAAGCACCCCGACAGATCGGCGACTACGAGCCTCAAATGTTTCTGAAGCTAAGGTTGCAGATTCTCTCATCATTTGAAGCTGCACAACACTACGAGACCGAAGAGAACGAGAGAAGCCAGAGACTTGTGTGGAAACGAGAGGCTGAACATCGCTTCAAAACGCTATTTGATAGAACAAGAGTTGCTAGCCAAGACTATTCCTATCGGCATGGCGTGGGTCTCCCAAAACTGAGTGCGGTGAACAATTGTTCAGAAGCTACTAGTCGCAAGGAGTGCGCAAAGATGAAGCATCAAAAAGATTCTTTAGCCTCCGGTAACGGTTTCGAGCAGGACATGGTCCGTTTCTTAAGGCCTGGGGAGCTAATAGGCTGTGTCATACCGAGATGTAAATTCATTGCAAACCTTCCACGCACGATCGAGGATATTGTCAGATTATGGCGGTTTGGTGAAAAAACCTCGGGCTTCAAGCCAGTTCGATTGTTTCTGACGCTTTCTACACGACGTACGACCATCAAGAACTACAGTGATATATACTGGAAAAAGAGTGGCCAGAAAGCAGCCTTCTAGAGATTCAAAGATCTGGCTGAATTTATTGTTGAGCATGGACTGATAACTTTGACGTTATAGCAAGGAAGGAATTGACAAGGCCTGGAAATATGGGATTTAGAACGTGAGAAAACTTAAATTGTTTACAAAACCGAAGATATCAATGAGTGCATTGCTTCGATATTTTCGTGAGGAACATCATTCATTCTTGACAAAAAAGGAGGATTTCAAAGCTGGCGCAGTGAATTGTTCCGCATCGACGAGAATCCTGCATGTTGAGTTCGGAAAGAGAATAAGGTAGTACGGTGTCCCCTTAAAACTTGGTCACTCGGTGTGTTATTAACGCTGCGGATACTCATAACCGCCGGCTCGTCCGGGGCATCATCCAGAGCTGGGGACAAGGCCATTGAATTGGACGACCCATTTCCATTCAACAAGTCTACACAGCGTAAATAAAGGAGGAGGGTGGGGATGCGGGCACCAGATACTTCCCTAACGCGGCGCAACCCTGGAAGCAGCTGCTCGTCTGGTGCATCGTTAATGTTCCTTGGCAGCGATTGCTCCAAATCGTCATGCAGTAGCCTATAAAAGGATAAGAAAAAGCCTTTGCGAAAGCTTAACTATTGCGTGCCACAACACAATTAGATTACTGTTGCTGTTGGGCAGGACCGCACCAGAGATCGTTCATGATGATGGCCTTCAAAGATCGCGAGACTTCTTGAACATTTTGTGATCCACCATGGTTAAGTTGTATCCCATCCGGAATGCATTCCAGGCAAATATTAGGGGGTCTCATGGAGAGAGCCTTGAGCTAAAAAAGACTGTTCGTGTCAAGAGGAAGGTCGGGAATGCCCTCCTTTCAGGCGTTGTGAAAGTCAATGACGCGCATACTAGCGATTCACAAAGTATGCTGGAAGCGGTTTGTATGCAGAGTTTAAAAAGATCGATTTAGGAGAACGAGTATAAGCCCAGATTGAAGGAGTGACAGGGGAAACAGTCTCGGTGGTCTAAGCCACATAAACGTCAAGGACGCGGCACTGCATCCAAATTTAAGTAAGGGTGTGGGTTCTGCGGATGAAATTGTAATTGCCAGACTGTGCGGGAAGCGGCAGGGATTGGCGTTAATGAGAACGGATAAAATTGGCCACAGAATACAGAGAATTGCGGGAGAGTGTGGGGTTCTCTGAAGGACAAGAGCCGCAAACATGCTCCGGATACCTCCTCAACGTTGAGCAACAGCGGAAGCCCCTGCTCGTCTGGTGCATCTAGGGCACTGGACACAAATCCATTGCAATCGGCGAGCCATTTTCAACGGCCGCGTCCACAAAAGTCAAAAGAGGACAAGAGCAGAAAACCCTGCCCCAGATACCTCCTCAACGTTACCCAAACGCGGAAGCACTGGCTCGTCCGGTGCATCGTTGAGGCTGTCCGCTGGCAGTTGCACCGGCTCACCCGGTGCATTTACGTCGTTGGACACAAAGCCATTGCAATGGGCGACCCATTTGCCATGGACAAGTCTACACAACGTCACAGTAAGACAAGAGCGGGCAAGCCTGCTCCGGATACCTTCTCAAAGTGGCCTAACCGCGGAAGCACTGGCTCGTCTAGTGCATCGTTGAGGTTGTCTGCCGGCGGTTGCAACGGCTCTTCTGGTGCATCTCCTAGCGCTGGGAACCAAAACGATAAGGTGGGCAAGCCAACCTTTGGGAAAGGCTCCCCATACCGCGAATGGGAGTGAGATCGGGCGAGCCGGCTAAAAGGATTCCCTTCATGATGTTCTTTCGTGGAGGTACCGGCCTGTCCTGTGCAAATACGGAAAGGTGAACGTGGGATACGTAGAATAGGCGAGCGGACGTACTAAATCCGGATAAGGCACAGCCAAGGTGAGGGTGGAGGTCAGGCAGATATTTCGTTGACGTATAAATCATATAGGTCTACACACTGTACGACTTTAACATGTGTAAAGAAATTGTGGTATTTACGTGTCGCAGATTACAGATCATAGCCACATTGTTTGGCTTTCATGGACTTGTTGCGTTCGAAGTAGAGCTGCTAAGGCCTTCTTGGAGACCGAGCCTTTACCATGACCGTCGAGCTTCGATGTTATGACGTTGACTACAAATCCGTCTTCTACGATGAGCCAGCAAGGTTTCAGTTTGAAGCCGCGTTTGAGTCATCCGAGAAAGTGCTCTATTTGTCTTGAAGATTTGGAAGGTCTCGTGGAAGTTAAGAACTGCAAACATGTGTTTCACAATTCGTGCTTAAGTTCGCGGATTTCGGTTAATGAACTTAATACCTCTCAGATTCCTGACCTCTTTGGCCTTTCCGAAAGGGAAGTGATAGATACGATTGCTGAGCATCAGCGCCTCCATGAAAAGAAGCATAACGATAAATTTCCGGCATGTAGGAAACTCTTAGTGGAAAAGGATTTTATTATGTATAGAGACTACGAGAATAAATACAAGAAAATGAATGCTGAAGGAAAGACGGAAATCGATAAGAAGAGAATAGCAAAAAGGTTAACGAAAAACAGGAAAAGAATAGAGTTGAGGCAACGCCAAAGAGCCAGACGCACCTAACAAGAACAAAGAGCTGACTGCGACAACAACACCGCAACGAAGTAAAGATTTGCAATTTATGGCTGCAGTGTGCTATCCAGAGCACATGCTGGGCGAGCCATCTTTTGTGCTCTGGATATTACTCGAGAGCCAAGCAAGCACCTCGTGCTCTTAGCGATAGAACAGAGGAACCGAAATAAAACGGTTTGCACCGCGCGGGAAGAGGTCGTGGCGTTTAAGTACAGGCCGGATAAGGCCCCAGTCACGTCACGGCGGCGACCTCCGACGACGTGCTGTACGCGCAGCATAGCTGAGGTGCGGCTGGCAGCGGCGCAGGGTGGAGTACTGCGAGAACGGCGGCAGGGCGGCGTGACAGGTAGCAGCACGAAAAACAGCAAGGCGGCACGACTCCACTAGTTTTCTGCGGCGGCACAGGGTGCGAGCAGGAGCTGCGATGTAGCCGGATGCGGGATGCCGGCAGCACGGTGGCATGAGGCTGCAGTGGGCTGCCGAAACGCCACTGGCAGCGGTGTGGCTGGCGCCGCAGAACAACGCGATGGGTCTGTGGCAAAACAGTCGCTTCAAAACCAGAGGCGTAGCGGCAATCGGGATGAAGTTGGAGCCAAACTGCAGAGTGGCACGCTGCAGACGGGGCGGCGCGGCGGCGCAAGAAGAAGAGGCACGGTAGGGAGCGGCGTGGAACGACATGCTGCGCTTGTTGCGCAACAGTGGCTCCAAAGGCAGAGACCTAGCGGCAATGAGGGCGGCATGGGAGCCAGCGGCGGCGTGGGAGCCACACTACGAGGTAGCGCGCTGCGCCTCCGGCTTGGCGCGCTGCGCCTCTGGCGTGGCGTGCTACTGGTGCGGCGGCGCGCGGCGGGAGGAGAAACGCCTCCAGCGTGGCCCGCTGTGCCTCCGGCATGGGGCGCTGCTGGCGCGGTGTCGTGGCGGCGCAAGAAGAAGCGCCTCTGGCGGGGTACGCTGCTAGCGTGGCAGCGCGGTGACACGAGAAGAAGCGGCACGGTAGGCAGCCGCGCGAGACAATTCTGTTCCTTTTCCGTTTCGGCAGAGGCTGCAGGGCAAAGCGGGGACTAGTTTTGATGCAGGCGGCCGCTACATGCAAGCTACACGGCAGCACCGGCGTGCACCCGGCAACCGAGCCACGGAATGTGTTGGAAGGATGTGTTGCGCCCGTGGCGGAACGGCATGTTCCGCCACTGCCTGCAGGGCCCCGCACTGCGAAGAAGGCGTGCGAAGAGGCAGAGTCGGTGAGCTTTGATGAATGTAACGCGGTGTGGGGTGCTGGATGTATGCGGAGCAATGCCACCACGTGGGGCCGTTTTTGCGTGCATTGGGCGCCCGCACGTGGGAGAGGGCGCAAACGCGCCTATCGTTTCTGTGGCCATGGTCGTCTATTATGGCAGGGCTATCAGAACTATTTAACTTTCTGAGTCAGGCTTTTGAAATGTGTGAAACCTTTTCGGAGTCAAGCACTGGCAAGGGTTCCCGGTTGCTCGAAAGATATTTGAAGAGGACTAAAAAAATAATTCACCGGCAAATTTTTTGTAGCAGTCAGTCCGCAAGGTTCCGCACGATATCCGCCAAAATTTGGAAATATTACGTTTCAGGCGTGTAAACAGGGATACAAAACCCGCTTTGCTTCGCCCTTCAGTGCAGGTGCGAAAGGAAAAGACATCGCGAGACTGCAGGGCTGCATTAACCCTGAGAAGTCATCGATGCTCCTTCAGCGCCACTAGGAAAAGTGTTTTCTTCTTCCTAAAAGCTTGCTATCAAATTTAAAAGAACAAGGAAGGCTTTTTTCGTTCACCAACAGCTACTCACTGTGTCCAAAATCTTGCTGAACTATATCCTTCGGATTATTTTGTACCTACAGTGACGCAAACAGGTTCCGCGAAACTTCCTGCGCTCCTTCGAAAGAGAAAACAATATATTGGTAACTTCTTTAGCAGGACCTGGTACGATTAATCAACCTGCTGAAGCCGATGCACTAAGCATCAAGTACTGAATGACCTTAAAGGTAGCCTTCGTACAAAAGGACCTCATAAACTCTGTAATATGTTCTCCAACTCGCCATATTCGTTTTCCGAGATTGATTCAAGAACATAGGAAACGTCATACTCTTCTTGCGCTTTCTCACTTTTAGTCTGTTCCAAATCCTAATTGTAGTCTACACCATTTTCGACGTTGCTTGTCGTTGAACCAAAAAATTGTTCAATTCAACACCCAAACCTGTTCTTGCAGATATTAGAGTCACATTCCCATCCCATGCACCTGACCTCCGGTTTGACGCAACAGCAGCGCTTTGTATCGCATTTTCCTTTGCACCCACATTTTGCAACCATTTCTTGCATTTTCTTACTGATACTCCGCACTTCCTCGGCCTTTTCTAATACGAATCTGCCAGTGCCATCTAATCCGTGCTTCTCGGAACATCCTTGAACATATGTTGCAGAGATGTTCTTCTGACTTTCTTGCTTGCAAATTAATTTTCTTCGTCATAGGGAAAAGGTGGCTTGCTGTTTTCGAGTTATTATGTATGAAATTTCGTACATGACGTTTTCACTTGGTGGTTTTTCTTTCTTTTCATGCTGCGCAGCTATTAAAATTTGTTAGTGTGTTGGTGTCAGATGTCAACTGCTTTGCATCGGTTTATATCGCTAAAACTTTCTCTTAGGTTTCAAAGCCTCAGAATTCAGATAAGTTGCTTTGGAACCTATTGTTTTTTGAAATGGCAACCCTCCTAGCCTGATATACCCAAAATAGCGGCGTTAAACCATAAAGCGTAAAACAGAACGGCTGAGGTTTTCATCAATCTTGGCGGAGATAGTTAGGATCCTAGAATTTGCTCAACCTTTAAAATCCTTGCTGTTAAACTTTGAAAATTTCAATTTTTATATTATTTGGATTTTGGGGGACTTCAGTTTTTAGCGAAATTAAACGATTCTTATGGCAGATAATGACATCCACTTCAGCCCCCATAGGATAGCTCCGCCAAGGATTGACTAGCTAGTGCCCTGTAGTAGTTTTGTAAAGCCGACAAGTAGCAGTGGTGTACTAAGACCCGCATTCTTCCACTTCGCCAAATTTTCAGCTAGTCATGAAAGTCAAGCTTTTCTTTCCAAAATAAACTGAAGTCACGGTACCCAAGAGTATTTTACTTGGCTTCTGCGAGTACTAGAACTCGTTGCAGCACAATCATGCATGCAGTTCAAAGACACCGCTTACATCTCTTCCGCTCTGTAAGTTACGCAATAGAGCAAAAAAGTAGGTCCTTGACGTGGTTGTCAGGTGTAGCTTCAATCCTGAAATAGATCAACAAAGCGAGCCTTGTGCTTTAAGAACACAATAGCTCTTCAGTCTTAACGCTTCCTGCCCTAATTGTCATCGAAGAACAACAAACTATCGCTTGGAGGACCTCATTCAATGATTGCAATTAGTAATTGGCAGCCGCGAGCAGCCGTTATTTTCTTCGTTTATAAGTTTGGGCAAAAAGGAAAATGAATAGCACCATGGGGAATTACAGCACTTGGTATGGACATTCTCTCTTACCACCGAAGTGGCCTCTCAAATCTGTCATTCCGTGTGGTGGTGGTTACAGCAAAGCACGTTAACCACCTGGACATAAATCCACACACGTGTATTCGACAGGTCAATGACAGGCTGTCTGTCGATTGGGTAGGCTTTTATACCTGACCGTCTGGGGTGAACACTGGTGGTCTGTGGTTCGATTTCAGGACAAGGCTTTAGCATGCGGCGGATCCTGAGACCCGCGATCCTGCAGACAACGAACGAACGCGATTCACTTGTTAAAAAGGACCCAAATTTTCGGATGCGCATCATTTTGATCTTTGCCTTACGCGCCACCCCTTTTTTGCACTAGAGCCAAGTTCGCTCCCTTTTCGGCACGCGCCACGCACGCAAGCACACGCCGGTGCAACGCGCCACACAAGCGGCAGAAAGGCGCCACACAGCGCCGGTCCACCCTCCCAGCATCGCACTCCCGCCGGCTCCATCTGCATCGACCACCGCCTTCCTCCCCATTGCCCGCCGCCTTCATTCTCATCTCTCCGCCACATGCGCTGCGCCGCGCCCGGGCCCCCCCTCTCCCCGACATGCCAGAGCCATGCACGCCCCTCAAGCCGTCGCCCGCGCCCGCGCCCACGCTCGACTGGCCGCTGTGCGCCGACGCGCTGTTTGCGCCACCGGCGATCGCTACGCCGCAGTCATCGACGTCCACCACGCGCTTGAACCTTAATGACTTGGTGGTGTCGCCGCCACCGCTCGCTCCCACTCCTGATCTGCGCTGCAAGCTCTTTGCTGCCAACGACGCCCTTTTCTCCAATGCCTCTTGCTGCGTGCGTAGGCACTTTTCCATCGCCACCCTCTCGCCCCCGCCGCAGCCAGTGTCCGCCTCCGTGTCTGTGTCCGTCTCCGCTGGCGCCGCTGCTACGGCCGCTGCCACCGCCTCTGAGACGCAGTCGCCCGATCATCTCGCTGCTGCGCACGTTGCGTCGCCGCGCGCGCACAAACGCCAGCAGCCGCGTAACGCGCACGTCAAAGGGCAGCCGTTGGAGATTTAGCTCAGGCCTCATCAGCAAGCCGCGTCCTCGTGCCATCAGTCGGGTCAGAGACTGGCTAGCTCAAGCTCCCACTACAGTTGACCACCACCAAGTGGAACTGAAAGGCCAGCCACTGGCTCAAAGTGTACCGCCCTTGTATCCCGTCGTCAGCCGTGTGTGCCCCCACCTGCACCTGGCAAAACTGTCAGAAACCCCCGCACATCTACACGGCTCTCAAGAAGGCGCGCTCGTTAGTTCTGTCGGGGGACCGGCGCCTTTTCGAGCTGCACGTCAAGGCCGCGCCTACTGCCGCCGATATTCACACCAAAGTCTGCAACTGTCGGAAAGGCAGCTGCAAGAAGAATTGCGTGCGTAGCGAGTTGAAGGCCCGTTATGGACCGCTTTCCACCTGCTCTGGTCCCAAGGGATGTCAAAATGGCAAGAGAACGCCTTCTACCAATTCCGTGCCGCACCACGTTGCGTCGCGCCGGAGCAAGCGCTCGCTCATTGAACAACCCACCACTCCTTCGCCTTTGCATGCCATTGGAACTGCGTTGACCCCTAGATTTTCACCCCTGGCTGCGCTTTCACCGCCTCGCAACTGCCCGATGATTTTTTTATGACTTGCGAGATGTCTTCACCGAGCACAATGACCCGCTTGTATCTCCGGATGCCATCAAGTCGCGAAATGCCTGTTGGTCACTCATTCTGCCTGTCAACCGCCGCGCGCTTGATGATGACTCTTTTCAGAATCACAGTCAGTTTTCGCTTTCGGCTGACTCCAAGTCATCATCGGTCATCGAATTGAAATCAGTCCAACACCCCAAAGACCACTCTCAGACTCAGTTCCATTCATTTGGATTGTTCGCCCACCACGGGCGTCAAACAGGTTACTCATCCTTCAAAAATTCGCTCTGCTCTCGGCTCCTTTCGCAAATCGGACAAGATTGAAAAGTATAGTTGGCCGAGATTGCTGCGCATTTTTCGCGTCTAGATGAGAACTGGTCGTACATTTAGCTCCTCGGCTCGCCGCTCGTGCGCACCATTGGCCTATCACTCAGACGCCCCCATGAGCTTCCCAAATCTTCGGACCACTTCATTTCTTCTTCACAGCCGCAGCAGCCGTGCTCAGAAATCCTATTGTACCCCACAGCACCCACCTCCGCCGGATGTGAATGTCTGGCACATGCAAAGGACGCCGCTAGGTGGCCTGCGCATGCATCAAGTCTCACGTTTCTCTCATCCGCCACTGTATCATCCTCCACACTCTCCTATGCATCCAATTCAATCGCTTTTGGTAATGATGACACTTTTCCGATGCCGCTTCTTTCCAAACCTTAAGGATGACCCCAACGGTCATCTTATCTACAAGCTTGGCGATGGGCTGCGGCCTAACGCCAAGTTTCCGAACGGTCGCTACAAGGTTCCTCGCGATCTGGGCGAGGGTACCTTTGGCAAGGTCGTAGAGTGCTGGGATCATAGCGCCTGCCAGCGCGTCGCCGTTAAAATCACTCGAAACATAACAAAGTACCGCCAAGCCGCCCGCCTCGAGATGGCTTTGCTGCTGCACATCAAGAAGCATGATTCCCCCAGGTTTACCACTGCGTCAAGTTCCTCACCTGCTTTGACTACCAGTCGCATGTGTGAGTCGTCTTCGAAAAGCTCGGGCCCTCCTTGTATGAGCAGTTGCGCCGAGATGGTTTCCGCCCGTTTTCGCTGCACTTGCTGCGCGCCTTTGCCTTTCAGTTGCTTTAAAGCATTCATTTCGTGCACAACTCACTCGTCTTTTTCTATGTGGTTCAAGCCCCAAATCCCTACCAAGAAGTATATGAAACGACTTGATATGTACACGCATTGTAGTCTTTCGGCATTTATACTGATGTTAGTGTACCTCGACCGCGTGGCACGCAACAACAAGAAGCTAGTAGAAACTTCTTGTGACATGCATCGCTTGCTTATCACTGCCATCACATTTGCGTGCAAGAATTTGGACGATCAGTGTTTCGCAAATGCACACTACGTGAAAGTGGAAGGCATATCAACTGTACGTGAAATGATCCGCTTGGAACTCTATTTCTTGAAGTACATCAAGTATCACTTAATTGTGAAGCGGAAGTGAAACGATTTGAAGATTGAGCAACTTGGCGCGATTGAACCCAACCCACCAACTTCCATTCATGGAAACTCATTTTCGCCGATTAAGGACCCTATAAAGATGGGCTTTGGTCGAAAGCCTAATAATGAGACTGTGACATACGGTATAGTTGTGCCGATGCGGATGGAGCCTGATTCCGAGAATACAAGAAAGCACTACGCTTTTCATCAGCATCTGAAGGGACTTAACGGCGCTGTAAGTCAACGAGTGAATTGTGCACCTTCTCGCAGTTGTGTTGATCTTAATGAATTTGCATTGAAGGTGCTTTTACTCCAGACGGATAGGGTAGGGTGTGAGTGGCTGTGAGAGCAAGAATGAAGGTCGCTTTATTACTGTCTTGCCGTAGACAATGGAAGAGATTTCGTGATGTGGGCGAGAGCTTATCAGTCGGAGTCACATCAAATTCACATTCACATTTTTGGGCATCTCCCTCTCTCAAACCGAATCTCAGTGGGCTTCATATTGCAATTGGTAGATTAGCTACTGAGGAGCATTGTAAACTAATGACGACCTCTTCTAACAATTTCGAAGGAAACAGAAGTCCATTGAGCACAAAGCCTAGCTACGACTCCAGGCAAAAGGTTTCTTTCTTGAAGGAATGTTCATTCATACTGAACGCAAGTCCTAAAGTCATTTCTCTCTTTCAATCTTTATGCGCACACAAGCATAACCACAACTTGGTGCGGAGGAACCAGTTCGCTATGAGAAGAGAAAAAGCCTTCCGTACCATGCTCACCCTCGTAGAAATTTTTGACATGGGCATGTCAGAGTACGTACAGGACCTTGAAGACTTGAAACCTGAAACGCTTTTCGAATCAGCTTCCCAAACGAAGACTAGACGGCCTTGGTACTCGCTCTCCAAAGCATCTCGTCCTGCTGTCGTATACTAGAGATCATCGACTTCTGTCCAACTTCAAAAAAACCGCTACGCTATGTATCTCCGTACACCAACTGAGCCATTCTATTTCATTCTCTGGCCACCTGGCCCTTGTCGCACACATTCCTGCTGATCATATGGACAGTCATAGAACCACTTGGCACTTTCCTGCTTCTTCACTCCTCAATTACGTACCCTGCGTCTTCTTCGTCGACTCTCCCGCCCTGAGCCAGGTATGCATGCAATTTGAGAAGTAACCCTCTCCCCCTGAGCTCAAAGAGCGCAATGGGCTCGACGCAACTCACATCTCTCAAACTACCTTCCCAACTTCACTTTCACCGCGTCCACTTCTGCCCACTCACCCTCCGCGGTCTTATATGGGCAGTTTGACATTAACTACAAGAAACTATGGCCTCGAAACGGGCCATTAGTATGAAGAACAAAATCAGGCGTTAAGGAACTCTTCAAACCCGGATATGTCTGGTAAGGCCATCGTTGCGTCATTAACGTCATCCCAATCTGGTTCTTCATCTTCATCCGAAGCGTCTTCGTCCGACATGTTTCCAGTACCCAAGTAGGATCTAACTTGATTGTTTCCCGTAGCCTTTCCTTCTCCAACATTGGTACTTGCAGTACCCGTCACAGGGTATAATCGAGACTTTCTACGCCCGAAAGACTTGTTTGTCTTGAACAAAGTAAAGGACAACACTCCTTGGAGGCGATTTGAGGTACTTAGTTAATTTCCGCATCATGCGTTAGTAGATCTGTATGAGTTACACCGCTTTTAGCGTGTCGCCTCGCTGAGGTAATTTCCACAGATGTACACGTGGATTGCACAGCTCGAAGCGCCGCTTAGCGGGGGTGAATAGCGCACGTGTAGCACGGATATGCCAGAGGCAGTGCATCCAGCATTGCTGTATTTACTTAGATATTTTACAGATTATTTTGCCCGGCGCACCCACTGTCAGTGGTGCGCCGAGCTCAGTACTTAGAGGGTTGAGCATCGCTCCCCCAAGTAAATTGCCCGTTGCCAAGCAAGGGCTTCCTGGCTCTAACGATCATGCCTTCGCGGACTGTTCATCTCCAAGTGGAGTGATAACCGCGTTGCTCACGTATAGTTATCCACCCTTGTGGCGCTTAGAGTATCACCACTGCGGGTGTGTGTCATTCCCACTACTGTCGTATACTCGCCCCAGTATTGGGTTTTGTTTGTGTTTTACACACTTATCCCCACTTTTGTGGACCACTTTTGCCCCTTTTTGGGTTTGTTCTGCTGCCCACTCTCAAGTGGCTCGCCGTCCGACATCGTGTCGTCGCCGTTCCACTCTTACGAAGCTCAGTCTTGAGACCGTTCTTCGCACGTGTCCTTACACGGTATACGGTTTGCTCTGTACACTCCGACGTTGTCGTGACGGTTTGACCTCGGTTTAGACCCGGCTAGTCGTGTCATTTCCGGAGTTCTCCGTTCGCTGTGCTACCTCCCCGAGAGGAAGATCTCGAATATCTTCGTCGCTGTTTCGCTTTTCCCGCCAAAGGCGTTGCACTACAAAAAGAGCTATTGAACGCACAAAAAACAATCTTCTTGACCTTGTCCGGATGCAGACGGTTCCTGATTGGTGTCCTTATTCTTCCCTGCAAGCTAAAGCTTCGTTCTACGCTCGAAGACGACGGGCTGGTAGAGAGAAGGCGCAATGCAAATGACCGCAACAGAGGTTTGCCACTACTCTCGATCCAATAAACGATTGGAATATTGCTGTAGAGAAGCAGTAAGTCCTTCTCCTCTTCGTTCTTCATCTGAGTTTTCCACATCAACCTGGTCAAACTGTACTCCTCAAAAAGGCTTTCACTGCCCTTTCAATACCGCCGGCGCTTTCCAGCTTCTCCGATAGAAGAAATGCGTCAGACTTCACAAACCAACGCATGTATTTCAATACTTGAGACGTAAACTTTTGCACATTCGCACCAATTCTTCTTATATCCAAACAAAAAGCAACTTAGTGTAGATTCTGAATAAGAGCAATCTTTCTCCCACTGCCCTCTAACCGTTCCTTTAAAATATTCAACACCTGCTGCTTTCTTTGAAACGTGTAAAAGCTGGTTAGTGGAAGGGAAGAGAGTTGCGCTTCGAGTTCTAGAGTAGCCGGATAAACTTCAGAGATATAAGAGCTCTCGTTATCGAAGACGCGGAGGTACTGCCGTACAACGCGTACATTGTGATACAGATCTGCCCTCTTTCTGTATAATGACTCGTTACTTACAGAGTAGTGAAAAAGCGTTCTGCGACTACTGTTACGAGATCCACAAAGATTAGATGGAAAATCAGAGCAGTCAACAATTGCTTTGTAGACTTCCTTACCACGCATAAACGACCTGAGCATACTCTCCGAGCTCGCAAACCGTGTTGTAGCCATTTTCACAGGTAGAACAGCAGTTCGTGGGGGCTGCAACTGGCCGTACTCGTATAGATCCCGCGATGTTGGCATATATCCGGCGTTCCGTAAAGATGAGTTATGCGTCTCCTGTAATTCTTTGAAACGGTGATAGAGCTTCGGGCAGTTCCTCAGATCGGTGACAACCGTAGAGACTGTGGTAAGAATTTTTTTGACCCCGGCAAGACGTCCGAAGTCTTGCATCAATAAATTAGCAACATGTGTCTGGTCTTGGCAAAATTGACATAGTTGTATTGCTGTGAAATTTTTTTCATTCGCTTTGACGCAACAACTTGTGTTGCCGCTCGTAACAGCACAGGTACTTGAAATATCACAGAATTCGGACACCACCTTTGAAACCATGGCGGTGTAAAAATTGGCGTCACACTGTTCCGATCCTGTATAGATAGAGCGCAAAAAAACGTATTTCGAGAGGGCTCAATGCCTTTTATCGATAGTAAAATATTCAACACAATCTCAGAGTTGCCGTCTGTCCCTTTATGGAAAATTAATGTACGATAGCACACGAAAAAAGAGGCAGCGTTGCTTGACTTAACACGATAGAAAGATTCGTTATACTACGCATCTAGATGTTTCCCAGATATCCGGGGAACGGTAGGCACTTCTTCTGCTATGACAGAATTAAATAGCTTCCAGATGGAAAAAAGTTCATTCTCACCGGCTTTTCTGCTCAAAAAGAATAATAAAAGCACGTGATTCACAACAAAAGATGTCATTAAAAAACTCAGTTGTGTTCGCGTATCTTAAGAGTCATCATTATTCTTATTGACCTCACTGTTTTCATCACTTCGGAGGGATTGGTTCCCTCCAGACTAAATAGACGGTGCCATTGGTTTTCGCTTGTTTGGGTTCCCTGGGGATTAAAAGGGGCACAAAATCACATAGAGCCACCACGTTCTCGATGAGCGCGTGCGAAAGAATTTTCTTAAAAAATTCGCTGCTTTGCGTTTTGTCTAGTGCCCAGACTTTGCAGTAAGTGTTTCCCGAGCCTTTTTCTATTTAAAACAGGAGCATTAAAAAATGTATAAAGAACCATGGCCTTTTTGCTTTAAAGCGGGCCTCAAAACGATGAGCATTTGTGGAAAAGGTAGTATAAAAGAACTTCTTAAGGCACAACCTTCGTTAACGTCCGCCTCAATTTTGAAACGACAATTGAATAGAGTTGTTAGTGTTGCTCGACATGAGAGGTGTTATGTTGTTGTAAATCTAGTAGGGGGCATTTTGGGGCGAGAAAACGAGCGGTTCAGCTAGGTGTAACTTGAGGAGCGTAGCAGTGCGCAACGTTTGCAATTTAAGCATCTATAATCTCCGTGGTTATTACAGTTCAGCAAAAGAGCGTTCTTTGACTAAAGCAGCAACGAGCGTCAAGAAAGTAAAGTTATTATACATGCTTCTGTGCACGAGATTTTACATTTGAAAGCCACTACTCAAGAACAAAGCATATGTGTCTGGAATGAGCGACACGCTTGTTTCGTGTACCACTATTGAACGAATTAATCGTTGATTGCAAAAGTGTAACGCGTGATGTCGTTCGACGAAGTGGTCACGAGTTTATCAGTAAATTTTCTCAAGAGACGGAAAACTTTTTCAAGTTGAAGAACGCGGCTTGCCTCTTCAGTAAAACCAAAGGCATCGAACCTCACCACCCACCACACCTTTGCGCATTGCAAGCATACAAGCGCACAAAAACTCTCACAAACCAAGTTGCTCTTCGAAAACATTGTCGATTGCTTAAATTTTAAATTTAAATTTATCGAAATATTTTCATCCCTTTTTTAAAGGAAACCAATAACTCGCACCATTCTCATCCTTTTTCTAAAGGAAACCAAAATCTACCATGTTAATCTGACTGACTAATTTCTTGGAACTCGTAGTCAGTCAGTCAATCAGAAGTATGGGCCTCATAAGAAGGCTTCACTGAGTCTCCAAAGACAACAAGAGATGGCAGTTTCTACCAAAACAAGGAATCAATTGGATATTCCACGATATGTTATGGCTATAGCTAAGAATAGCCTTCGACGGCAAACAGAGCTGCTGAGCTCGGACAAGATGCAACCAAGTTGTATCACAAGAGATGATGGAAATCCTGAACAGAAGACCGAGAAGCCAGTAGTGTACTTGTCTTTGCATAATCTCTACATAACAAGCGCATGTTTTGGTCTAGGTGTATGGTTTACCTACTATCACTCACCAGTGCTCTGTTGTGGATCGACAAGGGAAGAGGGGTAGTGGAAAAACTAGTGCGCTTCATTTCGGGCTATATTTAATGTGTAGAGGCGTTCGTCGCACTCCTGTGAGGCCGTTCGGCGCCTATGTGCCTTTCTATCTGTCCCAGCAGCATGTATGCTTTTCTATGCCACTGAGGACCCCCTTCAGGACCGTCATTCTCCTACGGAGGGGACGGAGTCCCTCTCTACGCAGTAAACACCGCCTTTCACTCGCATCTCTATATCCTGGCTAGAGATGGGGAGAAAGCAAAGTTTCTACTGTAAGTTACCTGTAGGCATGTCTCGAAGACCAGGCTGTCCAAGCCATTGTAATGAATTAGAGCGTAGACTAGTCAATTCGAACCATCAGCCTATTTTTGCAATGAAGATCATCTGATGATCTTTATTGCAGAAATACGCTGGTGGTCAGAGCTACTATGAAGATACCTGATCGCGGAGATTCGTGATCAGCAAAGAGGTCAGAGAGGCGGAGCCGTCTGACTCTCAGTTTCTTGGTGCGGTATTGATATCTTTGAGCGTGATTTGGGACAGCCATGCATGACGTTCGAACTAGATTCACGGTGATGTCATACTCGGGACCTGAGCAGGAAGGAAATGATCTTTAAATCCAATTAAGAGGCCCATGGGGTCAACCCCTTTTTTTATCATCTTCAGCCTAAAACGTGCAGACCATGCTTGCAGCGAACGTGGACTGCGAAGGTGAAGGTGACTTCTCACGAGAACAAAGAAAAAAGTTTACTTGAGAAAGGCACCGTCCAGCATGTTCACGGCGGAACGGAAACGGCGAGCTAGATACAAGGGTAGTGTATGGTGCGAAAGATCATGAAAGTCTAATACAGAATGTTAAAAGCTTCCGAGAACATCAGAATTGTTTCAGGGGAAACAAACTCAGGTTTAGGGCGAAGCTTAACTTTAGCCTCAATTTGTACTCTTTATCAGGGCCACAAGAAAAACGCTTCATTCTTGCCTCAAAAAATGTGCAGAAAACATACATGTGGACTGAAACGCGTCCCTGGCGTTGAAAAGCAACGCCATTTTCCGCTCTTATGTAAAGAAACAAAATCCTTCTCTTGCTCTATTCCACACACGCTGCATTGGCTTGGACAAGCATTCCCGGGATTGAGATTCTGGAGATCAATTGAATTGTCAATCGTATCTGGATTCCTGCTCAAGAAGAACAGGGGGCGCCCAAAGCTTGGAAGATAGCTTGGTGTAGTCCAGAAATATGAGAGTACAAACAATGATGACCTCGATGTGTTGTTCCATAGGGTTGTGTTCCATAAAGTGGTCACATCTGAAGCCAGGATCGGTTCATTCGTGACATACACAACTTATGGCTCACAGTTTTTACTAGCTCAATGTTACATTGCACGACTCTATATCTGCGATGTCTCTTTTGTTAGCGCTTGTAGGCGCTGACTTTTGGGTGAGCAAGAAAGCTGGCTGAAGAGTTTCTGTGAAGCTCTTTAGCAGCGGGTTTTATAGTGTTGAAGTGTTTCCTATTTGGGAAACACTTTCCTACGATAAAGAATATCTATCAATTACGTAGCATAGAATAAATATTATGTAGCACTATCTAACTATTACGTAACCCTCGCCAAGTAATGCTTGGAACTTTCGTAGAAGGCCTTGATTATCTGTTAGTCTTCGACATCTTTCAACCCATCGCGTCCGCACATCAAATGTTCGGGATCTGGTTTCGGAAAACTACAGATACCCTGGCGTAGTTGACCATTAATTATTGGGTTCGATGTTTCAAGACTTGAAAGAGAATACCCTTGCATGAAAAATCAACTAGGATCTGGGCGTTCAAATCTGTCTTGAGTCAAGGCAACAAAGATGGTTAGCCAACTAAGACTCACAAGAATTCGAACATATGGTCGATAGAACCAAATATCAAGCATTGACGTGAGGAATAATAATTGCAAGTTTGTTCGCCAAGCTGGAGAAGTTTATTGAAGGATCGGCATTTCAATGAAGAGTGTAGATCGTCTTGACGCTCACAATTGATGGCAGGACAAACTACTACAATCGTTAGATAAAAATGAACAGCTTGACTTAAAAAAAGCACGTCAAGTTTGAGCTTCTCAGACTTGGACAATGTTCCTTCCTGATTAGAGCAGTCTCGAGGTTAATCTCATTCTAGAAGGGTTTCCTTTCCCATTAAGGAACCCAAATCGGAGAAGTTAGAAGCCAAAAAATAAGAAACAAGTTGTTGGGCTTTTTACTGTCTATCTACAACCGGATATGAAGGGTAAGACGCGAAAAAAATGAAGCACATTTCAACTTTGATATATCAGACCAGCCTTGCCAGAGAGCATACCAACACCGAATCACTGCGCATGACCCTTGAAAGGCCTGTGAGAAACCTTGAGAAAAAATTCGAAAACTCAAAACCAGCGTCGAAACAGCAATAATAGGCATCATCATAATGGTGACCTTTCAGCAGCGCCAGAATTGGCTGCGGCAGGAAATAATAACAGTATTGTGCAGAAAACGAAGAAAAAGCAACATTTTTGACCCTCAAAACAACGTTACTGGAAACCATAAACCAGGATGTAAGGTTTTCTCCATATGTAGACAGAAACGCGCTCTAAGAGCAAAGGGGATTGTAAAAATACAGAGCGTTTGCTGATGAGGATGCCAGGAAGAAAGGATTTGTTCGGTCGAGCAGTTGCAAAGCGCAGACAGCTTGCTCAAGTGTCCCTTCTTCCAACGTCTCGGGCATCATCATACGTGTACGCGAGCAGCGTGATCGATTGACTTTGTCCAGTGTGCATAAGCTGATTAGATTAGATTCCATATGGAGGGTGGAATTCAGTGGGCGGTGATGTGGCAGTGGAGTCAATCATGTGGCGGCAAAAGGCCATGCCGGCTTGGGGTGCACGATACACTTCGGTGACGAGTTTGGGTAGTCCGAGAGGTCAGACATGACATCTCCCAGGCGGGGAAGCTTGTGTACTTTTCGTACAGCGGTTCTAGCAGGACGAATGCGTTGCTTAAGCAGCACCCTTGGCGAGTGGGAGGAAGCCTTGTTGGTTGAGCGTTTTGAGCGAAGCAGGTGAGCTCGAAAACGCTTTCTTGGGGGCAAAGCTGGCGGAGTATAGGTAACCAAGTCCATGTTGAGCAGAGGGTGGCGTAAAGTGGAAGGGCAGGATGGATGGGTGTTGTTTTCGGGGGCCATTGGTATTTGAGGAGAGAGAGAAAGGAGGTGATAACGCTCTTTGCGAAGGTCAAGGGTCTCCTGCATACCATCGTCGTAGAGGATGACATGCAGTCTGTTGGGCAAGGAGCGAGAAATCACACCCTTGTAGAAGACCTTGTCCATCGGCCAGTACACCTCTATGGGAGCGCCGACGGTGACTCCGGGGCGACAGGCGGCTGAAGGGCACATTTTGAAGAGGAGGTAACCTTAGGTGAGGTAGGTGAGGTAAGGGATAGAGGGGCAGATAGTAAGTGATGAGGGGGGGGGGGAAGAGGGAGGACGGGAGCCGGGGGACGGCGACGGGGACGGCACGGAGACGGGGGCGCAGAATAAACGCGCTCACAGAAAGGGTGAACCGGAAGCGCGCGCGCACTCGAGCCCATTTACAAAATTTTGTGGGCGTGGCGCGCGTAAAAGTGGTGGCGCGGTGGGACGGCACGAGGCGCGAGCTCATTGGACACAAGTCGACGCCGAACGCAACTGTCGAGCGACGGTGGCTGACGCTCCCGCGTGCGCCGCGCGCGTGCGCCGCGCGCGTACCCCTCTGAAAAGGCGCGACGCGCTGACATGACTGTTGGCGTTCGACAGAATGCGCCGAATTCGGCGCTTACATAAAACATGGGCACCGACACTCTCACGCCGCTGGCGCTGGCGGCGGAGGCTCGCCGAGCTCTCGCGTGCTGCCTCCGTCGCTGCAAGCGAAGCTTCGAGCATCCGCTGTGCTGGCGCGTTCCACAGCTGACGCAGGGCCCTTCAAACAGCCACAAGCTTCTCATTTGTCATTGCTCACTCTCCCTGCCAGCAGCGTATCATGTCGCTCTCACCCCTACTCGTTTGTGAGCGATACAAAGTATCGCTCACGGAACGCGTTCATTTGTCGATGCTGCAGCCTGTGAGAACGATAGCAACTTCTTCTCCACCCTATGACTGATGACCCCTAAACCTCTCGTCCTTTTGTGTACTGTTTCATCAATCATAGTGCCGGAAATGGGTTCTCATCGTGAATTCTGTGCCCCAGTCCGGAGCATCAACCGAGGGGAATCGTAGCCATCACTGGTTCACCGCTCGTGCATCGTCTCAGCGTCAATCAATTTGCGACCAAAGCATGGGGATGCAATGTATGATACCCTGTACGAAACTCGCTTTTTTGCTGCTTGTGGGTCTTCTGCAATTAAAAGATGCCCACAGCCAAACAAACTGTAAGTCACATCTACTCCTGTGAACACATCAAGTTGTCGCCCAACAGCTACTTCAAAACCATGAGGCCAACTCTCCACTCGAAAAGCACATAGCTATCCCACCACATACACCTCCTCCTTACCAATGGAGCACCTACTTGCAAGTCCTGTCTATGTGTTTGTCGCCGTTGCATCCCATAACTTTGGCCATCTATCACAACCAGTTTCCCTTCACTCCAGTTGTATCGTTGACCATGACAGTATTGCAGTTCCTTCGCGTCGTCCCCCGTCAATTGGAGTCTTGTGTCCAATAGATATCGCAAAATTGACATTCATGAGAATACATCTGACTTCATGCTTCGTTCAACCTATTTGGATGTGAACGCACCAAACGAGTGGCTTTCCTTTGCATATGCAGTCACCAACGTTTTGTTTTCACATCCACTTTCAGAGTAGTCCATTATCGCGTTCTTCGTCATCCAGAAACCGAACTTGTCAAGAGATTAAGGAGTGCATACGGCATAGATTACACTCTATCATGCTGTGCTATATTAGTTCTTTCGTTGAATACGTCTCTGTATGTCCACGAGAGATATGCTCGTGTTTCTTGAAGCTGGGACAATTCTTGGGGACAGACTTTCGTTATGTGGCTACTGTATGTGGCTTTCGCCATCTGCTACGAGGAAGGATGCTGAAAGTCGGCCCAAAGGCTGAATTTCAACATCCTTCACAGGAGCATCTAACTGTCAGTGAAAGTTTTTCTCCGTTCTCTCTAGAATCACTGGTTCTGAGAAGCTGCCAATGCACATCAAGCATGGAAATTGTAATGCAACCGTGATTAACGAAAAGTGAGGCCTGCACTCAAGTGAAGCAGAGTCTGAATGGCACTGGAGAAGTCCAGCGGGGTTCCCTCACAATGTACCCAGCCTGCTGTAGCTCTATCCTCCTAAGAAACGTTGAACTCTTTCCACCCTTTCATTTTTTTCCTATCGCGAATGACTGAGAGAGAGACCTCTATTTCAGGAAACAAGGACAAGCGTTGATCACGCTGACGTGGCAGCATGTGGGTGCATGTGAAGCGTCCAGCGCCGACGATTTACGGCAGCAGCTGTCAATTGCAGAACAATTCGTTCTAAGCGCAGGACCAAGAAGTGGTAGCGTTACTCATTGACCGGGTTTGAGCCGCGTACGCTGCTGGCGTACTCTGCAACGCGGCGAGAAAAGCGTCTTCCTGACTCTCCCAGGCCGCCGTGAACGTCGAAGCCGAACGGAACGAATTCGAAGTTATTGGTGGCACAAAGCGCGCTGTACTTCGAGCGTTTAGACGCCTCTGCCTTTGTGGCTGCAACGGTTGCCGTTTTGGACGCTGCCACCGCAAACCCTTTGCTGTTGGGACTAACCACAGTAACATCAATACCTACTGGTTTTTGTTAAACATCATCAATTACAAGGTCCAGGCGCCATTGCGCGGTCTCCTCAAGATGTTGCTGAGAGGGAAATTTCCACTCTCTTGAAAAAGCTAAGCACAACGGTGGTTGTTTTAGAAGAGTATGGAAGCAATGACTAGAGAATGCACCTGCGTAGCATTTGGATACCAACGACTTGTGCCGCTACATTGATTGCACTGACATCACTCAAGGGCACGTTCACGACTTCTGACAGCTGAGAAAGTCAATAGGGCTTCTTTGAACAGGGAAAAGGACTGGAACTTTTTACGAGATGGACATGCCACAGTAGGTTATGTTAAAGTAAAGATGTCGGCCAAGGTCATACTTAAGCATGACATGTCTACGCAGCTCTGCCCGATAAGCAAATTGTCAACCTCGTGCCCAACACAAAAATGTGAGGCGTTCTCGGTTGGAATCTGTCTTCCGCCCAGTCCGGACGCCTTGGAACCAATATTGTTGGGTCTCCCAGTTGACAATTTGTAAACATGATCTGTAATCCTGCTCGCCCAGGGTTTGAGTGTAGCTTGTCGTGATCCTTTCCTCGTATTCTTGAGCTAAAATGAATCCAATCCTCTGAGGCTTGTCACCTGAGTACCCCAGTGGGTGGCTAGCCCTCCTAATCGGGAAAAGAACTATCCATCGGGCCAGCTATACTATACCCTTGGTTAACGGTAGAACGTTACCTGGAGCTCACTGAAGCCCCTCATTTCTCATGTTCTCGGGTTGTGCTTACCTGTCAATTCACAGAAACCTGCCCTTTCTCTCGTGACGAGCCAGGGCAAACTGGGGTCGCTTTCTCGCAAGTGACGTGGCACAACACGTGTTGTCTTGTAGTTGAGGACCGTCGAAACTACACATCTCGCCCCCGACGAGCACTGACAGACCGCGATTACAAGGACCATGAACGCCGTAACCTACAGTAAAAATTGGAGACAAAGGATAAGCAATAAAGGGCAAGTTTGAAACAGAATCTATTTTCAATTTCAAATCGTTTTCCTTAGATTCATTGACCAGAACAACACCATGAAGGTTTCCACCATGGCCAACTGATCGAAGGTGAGACCTCAGCATTCATGGTTGCGCCTGATCGCCTTTCAAGAACCGAATGTCGTCGGTGCTCTCGATATCCGCTCTCACATGGCAATATCGATCGGCGACATAGCAACCAGTATGGGCAATTGTAACAGTTACTCTAGCCGCAACTGCTGTGCCGCAACATCACTAGGGCCTATAAGTTCACAGGGCCGGAAAACACGATTTACATGAGAAGTTCTGGTTTCACGGATATTTGTGATGAATTTACATAGGCAGAAAAGTGGGGTAGGCTGCTTTCTTCTCAGAAGGGACAGTACCGTCGGTACTTTTCGAATCAGCGATTTTACTAAGTTCGAGATGCTCACACCCAGTCCAGACCATGGCAGCAGCTTTGCTTCCAAAAAGGGAATTGAATTTTCAATATTGATTATTGAGCGCTCTCGTGGTGTTGCTCTCTGTTATCTTTATGTTCTGGGAAAAGTACAAGACAGAGTCAGAGTCAGCATGTGCTCTGGAGAGCTTTGATACGCCGTAGGGTTACTACCCTACGGATTCATTGAATCCCCACTGGGACGACACTGTTCCTTGGATGGGAGTGGAGGGCGAACAAGACAGACAGGATTTTCATCAATGGAGCTGCGGCTGGACGCCATCTTGAACTATAGGAGAAGATTGCCGCCGCCGGCAGGCTCAGTTTAGATCTGAAATTCCAACAAGTCGAAAATGGAAAAAAAATTCGATCGCCGATGCAATCCAATCAAGTCAAAAGTCTCAGATTCTTACAAAAAGGACGTCGTCTTATGTATGAAAATTGAAAATTCGAAAACAAAAAGTTGTTTCCCGAGGGTAGATACCGTTGTAGCAAACACATAGTGTTGGCGACTCAAAGAAGTGCGCTTCAACAATCAAGTGCGGGCCGCCTTCGAGAGTACTCAGCCATTCAAATCGGGAGCCACTTCTTCGTCCCCCCATCGTTTTGTGCGTCTAATAGTGACGGCATTTCTTTTTACCCGAACTTCTGCTCAACCATAGGTACCGATTATTTATAGCTTTATAGAGAAATTGACTTCGGCACACCTGGTTCCTTCGAATTCAACCAGCGAAAGGCCGAGAGATCCATGCAGTACAAGATTACCGCTCATATCTTTCGGAATTCATTAATCCAGATACAAGAAGGGCCCGAGGTGTAGCCCTCTTAACCGCATAGGATGATCCTACGCACCCCTATCTCTTCTGCTCTGGATGAACTAAACGAATCACGAACCGGAAGAGCGTACTCATAGCATAATGAAAACTTGATTATCATGATTATGCCAAAGGCCTTCGCCGCACTTCTCAGATTGTCACTTTTGTAGGCCCCCGCTATCCGCTCGAGCCCCCACTTTTAGCCAGTGCGAGAACAAATACGCCATCAGCCACACGTCAAAAGTTTTTGAGCGGGATGGTAGCATTCTCTTCTGAGCCCGGTGATTCATCTGGAATAGCTCATTCCGGTGAAGAATGTAGACAAGACGAGTGGACTGGGTCACTCACTTTCCGGGTTTTGTAAACAGACCGCAATTGGGTCGGGACTCTTTCCCTCAACTTGGTGCACAGTTGAAGGCGACGTTAAGAATCTTAGCTCCAATCCATCATCATCAAAACTCCAGCGCCCAAGAAGTTGAATGCCAATCTCTCTTCAGTACACTGTTTCGGTCTTTGGCGCTTGCCTAGACAATATTTCGTCGGGAACTTCTCGGAAATCCGTCCACGCACAACAGTAACCAAAATAATGCTTCGAGTCATTGGCCTTCTTCTCACATTAACGTTCACTCTGGCATTACCATCTCCAACTGGAATTTCAGAAAAGAAGAGAAGAATGCGCCTGGCATCTCATAGGAGTGGAAAGGACTTGTTTTTTGCAATGCGTTCAGAGAATTGTGGAAGCCCTTGTGTCGACAACTTTGATTGCTGGGTTTCTGGTGGGAAATGTGAGCACTGCGATGAGGAACTTCAGTGTGTATGACCAACCTTTTGTAATTTCTGACTGTTGACGCTCTAGCATACCAGACTCCATCCCGTAGAATTCATCATGGCATTTTAAGCGAATATCCTGTACTTCTATAAAGCAATTAGTAATCGGACAAGCATTCAAAACTAAAAGACAAACACTACAGATAATTCCGTGCTCCATTCCCCAGAGTAGAGTGGCTCGGGTGAACCTGTGTAGTGGCAGGTACCCAGCCACAGCCACACACACACCATCAGTCACAAACGCTTGATTGTCACCCACGCAGTACGACCGGCAAGCGCCATCACTTAGCACCTGCCACCCAGGACTGAGAGTCTTTGGGTGGCACTTGAGATCGAGCAGCGCTCCAAGTTGGGTGACTCCCAATTGGGAGCTTTACATCGGTGTACTTAAGCCACCGATTGACCTCTTCTCCTCAGTAAACTCGGAGCATCGGATTCCACCTTTCACATCTTGCCCCTTGCGCTCACAACTGAAGCGCACAACCTGGGAGCTATCGGACCATCCTTTAAGAGGCTCTAACTCCATTGACCTACCTGCTAAAGCGATGTTATTATGTAATCATCTTTGATATTTATGATATAACTTCATACGTTTTCTATCACATATCAGAGAGGGAACAAGCATGAGAAAGGGAATTAGCTTCATTCGTTGTTTAACCGTTATTTGAACTGTACAGCGCTAGTGGTACCAAACTCAGAAAAGGAAACTGAAAATGCAAAGATTCAATGGAGCTTCGGTTAAATCCATGTAAGACACCTCTGGAAGTCCAGTTCAAGCAAAATATGATCATCCGCAATCATGATAAATGTGAGCCAAGAAAGCAGACAAAGTTAACATGCATTGACTTTGACAATTTCATAGTTCACAGAAGGCAATGACCAGTGGCTATAGGATTCATATCCACGATGATGTTCAACAATCCTCACTTCGCATGAGAACGATCCTCCTTGACAAGCATTAGCCGGTAAGCTGAGCTTGACTTTGGCGTTCATTTGGGCTGGAGCACTCACAAATTGTGGAACACTCATTAAAGTCGCTGTAACCCTTTCCTCACAGCCATTGCTGTAGGTTTGGTACTCTTCAGGGACATTGAATGGTCCTACAATTGAAGGGAACTTGGCCGTACTGACGCTTATCTGGCTTCCAGGTGGGTTTTGATAAACCCTGCTAGGCGTTCTTCTAGCGCGATCTATGGCTTGAAACATCGTCTCAGCGGTGAGAGATTCGATCATCTCGCCTTGGCTTTTTGAGGCTATGTAACTAGCTTGTCCTTCAGCGACGGGCTTGGGTTCGATTGGGGAATTGGTACACGCTTGAGGCGCGGGAAGAGCAGTATCTAGGCCTGGCGCTCCTAGACTTCCCGGCAATACCACCATTCCACTGTAGTAACTGAACATATCCCCTGCTGTCTGGACCCGATCCATTCCGACTGCGCATTCCGGTTCTCTTCCAGGGGTATCACCGATAAGGAGAACGACCTCTTTGAACCCACCTAGATTAAGCCCACCACTTTTCAAAGAACGCAGAGCGGTTAACGTCGTACGGGGTCCATCAGCCTTTTGAGGAATGCGGTCAAGTGCTTGAATTGCACGATTCACATCATCAGAGGCAGAGGCAAGAACTGAATAACCAGATGAGTCAAACTCTTGCTCCGATCCATAGATTGCAACACTAACCTTCGCTTCTCCGTCTAATCTTCTGAGTAATGAAACCAATTCCGGCTTAATGGCATTAATCCGAGAGCTCGGAGAACTGGCGTCGATCAGCAAGATAACGTCAAGAGGATAACCACGCAGATTTATTGCCAAATCGAATTCAACTGGGCGAAAATGTACGAGTGTAACATTTTCCACAGGAACTTCACCATTTGGACAGGGATTGTTCTGATCAGCCATTGGATTCAATGCGCATTCCATGTCGGTCCTGAAGCATCTTCGATAGTAACAACCAAATTGTTCCTTTTGCTGACACTTTGAGTGCAAATTGGGAGTGTGGGGAGCGCATTGAGACTTGCAGGAAACATACGGGAAGACGCTTTTGGATCTGCATTTGGGACCGTAAGGACTGATTGCGGAAGCAGTTGATAGAATGGCAAGTGAAAGAATAACAAACGGTACAGAGGTTGAAAGCGCCATTTTGGGGGAGTGCAACTCGAACTTGAGCGGGTGGTTTTGACACGGGGCTTTAGACGGTATGAAGAGGACTGTATTTATACGGTGAGTAGGTGACAGAAACGTTCTACTTTGTGTTGACGTACTTTGTTTGCTTTGGAGGAACACAATGATATTCTTCTCTGTCATATCTCGTGTTGTATAACGAGGGCAAAATACAAAGGTGTGCTTGTCATTCACCAATCTCAAGAAATGCAAAGCTTCCGAGTGCATAACGTCATGTGTAGAGCAACAGAGTTGCCCGTACGCGTAGCCAGACATGCGGACAGACACATCGGAATTAGTGACTCTGGAAAACAGTTGGAGAAGAAAGGCCCCACTCGACCCCCCTTCTTCCATACGACGAATAGTGCTCAACTTACATGAATGCGCATTTGTCATGACATTCTGATGATCTGATGATGACGTGTAAGGTTGCCCTTACCAAAGGATCAGCAAACGAAATTTAAAACAAAGACGCAATGTCAATGTCACATGTCACAGGCAACTTGAGAAATATCAGTATTTCAGCTTTTGAGTTTTCGCTCGTGGATGGCACGTTGACGTGATTTTGAGGGCCTTGGACATTTTTGGGTCTATTTTTGTTTTTTAAAAAACGTTTCATTAAAATAAATGAATTTAGAGGTTCTGTGATGAGGACATTCGGTGGACCACCACTACGACTTCTAACGTGTAGTTGAAATAATTGGGAAACCTATCACAGATTCCACTTGAAACTGAAGGGCAACGAATTCAGACATTTTGGCGTATTGGATTTACTTTGCGCTCTAACTAGCTCTACTGTTGCGTAATGTAACAGAGTAATCGACTCCAAAATAGACTTCCTACCATTGTACTGTAACCTTGTGAAGTAACTCTTTGGAGATTAAGGTTGAAGGGAAATCTAGTTTCGTTCTCAAATGCGGACAACTGATATCGCTGGCACTACCTTTTGTATGCCCTACTGATGATTGTATCTGGGTTGAACGACTTGCGAGGCATGTTGGGATTTGCGTCAAGCTTGTAGATCCTGTCCGCACCGGCGTGATACGTTCGCATTGTCTTCAGAAGAAACTTTTGCATCGGAGAGCTCATCCACGAACGCAAGTGAGACATAACCTTAAGTTACAGCAAGGTCGGCGATAATCGGACAACAGACATGCGTGCGACATGCCTTCCGCACTCGACTGGCCAAGACAGTCATCTGGCACAACAGATTTTACGTAACTGAAGCACCAATAGGGGTTCGCCATTTGGGTACTCATTGGTAAGAGCCCTGCACTCTCTGGTTGGGCAGTTGGCGATCGCGTCCCGGATGTGTCCGGGTATCACCCGGCGGGTAACAATATCGTCCGTCGACATGCCTCTCCTTGTGGACCTCGTGGACCCGTGCTTGGCGCCATTCATCGTGTACGTGGTGCAGTTTTTGTTCCGTGTCTACTGCTTTCGTTCGTCTTCATAAGCTGCTCTCACTGCGCACTTCACTACCTCCAGGATCGTTACCATAAGCTCCCAAACCCCACCAACTCGCGCCCACTTCCTTCCTTTCATCACGTTCTAACTCCACCATGAAGGCAGCTCAAGTCACCGCTTTCGGCAGCCCCGCTGAAGTACTCTCCGTCTCTGAAGACGTCAAACCTCCATCGCATCCCCCAAAAAATCACGTTCTGATCCGTGTGCACGCTGTCTCCCTAAGCCCCAGCGACTATCGCATGCTCACAGGAGCTGGTGATCTCATAAAAAAGCCACCCAAGAACCAATGGCCGTACATCCCTGGCGGAGATCTGGCTGGAATCGTTGAAGAAGTTGGGGAGCAAGTCTCTGGTTTCCAGAAGGGGGATGAAGTCGTTGCTACGTGGGACGTTTATGGTATCGGTGCTTTGGCAGAGCTGGCTGTCGTCCACGTCAAGTTTGTCTATCGAAAGCCGAAGAACCTCTCGTTCGTTTGAGGCTGCTTCTGTCATCGACAGTTCTTCGAACGCTCTACTCGCGCTTGAAGACGCCCAAGTGAAAAGCGGGGGATCGCGTCCTTGTACTTGGCGGGAGTGGCGGTGTTGGTACCTCCCTCCTTCAGCTTCTTCGCAGAGCAAGCGTATCTCACATTGTAACTACCTCTACTGATAAAGAGCTTTGCTTACAACTCGGAGCAGATCACGTCGTCAACTTTCGTGGAAGTTGATTGGTGGAAAGCGCCCGAAATCACAGAGCAGCCCTTTGACGTTGTTATCGATTGCGCAGAAGGTGTTTCTGCCTGGAAGAAAGTACGAGAACTCAATCTGATCAAATCTGGGCCAGAAGGTGGCCGTTTTCTTGGCCGTTGTTGTGAATGAATTGGCACATAGAAATTCATCACTGTTGGCAAATGCTATCCTGGTTTATGCCGGTCGCCTTCAGGTTAGTTTCGAGCAGGTGCAATCGATCGTCGCCATCGTACACTATGCTGTTTCCTGCACCTCGAGGAGACTCTAACCGTCGCTTATTGGACATTGTTGAGGAGGTGTGGGCTGAAAGTTGTCATAGATCCGGAATCTCCCCACAAGTTCACCGCAGAGGGAGTTCGTGACGCGTTTGACAAAATGATAGCAAGGAAGGGTCACGGAAAGGTGGTTATCTCGATTGTGGATGACAGATCTTCTAATTAGCTTTACGCTTCCGAAATGAGACTCTCGTTGCCAATCTGTTCCAAAGTTGTTGTTTCATGAACTGAAGTTCAGATTTCTTTTGCTTTGAACCATCTACCCTTGGTACAAGCGTATGAATCTAATGAATACTAACTAGATAGGGCCATTTCATGAGATCAACAGATAATGCTTGCGTTGTATAGTACTAATGAATTTGGAAAAGATCACTTGATATTTCATATGCTTTTCTTTATCAATTCACTCACATGAAACCAGATGATCTACTTCGTCATGTGTACTAAACTTCCATGCAGATGGGATGATGTCAGCAGGGTTGCGTTGAAGCGAAAGTCAGGTACTTCCTCAGCCTGAGGAAGTACTTGACTTTCGCTAAAAAATCAAAATGTGGAAGCAAACACCCGTCAAACCGCCCGTACTTAGATCACAAAGACATTCGGGACCAATTAAGGAACCAAGTTATGTGCTATGGGAAGGACTGCACTTAACGCCAAGAACATAACGACTTGCCGGCTGGACATCCATACTGTAATACAAACTCACGTGTAGGGCCACGGAGAGTCGTCGCAGACAGTCTACAAGCTACTTCCAAGCTCTGTGTTAGTTATTGAATAGACATCGACATTCTAGACGTAGTCGTTACAGCTGTAGATAGCAGTATAAAACGTGATGGAGGCTGCTCTCTTCCTCTGAGAGTCAAGCCAGACCTTCATCATCACCTTCAGTGTTACACATACTGACTCAGAATAGATCTTTCCAGAAAATGTCATCAAATGGAGCATGTGGTGCACTTCTTTTGGTTTTATCAGGCGCGTATCTCCGACTAGACCTGTCACTATCTTATTGGTTTGAAATTGAATGCTGTCTGAGCTCAAACACAGCTCGCCGGAAGCTCAATTATTTTTGTAGTACAACGCCAGAAGCAAAAACACACCACAAAGACCGTCCGAGATTTTTCTTCTGATAGGAAGCCAGCACACCGATTTTCTATGGAAAGGCCCGACAAAGTCGCGTGTAAGCAAAGACCAAGCCGTCAAGACAAATCGTAGAAAAATGTGTAGAAAATTAATAAATAGGGCCCTATGTGAGTAGATGTGCAACAATCCATATCAAAAAATCGGAATGGCTCCATCTCTCAAACCGAGATATTCCAAAACTTGTGTTCGAAACCTTCTTTGGCAGTGAAAACCAAAGTTGTAGCTCTTCTTCCGGGCTTTCAAATGGGGCAAAGCATACTCCAACTGAGTAAAAAATAACGAAGATACATGAAAAACAATACCAAAAAGCTTTACAGAGTGTTTTGCCAGTCATTTCAACCATAAAAGTAAACATCACGTTTCTCAACAACATTGTCGTAGTACCAATTCAACACGTTCTTGACAAGATATGCTTCTCGATTCCGCTCTTGAGCGGATGCAACTTAAGACAGTGGCATCATTGCTACCCGCAGCTGTCCAGATTGCAACACAAATTCTGTTCTTGCGCGTATCATTGCAATCGAAACCAATGCCTTTCGCAGTGTCGTAGAAATACCGATAAGGTGTGGGGTCCGCCTGGTAGAGGGAGCGCGCGAGGCCTCAACCTAAAGGAGAAAAACACACAACCAATATGGTAGTAGGGCACCTGAAACCCGCAGGGGCAAACGGAGGGAAAACTAGTCTAGCCCGTGTAGGTGTACGGTAGTAGACGTCGACGCGCGGTAAAACCTGAATAGTAATAGAGTAGCAAGTGACCAAGATGGTATAGTTACTGCCCTAGTGGTGCCTGCCTTTACAATACCCGAGGGGGAAGGCGAGGTGCACCACAATATATACAAGGTGCACCGACGCCGATCTCCCATGCGGGAATGACGTCATCGGCTGTGCCCATGACCTACTGTCATGGGCCAGCAATGCTAAACTATCCTAGACTATAAATTAGAAATTAGAAATTATAAAATACAGAATACCAAGTGGGTACAGTGCAGCCAGCAAGGCGCACCAGTAGGCCTACGTGGCACCAACCCATTGAGGTCTCATTGTACTACAGACCCCCTTCCTATCCTGAGCTACGCCCTCGTGGCTCCTAGATCCTTTCACCAAGTCGGTTGCATCGTCGTACCAATTTGGTCCCTGTCGCAGCCTTCGTGCCATCTCGCGCCGTGCGTCGCATCGGCTCTGCGTCGCCGAGCGTACTCCGTTCACCACCTTGGTGATCACCGATTGCGGCTCTATCCACTTCTTTGGTTATCACAGACGGCAGCCTATTCGTTCCCATTGGTGGTTTGGGCGCGGCGCGCGCCCATTGCATACCTCCAAGGTTCTGCCTTTTTGGCTGCCCGGCTTGGACCCTTTTACCGTGTCGGTATACCCAGTGGGGGTGGCGGGTTGCGCTTTTCGAGCTCGTGTGGGCACTGTACCGTGAAGGATTTTGGCGCCCACTTGGTTGCGGCGTGTCTCTCTGTCCCTTCGAGGTTCGAGTACCAACCCTTCGAGGCATTGCCGCTGACTCCATCGAGGTTGTTCCACCGTTATCCCTTCTGGTTACCTTCGCACCCCTTTGCGGTTTGTCTACGCGGGCTCGCGCCACCGTGGCTTTTCGTCCGAACCGACAAGGTTGAATCCGTTTATGGTGACCCCCGATCCTTATCTGAACCACATGGGTAGCCCTGGTACCAGCGTGCGGGCTCGCACCCGTAGCGGTACACAGCGATTGTCGGTTTCCCCATGTTGGTCAATCGGACGCGGTAACCTCAAGGGACGGCGCGCCATCGGCGACCAATGCCGATACCTTAATGGTTGAACCAGCATGGGGCCCCGAATGGGTGGAGGTTTTGAGCATCAGCTCTAGTGACTCACCCATTGTGGATAAAAAGCCGATTCGCTTCACCCCTGCGGTCGAATGCTCGCCGTCTCAACCACTCCCTCACGGTACTCATCACACCATGTCGGGTGCCGGTCCCTCGCGCGGCCGCGGAAGCGGCATTGCCAAGTCTGGTTCTCGGGGTGCTGCTTTGTACCATTCCCGCATCCAAACTGGTTTTCGGAGCCAGCCGGTTCCGTCTTCCTCAAATCAACCTCAAGGGATTCACGAAGGGATCCGGGACCCGTATGGTCCGGAGCCCGAGATTCCTCGTGGTATTTCCTATTATGGTTTGGAGCCGTTCACCACGGCCGACTGGAACGTTTCCCAACATGGTACCTTCGGGGTCGATCCAAGAATGGTGTCGCAAGCGACGCTGTACCGTCGGAACTGGCCAGTGGCGCCGGGGAACACATCGCTTCCCGGCGTCTTGCGCCGTCCGACTTTGGATACCTACTTGGGTTTGTTTCGTTGGGATTGCGAGCGTCTCCGCTCCGTCCCCCAAACGCTCCACCGTCGGGATAAGGAATCTCAACCTCGTCAGGGTCGGGTGGAGTGCTATGACAGCCGCCAGCGACACACACCAATGAGGTATTTCATCCCCCCGCTTTATCCCAGCGATCTGCCGTATGTTCGTATTGAACCGGAGCTCCATTATTACCGACGTCTGGTTGTGAAGATCTGTCAGTACGACTCCCTTCCGCAGCAGTACCTTCCGGCTTCACCACATTTGGTTTGCTTCGATAGGCCTTACAATACCATCCATTGGGCTAACCGTCGTAGGTGTGGGGTGGATGCTGCCACCGAGGCTCGCATTCGCACCCGGTCCAGCTTCAACCGCGTCATGCATGGGTTCCATAATGTGGAGTTCTTCTCACAACCTAAAAAGGGAAGAACCTCTTGGTATGTGGCCCGACCTGAATGGTGGAATGCCTATGAGGTACCGATGTCGCTTAGCGTCCCAACCTCACCGGTATTGGCTTACTTCGGGAGCTACATCACCCGTAACCACGATCGGTATTACCTCATTTGGTCGATTGCCCTCGCGGAATGGGCCGTATTGGTGGCCATCTTGGCTCTGCAGGCTGCCCGTGACGGTATTGACTGGGATTGTCGTTCTCGAGAAGCCGAGATTTACCGTGACGGTGTGCAACCTCCTGGTCGTATGTTCTTCATTCCCCCGAGGGTCATTCGCGACATTCGCCTATTTGGACTCGGAACCATTGTGGCAGGTACGGACTACTCTATTGAGCAGCTGGAATCGTTGCTTACCCAAGTGGAGAGTTTCCCGTGGGGAGCCAAGCAGGGGTGGGAGGTTTTCGATCCGGTGTCCTGGAAGGTTGTATCCCGCGCGGAGCAGCGCTATCCCGGGGCTCCGACCGATCAGGGACCTCCAGGGAGTCCCGAGCCATTCCCAACCGTGGTGGAATCGCCAGCAGCTACCCCTGTGGTCACTTCAGCGCCTACTCCCGCTCCAGAGGGACGCAATACGCCTGCCCATACTGGTGTCACTCCTCTTCTCCCTAGTACCACACGGGTTGATGGGCCTCCGCGGGCTATCCTCGGGGGTGTCATGGCTGCGGCTGCGGCGCCTGTCCCCTCTCAGGTGGACTCCCAGGCCATTTCAGGTTTAATGGCTCGGGTCCGCCAAGCCTGTGTGGTGAACTTCCAGCGGGCGGGTCCTACCTCTGTGGTCGAAGCTCTTACCCTTCTGGAAAGCATCCTGCCTCGTCATGCACAGTACATGCGATCCTTTTCCCAAATTGGTGAGTTCCGGAACCGGTTCCAGGTCGAGCTCTACCAGATGGCTACCAACCAGGTGGCAGGCCTAGCGACGGCCATGGGCCCGACGCCTACAAACCCTTTGGAGGATCCCCTATTTGGTGCTAGCCTGAACCCCGGCCTTCTAGCCGCTCCGCAGGCTCCTCTCCACATCGGGTCGTCGGCACCTCCGTCGGTTGCGCAGGCGAGCGCGCCACCTCCGATGGGTGCCGACGTGATGCCAGGCGTCAGCGTGCCTACTAGTACCCCCGTGGGTCATGGTAGCGCGCCTAGCTAGGCTCCAGGCCAGGCTCACCTCTTCCAGCCTTGGCCGGGAGCCCATCAGAACACCACTCCGGGTCGGGGATCCTCAGCTGGAGGCTCCTCGGGGCCTCACTTTGCCACTCACCCATCAGGTTGATTGTCGTAACCACTTCTGCATCCCTGTTAGTATTGCTCTTTCAGTAAAGTTAAAAGTTATGTGTTTCCATGTTAGGTTCCAATTTCCATCGAGGGGCATTGCGAGGCGGAAACGCGAAAATAACTCCCCTCCCCCTTCCTTAGACCAGCGTACCACGGTGGGTGAAGCGTAGTTCCTTGTAGGTAAATTGGTTCCATCTGGAGCTACATTTGCGTGCTCGTAGTATGGATTCACCATGATGGTACGACGCTTCGCCTCCGCGCGGGGCAGCGAGTGGTTTTGCCTCCCTGTGAGGTGAGGTGACGTGCAACGCGCTTGCGCGCGGTGGCCAGCAATGTACCTGGATTGGTCTGCATGGCCTTTCACCATGCATGGGCGCACGTGCGGTGTTTCACCCTGGAGGTTACTTGCAAGGCGAATCAAAATATTTGACCGGAAAATTACCCCTCCATATGGTAGTGAAAACGCAGAAAACCCTTTTGGTCTGTATCTCGAGAACCAAGGGGTTTCAGAGGCTGGGAATGGCCGATTCGGGAGCGCGGCACGGTCAAAATACTTAGATTTTTTGACCATGCCGTTGCTCGCTCCCTACACACAATAGTGTAAACCGAATCGGTTACTCCGCACGGCGCGCCACGAGAAGCGCGCGTATGCCTCGTCAAATAAAAAGATACAATTTTTTGAATGTTTCCACCGTGCGGGTTCGCGCGCGTGCCGCGCACGTGCATGGCGCGTGTGCAACGGCGCGCGTACAACGGTGCGTCCGTCTTTAGCGCTACCGCTCCTTAGACGTACCCTCATGGAATGCTTCCTTCTGGTTGTACCTTCCCGGTGAGCGTCCGAACCGACTTTGGTACTCCTCATTACAATGTGCTTTTCCCCCTTCCTTGGGGGACTGCATTACCTCTAAGGTTTACCCATCATTCGGCATGTCCTCTCCTTTGCGGTTCCAGTAGCTTACCCTGAAATGGTGTGGTATGGCTGAGGGCGGCTCAGCAGTGTCACCATCGGCGCCCCAGCCATACCAACGTACGGTGTACTTTAGACCATCTGGGGTACGGCGGTGACCTACAAGGCGTTCCACTGGGAACTCATTAGAGACCTGGGCTGGTATCGTTTCACCACTTTGGTTTAGATGAGCATCGGTACCACTAGGGGTAGGTGTTTCCTCTGAAGGAGCAACCGTAATCCCCGCAGGTGGTACGTAGTCTGGGTCGTCACCCTGTGCGTCATCATTAACCTCGATGGGTGTCCCGTCTTCCCGGGGCTGAGTCCTCAGGGCAACCGCTTGTGGGTCACGCGCGGATTCTCCGCGTTCCTTCCTGGACTGAACCGTCTGAGGTGCAACCGTGATTCGGTCAATAGAGATTGTATTCTCTACACCATCTTGGTTCACCGTTACCGTGTGGTCGGTCGACCGAACTACCTTGAAAGGTCCCGATGATTTCGGAAGAAGCTTGGAATTGATATCTCTATCAATAGCTTCATCATCAGCTTCATCACCCGGTCGTGGTTTAGCTCCTTTCGGAGGGTGGTCAATAAAGACATATTGACCCGGCGTAGCCGTTACCACTTGGGTTACCTTACGGTCGTAGTCCTCCCTGTACCGCTTCTGGGATGCTGTGAGCTTGCTCTCAGCATACTTGAGAGCACGTCTCAACCTCAAAAGGGTATTCCGTTTGACCTGTGACGGTGTGAGCGCTCCGGCGGCTTCTTGTCCTAATGGGTCCCCTTCAACAACAATACATGGTGGGTGTCTTGACAGTATTAGATCGAACGGCGTAGTTTGCGTCGCTCGATGAACCTGAAGGTTATATGCATATGTCAAGGGCTGCACGAGCTCGTCCCAACCAGTTTGGTGTTCTTCCGTATAATGTCGCAGCCTAGATACCAGTGTTCGGTTAAAGCGCTCCACTTGCCCATTCGTTTGCGGATGGTAGGCAGTAGTGAAGTAGTGCTTAATACCCAAGAGGTTACAAACAGCTTCAAAGAACTTCGAAGCCAAGTTCGAACCATTTTCGGTAAGTAGATAAAGCGGTGCACCATACGGGTAGATCCAATTGTTCAAGAACGCCACCGCGAGGGTCGTCGATTTCGTGTCCTTCAAGGGTATCGCTCGCGTGAGCTTCGAGAACCTGTCGGTGATTACGATGATGTACTGATATCCCCTTGTGGTTTTTGGTAATGGACCCAGAAGGTCTATAGCGACGAACTCGAGAGGACCCGCTGCAGGGAATAACTTCAAGTATTTCCTGTGCTTCCGGAGACCTCCACGGGTACGTACGCAAGATTCACATTGACCTACAAAGGTATATATATCATTAGCCATATGAGGCCAGTAGTACCCTTGCCTCAAGGTGTAGTACATTCTCGTACCTCCAGGGTGTCCTGATAGCCTTGGGTAGTGGGCTAGGTACAGCACCCGAGGGCGCAGCACCTTGGGCACCACCTTCTGAAGGGAACCATCAATAGGAGCTCGCCTCACCAGGAAACCATTTCGGTCGACGTCAAAGTTCGAGTCTTTCATACCTACTTGGTCCATGAGAGAGCGGCAATAAACATCGTTTGCTTGCTCTCTCAGGAATTCCTCGCGGGTAATTGGCATGACGTCTGTTTCCTCGAGGGCGAGTATTTCCCGAGCGATGGCATCACTAAACCACGTATCCTCTTCGGGTAGAGTCCAGTAACCTTCTAAGGTATCACCATCAGGGTTGGTAGAGATGGTAAAGCATGGGATATCATCCTCTACCGGCTCGGTGTCCAAACCATCTGTGGTAATGCGAGACATCGCGTCTGCGACATTGTGCTTGATACCTGGACGGTACTGTACGTCATACTCGAACTCTGAAAGTCGTAACCGCCATCGGGCAAGTCTGCCTGATGCGTCGGCCAGACCCAGTATCCACCGTAGGGCATCATGGTCGGTTCGAAGCGTGAACCTTTCACCATATAGGTAGGGACGGAGCATCAACATGCTCCAGACTACTGCCAGACATTCCTTTTCGGTTGTTGTGTAGTTCTTTTCTGCAGCGTGCAAAGCACGGCTCCAGTACCCTATAGGTAGTTTGTCGCCCTTTTCTTGCTCCTGCATAAGACAACAACCAATTTGGGCGTCCGAAGCGTCAGTATCCAACGTGTATCGTAAACCAGCTTTGGGTAATGCCAAGATGGGAGGTGTCAAGAGCACATGTTTCAGCGCCTCGAACGCATCCATTTCCTCATTGGTAAGACATTCAAACCTTGTAGGTTGACCTTTCAGCAGCTTCCTGTTGAGGGGAGCCGCTATCTTGGCAAATCCCTTGATAAACCGGCGGTACACATTGCACAAACCTATAAAGGATCGGATTTCCGTCTGGGACGTGGGTGGCTTCGCCTCCTGCACGGCCCGGATATTCCGCGGCGTCACTTCTAACCTCCCAGGGCTGATGATATGACCAAGGTATTCTACCTCTTTGGTGAAGAATTCGCACTTGCGGAGCTTCAACGTTACTCCAGATTCCCTCAAAAGGTTCAAAACTTCCCTAACATGGTGGAAATGTTCCTCTACCGTTCTGGAATATATGATTACATCGTCGATGTATACCAGAGCGGTTCTCCACTTCACCTTCGAAAGGATTATATCTAACGCCCTCTGAAAGGTAGCCGGGGCATTTCGCAACCCAAAGGGCATACGCGTAAAACGGAATAACCCAGCGTGGCAAGTAAACGTAGTTTCGTCCTTGTCTTCTTCCCTGATAGGTACCTGCCAATAACCACAATTGGCATCGAGCGTAGTAAAGATCTTGGCGTTGCCCAACGAATCTATACACTCGTCCATTCTAGGTATTGGGTACGAATTCCTAATGGTCATACTATTCAGTCTTCTGTAGTCCACACAGAACCGCATACGGGTATCATTCTTCTTTGTGACGGGAACCACAGGGCTGGCCCAGTCCGCATTTGCTGGTTCTATGACACCTTCACGGAGCATTCTCTCGACCTCATTGAGCTCAACCTCCCGGGCTTTTGGACCTGCACGGTAAGGCTGCTGGTAAATGGGTTTCCAGCCAGGCACCATATCAATACGGTGCTCTGTAGCCTCAATTTGGCCCAACCGGCCCGACCACATGGGTTCAAATTCTTCTAAGAGACTGAGGATCCGGTCTCGGAGAGCCTGGTTCTCCGCACCGATCTGGACTTCCTCTCTCCAATTCCGCACTGGGTCCAGTTCCATAGTCTTTTCCTGATCCCTAACCTTAAAGGTACTGGCGATCTTCTGTTCCATTTTGGTATTTGTCGATAACGGGGGCGCATATGCAGGGTATGGCGCATCCGTTCCTCCCCCTTCCTTAGAGGTGGCGACCTCGCCCAACACATTAGGTGAGACCGTGAAAACCCCTTGTGGTGCCGGCAGTGCAATTCCAATAGTGGTATTCTTGGGTAACTTAACAATGTGATTGCTAAAGTTACTCAAGTACACCTTGAAGGCTTGGTTAGGGATGTTGTCGATAATCCCGTTTGCCATCAAGGCGAGATGTCTTTCTGCCAACCTAGGATGGTTCTGTAGCATTACCAATCCAGGAACTGCGCATGAGACGTTCACTACCATTTGGGTCATAGCCGGAATTGAAACCAATTTGGTGAGCCGTATCTTGTTTGAAACCTTTTCGGTGGGTATATTGAACCTCGGCTTTTTACGCCAACCATTTTTGGTCTGCGTATTACCCAGTATGGCAATACGACCACCTTGACGGAGAGCGACCGTTCGGGACCCTGGCAAAATTGCCTTGACATGTCTGTCAATAAAGTTGGTCCCGAGGATACAGTCTGTCGCTAGACGATCCACCACAAAGAAATTGAGCTTCACCTTCAAGGTTCCAAGTTGTACCACAGTGGTTAACATTCCTCTAAGGTGCAGTGGGCGCTCGTTAGCGTCTACCAGCGGGTTGATAGTCGGGGCAGGTCGAATGTTCCGCAAGACCGCATCGGGTATGACGCGAGCGTTTAGCACATTCGGACCGGCGCCGGTATCGAGTACACACGCAACGGGGACCTGTAGGTAATTGAGAAAGCTTACTGAAGCATTAACTTTATAGTTATTGTACTTCATTAGACACACCACATTGGGTACATCTGATTCTTCTTTTTCCACCATTAAGGTTTCCCGTTCCGGTATCGACGGGCCTTCCAATTCACGGTTAGGGGTGACCCCTACGCTAACCGTTCGGTGTTTTCCTGCTCCTACTGAGCGGGACTGTCCTTCTCCAAGATCGGTGTTTCCTCGACGAGATGAACCTGAGATGGTGATGGTTGAGCTTGTACCCTCTTTCCAGATCCATATAGGTTACGGTGGTTTTGCTGCCTGGCACTGATCAGATGTTCGCGCACCCCTGGGGGTATTTTGTCACATCTGTTCGCCAGATGGTCTGGCGACAAACAGAGCCAGCAAACCAATCCACCTGTCTGGGGATCACGCATTGCCATAGAGGTAGGTCGGGTAACCGGATTGGTCGGTGCTGTAGCATATGAAGGTACTTGCGAACCACCCGTTGAGGTTTGTTGAGTGCTCGCCGCACTCGGTGGCGACCTTACCGAAGCTGGTGGGACTGTCGACGACCAATTACCAATGGAGGTGGCTCGTGACTGAGCCTGCGGCGCAGTCACGAGATGAACTGCCATTCCTGTTGGTACGCGAATGAGCGAATCTCCCTCTGAGGTAGTGCTTTCTTCTAGCTCCAATACTGACCGTTTCGGTTTATCCTTTGAGGTATGGGACGCCGACGGCTTCTTTCCGTGACGGAGAGTGTCACCTAGTCCCTGGGCATAACGGGCAAGCCTATTATAGTCCACCTTACGGTTGTTCGCCAGGTAATTGCGTACCTGCGAACGGATCGCTTTGTCAACATTGTCGGCAAAGAGCGACTTCAACCTACTAGTGGTAAAGACATTACCGCATCGGGTGGCCAGATTCCAAAGGCCCAACGAGAATTCCATTTCGGTTTGGCTAGAGCGTTGGCGATATGCCTGCACCTCAGCGTAACCTTCCTGGATAACCTCATCGGTAGCGTAAGTTTCCAACATGAAATTAACCACTTCTGGGTACCTCTCTAACATCTCTGTCCCCTCTTCATCAACCGCCAGGGTATTTCCACGGAGCCTGCCTTGCAGCAAGTGGTAAGCTTGACCTTTAAGGTAAAACTGGAATAACCACATGGCAGCACCTTCGGAAAAACCATTTTGGTCACATGCAATCTTGAACTTCTGTAGAAACTCAATTACCGCAATGGGATCATCACCTGTGAAGGTAGTATCACCCATCTGGAAGCTGAGCTTCTTATGGTGCTTGGTGATCTTCTGCGCAACCTCTTGGGTGTAAGCAGAGGATCGGTTTCTCAACCGATATGACCTATAATCAACCGCTTTTGTGAACATATCGTTCAGCGGCTGACGCACCTCTAGGGTTGTATCGGTGTCCGAATCCGAGTCGGACGACTTGTACCGTTTCTTCTTACCTTTCCGGTTTCTCTTTGACGACTTCTTCGCCAACCTGTTCGGTTTCTTCTTGCGTCTACCTTTACGGTCATCATCCGACGATGAACCAGTATCGGTATCGGAGCTCGAGGAATCGGGGTCAGAGTCGTAGCCGCGATTCTTTCCCTTTTTCCTCCTCCTTTCTTTACCCTTGCGGTTTCTTCTTCGTCGCCCCTCTTCTGGGTCAGACGAATCGTCCTCAGGTCCACCAGTCTTGGTGTCCTTTCGAACGTTACCTCCAATGGGTGGCAAGTACACGTCTCGAGGGCCCATCTCTATATGGTCCTCTTGAGCTTGCCTTAAACCTTGTAGGTACGCACTATCGGCCGGAATTGGCTTGATTGGTGCGGAAGAACCGGCAGGGATCCCTTGTGGTATGCGAGTAACCATATTCACCCCAGGAGTTTTTGTTTCCGCCATTCCTTCGGAAACCCAAAGGTCTTGAACCACTTGGTAGATATGCTCCCGGGCACCCGTTAAGAGGTATGTTTCAACCAATTTAGGTATGCGTTGAGAGAGCTCGTGCACGGCTCGATCAACCACCAAGCGGGTAACGGCGTCCATGTCCATTGAGGTCATAGCTTCATTAACCGTAGCGGTAAAAAGAGCTTTCGCTCGATCTTCCAATTGGGGCCAAAGGTCCTCAACCGTTGTCGGCAAATCCTTGTTAGATTCAGGAGCCAACGGGGGCTGAGTGACCGTATCCTTTGAGGTTCCGGCCCGAGGTTGCCGAAGCAGTTCCTCGGGATTATCCAGAATGGGTTTAGCGGCTGAAGCCGCAGCAGAACCCTTGTGGCTAGGTGGCGCGCCAGAGCCACAGGTAATCCTTGTAGGTCTTTCCATAGTGACCAATAGTGGTATCCAATTGCTTCGCGAGTATTCCTACGAAACCAAATAGGTGTGTGAACTTCCAGAATCCTTTCGAATGTCTTCTGTTCACCGGTAAAGGTGCGACAAAAACCAAGAAACTTCTAGGTCGGGAGACCAAAATGTCGTACAAGTACCGATAAGGTGTGGGGTCCGCCTGGTAGAGGGAGCGGGCGAGGGCTCAACCTAAAGGGGAAAAACACACAACCAATATGGTAGTAGGGCACCTGAAACCCGCAGGGGCAAACGGCGGGGAAACTAGTCTAGACCGTGTAGGTGTACGGTAGTAGACGTCGACGCGCGGTAAAACCTGAATAGTAATAGAGTAGCAAGTGACCAAGATGGTATAGTTACTGCTCTAATGGTGCCTGACTTTACAATACCCGAGGGGGAAGGCGAGGTGCACCACAATATATACAAGGTGCACCGACGCCGATCTCCCATGCAGGCATGACGTCATCGGCTGTGCCCATGACCTACTGTCATGGGCCAGCAATGCTAAACTATCCTAGACTATAAATTAGAAATTATAAAATACAGAATACCAAATGGGTACAGTGCAGCCAGCAAGGCGCACCAGTAGGCCCACGTGGCACCAACCCAGTGAGGTCTCATTGTACTACAAATGCGAAGCGTAGGGTAGTGATTTCCCCAAACTTTCAGGAAAGCACTCTTTGAAAGCGCAGCATCCGGTTTGCAAGCGTGCGACTGCTGTGCAGCGGCGTCCATGATATCACTCTAACGTTCTTTATACGATTCATAAATCGCATCCCTCCGGGTGTCGCTGCTTAGCCATTGTATGGGAGAATCATAATCAGACCCTCGACCGGTTGGATATGAGAGAGCGTTCAAGTCTGCGTAACGACGTAGAAAGGCTAACGCTGTGCTGGTCTGCAGTAACCGTCTACCCTTGCGGCCGTTGCTTCGCGCGTGTCGGTGTAGATGGAACTCCTTTGCAGCGCCTATTTCATTCGCAAAGCACTGTAACGTACGGGGGTGAAGCTGTACCACTGCGGCGAATCCATGATGACAAACACAAGACCCGCGAAGCGCATATCTCGTAGTTTGGTTCCGTCTCTGTCTCTGCTTAACCTTCGACGTTTTTGCTTTCGCCGTTGCGCGCGTTCTGGACTCCACTCCATGAGCTGACTGTGTTCTCCGGGTGATGCGGAGAGAGAGAGAAGCATGCCACGCACAATATTAGTTTTCTCGTCCTCGTCGAGCACTGCAAAGCAGGGGCGCGAGAGAAAGTAAGAGTCTGACACGCATTTTGGGTTGCAAAGACAATGAGCAAGTGCGCCGTCGAAATGCTTTCTTGCCTTTTGTGTTGGCTGGGAGGCGCCCTCTGTCGGAATTGTGTTTGATGTTGGTGGTGAAGGTGGTTGTTTTTCATGCTGACTGGTGTCGGGAGTGGGTTCGGATGGCGGCGGTGGGACGTTCTGGGCATCGAGGTGCTCAAGGTCTTGAGCAATGAGATCCTCGATGTCGACGCTGTTCTCATCGAAGAAGAACGGCGCCGAAAGCATGGCGGCGATAACTATGGGCCTGCAGTGTTGGCACCAGAGAGCCCCAAAAAAGTACAAGCATTTTTTTCCATCTTGCCGGGCGTTTTGAAAAAACAGCTGGAACCGCATCTTCCACCAAGATTCCCTCAGGGATGAGACCTCCAATTTGCTCGCAAATGGTCTCGTTTGAAAGGTAAGAGTGTGAGAATTGTGGATATGTGAATATCGTGAAAACTTTGAAACGTGCCATTGCGAATATGTGATATGGATTGTTTCTCATATGTACTTTATCAAGAAGAACAACTTTAGGAATTAGGACATTCCAAAAACAAAAAATGAAAAATCGACAAAAAAAAAACAAAAAAAACACAAAAGACAAATTGTTACTGATAGTGAATAGTTTCCAAATGTGATACAGTGAACTGCTTACGTTATAGGTTACATACCACACAGACTGTTTACAGAAACTTGGCTCTATGGAATTGTTGCGTAAAGTTATAATATCTACCAAATATCAATCTGATATCTAGAGCTGACATTACGTTTGTAACTATATAACATCAAGTTCGGATGTGTCTTGAGTAGAATTAAAGAGCTAAGTTCTTTGTCGTAATCGCATAAGGTTATGGGTCCAGGTATTCTGCTTGTCTGAGCTCCCCTCGTCTTGTATTCGTCGTCTGCTTTCCCATCTATTTAATTGTTCTGTTCCCCGCTCTAATTACTTTTCGTCATGAATGTCTTGAACGCTTCAGAGATGTCCGTTGGAATTGGTGTGCAAAAAGTTTGTTTGTCCCTGCTATCGCCTTCAAATTACTTCATGTTGTCGAAGAAGTTAGGAATCGCCTTGAAGAGCAACGGCTTGTGGTCCATCGTCAAAGGTACAGAGCTTGGACCCGGATTGCAAGAGGCTGGATATGACAAATATGCTCGTAGAAAAGACACCGCTCTGTCCACCATCCTTTTTTTGGTCTACGATTCTTGTGTTGCTCCCGTCATGGAGATGACGGAACCGGCTGAAGTTTGGATAGTTCTGAAGTCCCAGTATCAGATTGTTAGCCAGGCTAGCAGAGATGCTCTACTTGACAAGTATCAGAGCATGCAGATGACTGCAGATGAGTCCGTGCTACAGTATCGTGCTCGTTTGGCAGAGTTGGAGTCGACCCTCATTGGAATTGGGTATTCGATTGATGATTCTGAGAAGCTTAGAGCACTCCTCCGAGGTGTACGTGAGGATCCACAGGTAACTGCAGAAGTAATCCGTAGCATGGAGAAGACTATTTCTGACGGATTGGCTCTTTTGATTTCAAAGGAAGCATCCTTGCAAAAGGATACGTCTGTTGATGACAGTGTGAAAGCTCTCAACGTCAAAGGCATCAATGGAAAGAAGAAGAAGTTCAAGTGCCACTACTGCGGTCGTCCCAAACACAAGAAGGCTGACTGCTATGACAACCCAGATTCTCCAAAGTATCGTCCAAGGAATGGCTTGAGTGGCACAGCAGACAAGGACAGCAGCGGTGCAGGCAGTTCCTCACATGTTGCTCGAGCTCTCGTTGCCGGTATCCCTGGATCGTGTGGCAAATGGTTCGTGGACTCTGGAGCTACTGAGCATATGTGTAACGAACAAAGCCCCTTTTCCGATGGCATAGATCAATCTTCGAAGTGTTTTGTAGAGATTAGAGATGGGACGAAGCTCGATGTGATGGAGAAAGGAACTGTACCGTGCGTTGCGGTTGTCTCTGGAAAACAGTTGTCTTTGAACCTCACTGAAGTACAGCTTGTACAGAAGCTGAGTTGCAACCTCTTATCTGTTAGTACCCTGCAGAGGAAAGGGTATAGTGCTGTGTTTGATGTGAATGACCGTGGCCAGAGAGTATGCAAAGTGTGGGATTCTAAGTCTGGAGAAACTGTTTTTTGGCAATTGGAAGCAAGGACCATGGACTCTTTGAGGTTTTACTACGTCCCAGTCAGGGTCGTAGTACAGGCAACGCACTGATCACAGCATCCAATAACGAGAAAACACTTCTGTGGCATAATCGACTTGGTAACATTTGTGCTGCACATTTGCGTGCAACCCTATCTTTGGTTGATGGTGTTGGAATCTTGACGGTCCGTGACTGGGAGAGTGGTGAAGCCTGCAGAATTTCGGAGTCAATTCGTGACGTGCGACCTAGATTGACTCGAAGTCGATGCAACGCACCAGGTGACCTTGTGCACACAGATGTTGCAGGTTCGGTGAAGACTATATCTTTCGGTGGAGCAAAGTACTACGTTACACTTTATGATGAATTCAGTTCATACTCTATGGTTCGATTTCTGAGTCGTCGGTCCGAAGTTCAGCAAGCAGTTAAGGAGATGATACTCGAATTTGAGGCGGCTTGCCAGCGGCCAGCCAGAGCCGTTCGCATGGGTAACGCCAACGAATACTTATCTCATGAGCTGCAAAATTGGTTGAAGTACAGAGGCATAATTTCAGAACCGGCTCCTGCCTATAGTCCTGAATCGAATGGGAAGGCTGAAAGGCTGCACAGGATGTTGAATAACGCTGCCAGAGCACTTCTTTGCAATGTTACTAATCGCAATTACAGAGAGCGTTTTTGGGCAGAAGCGGTCTGTACGGCTAACTTCTTGAGGAACCGGACCTTTTCTAATGCAGTGACAACGGGGAAAAAGCCATTTGAAGCAGTTTGGAGCAGGAGGCCAAAGATGTCTCACATCAGAGCTTTTGGATCTACTGCATATGTTCACATCCCCAAGAAGCAGAGAGCAGGTAAGTTCACGAACACTGCAAAGAAGAGGATATTGGTCGGATTTGAGAGGGGAAATTCGTACAAGATATTCTATCCTGAATCCAGAACCTTCGTAATTTCCCGTGATGGGAAGTTTGATGAAAGATGATTGGATTTGGAAACTGGAAATGGTAATGAAGAAATCGTTGAACATTTGGAATTGGATGGTCTTTTTGGTGATCTGGATTCTGAAGTGGAAGATATGATTATGGAAGACACTGCAATCGAAGGCCATGCCGAAGAAGTGGCGAGTGGTAATTAAGTCGAAGACAGTTCAATTTCAGTCGATGCCGATCCTCATCCCCCGCTCAGAAGATCATCTCGTCATCGTTCGGCACCACAGCGGTACTCTCCAGAAGCCTTTACGGCGAACTGTTTGTTGGCAGTCACGGAAGATAACCTTCAACAGACCTTCGAGCAGGCAACGCAGTCCTCTGAGAACGATGAGTGGCTGAAGGCGATGACAACTGAGGTGAATAATTTACAGGAAAGAGATATCATTGAACTGGTCACATGTCCCCCCAGTGTGCAACCAATTGATTTTCGTTGGGTCTTTGATCGGAAGAGAAACTCCAAAGGTGATGTCACGAGACATAGGCCCCGAATTGTAGCAAAAGGCTTTATGCAGAAGTTCGGGATTGACTATGCCGAAATCTTTTCTCCCGTCGTCAAGTATGCCACCGTACGGCTGGTGCTATCTGTCATTGTTGACCAAGCGATGGAGTTTACTCGGATAGACATCAAAGCAGCCTTTCTGTATGGACAGTTGGATGAAGAAGTGTCCATGAACCAGTTCCCTGGATTTGAGATAGAAGGGAATGAGAATCAGGTCTACCGACTCAAACGCGCCATCTACGGCTTGAAACAGACGTGAAGAGCATTTCGAAATTTTACACATCCTATCTTGCTCGAGTTCGGGTTTAAGTGCTCCTAAGGTGATCCTGCTTTGTACTTCATGTACCACAAATCGTTTCTCATGGTACTGATAATTTACGTTGATGACGTACTTGTTGCTTGCCGTAGCCCGGAGGTGCTGAAGGAGGTCGTTTCGTTTTCGAAGACTCACGTAGATCTCCGTGTCGAGGAGGATGACGCATAGTTTCTTGGAATGACCATAACTCGAAGAGCAGATGGTACATTCAAGGTACATAACGCAACTATGGTTGATCACCTTCTGCGTCGATTTGGAATGGACTCCTGTGCACCTGTGAAAACTCCTATGATCCTAAAATACGCTTTGGACAAAGAGAATGATGCCAAAGTCGAAGTTCATGCTTTCAGAGAACTAGTGGGGGCTTTGATTTACATTTCCAACACTTGTCGACCCGACGTTGCGTTTGCAGTGAGCTATCTCAACCGCTTTATGGACACGTTTGGAGAACAGCACTGGAATTCGACTAAGCGAGTTTTACGGTACTTGAAGGGGACTAGTCATGTTGGACTGGTGTTTAGAAAGAGTGATGTCAGAATGAGAGGGTTCTCAGATTCATAATTTGCTGGAGATACAATCGATCGAAATTCAACCGGCGGGTTTGTGTTTGTGAACTCTGGTGCTGCTGTGAGCTGGCGCTCGAAGAAACAACCTCTCGTGGCGCAGTCTACAGTTGAAGCAGGATACGTCTCTCCCGCTGCTGCTGTTCGAGAGTCTCTTTGGCTCGGTTCAATAATGGTCTAAATTGGTCTTCGGCAACAGAAAAGTACAGTAGACCCTTGGTATACGGGTACCGCGTAAGATGGATATCCAGCATATTAGGATATGGTAGCCATCTACGCGAGCGAGAACCCGCTTTGGGTAACTTTAGGAATGATTGCTTAGGATACGGATATAGAAATAATGTAGGAGAACTGGAAAAAGCAAATGTTACATAAAACAGAGGTTTTATGATACAATGCCCCCTTGTTGTAAGGATATATTATTTAATTATAAGGTTTTTCTCCTATGTAGTTCATAAATTTTTACCGCAATAGCCACCAACCGCGGTTGCACGTAAACGGCTAGAACCCAATAATTATAAAAAAGACTGTGTCGAAGAAGACAGAAACACTACGTTGTTGGAAGAGTTGGCAATTGAGGACAAGCTGAGGTACTTGGCTGTTGTGCTTCTGACTTTAGAGGAGGAAAAGGAAGGTAACAGTCAAGCTGTACTACTTCTAAGAAGAACCCAAAGTTGGTTACTCATTCGACGTATTTCCAATATGACGTTTTCTCGCATAACGTCGTTCTTTGGGGCTCAGTAGGAGCTCGAAACTCTATGCTAAACTACATCAAGACTTCCCTCGTTTTATCCCTAACCGCCTTAGAAGGATGCGAATGCTGTCCATGCTCCGCATCCTTCTAACAAGGGTTTACTGTATAATTCTTGGTTGTGATAATCAAGAAGCTATCAGTTTGGGCACTGATTTTGTGTGTAGGGAACGCACGAAACACATTGATATTCGATATCACTTTGTTCGAGATCATTTGAAGAAGGGTTACGTGAAGTTAATTTATGTGGACACTGATTCAATGACTGCAGATGCTTTGACGAAGCCGCTGAACACAGGAAGCCACTACAAGCATAGCCAGAACATGGGAATTGATCTGTATAAGACTGTTTAGAATGAGGGGAAGTGTTACTGATAGCGAATTGTTGTTTAATGTGATACAGTGAATTTTTCACGTTATAGTTTACATTCCACACAGACTATTTACAAACACTTGTCTATGTTGAATTGTTGCGTGAAGTTATAATATCTACCAAATATCAATCTGATATCTGGAGCTGACAATACGTTTGTCTCTATATAAGAGCAAGTTCGGATGTGTCTTGAGTAAAAAGAACGAGCTAAGCTCTTCGTCGTAATCGTATAACCAATAAACTTTAAAAATAACGTTGTACAAAAACGGATCTGACTCAAGCTGAATAAAATTTCTCACATGCGTTTTTTTAAGAATGCAGGGATACAATACACAAAATTTTCGCTACAAATCCTCTCTCCTGAAAAACTTTGATGACTTTAAAAGTCAAAAAAGCTTAGAGATGATCTTAGTTGAAGTAAATAGTGTGTGCACAATTTCGGAGTCGCTGCCGAGCTATAACTGAAGCTTGTGCCAACACTAATGAAATAAACTAACTAAAATAGATCCACTTATAGTGGTACTTACCCACAGGCCACAGCGCCCATTGGGAATTTGGGTGGCCAGCCCTTCGGCTGATCCGAATTCTACATGTATTTTCCATTAGAGCGGTTCTTACTATTCAAATACTTCTACTAGGAGCAATCGATTGAATTGTTAGGATACGACAAGAAAGTGATAAACTTCCATCAAAGGGCGTTGCCCCACACTTTTTCGTTTTTAGGCGGAAGTGTCACGTCTAAGATGGAATCAACGGTGGCAACCATGGAGGATAGAATCACGTCCTTGTTCGGCTCGCCGGAAAATTCTCCTTTGCTACCAGCGCGCACTCTTTCAACTGCAGTTACCAACGCTTCAATGCTTTCTCCCGACACCTTGGTACAACTCAACCTTCTTTCTCCAACACCAATCCTCGATCTAACCATGAGCAGAAACCAACAACCCTACACAGAAAGATTCACCTGATTCAGTTCCATGTCCTTACCAAAAAAGAGCAACACACTGGTGCAAATCAGTTACAACCGTCCGGGAAGGTGGACATTACTTCCAAAGTAGGGGCGTCAACCGGCTCCAGGGCCGCTGGCACTTGGCCGTCCTACGACTCTCTCGTAAGGCTCAATCCGAAGAACTGGCAACAGGAGATGCATCGCTGCCTTGCTACGTGGTTCCACCCGATATCAGTTTTCGACGACGAGCTGATTTCTCAGTATGTAGACGGCAGCGAGCGTCTTCCTGGGGAACTGACGGTCATTATCACGACTTTGTGGGATTTGTGCTGACGCGTTGCGGTGCTTGCACACCAGAATCTCCACTATGTGGGCGAGTTCCGAGCTCAGATTCATGCCTCGCTCTTGCGGATTGAATACCAACGGCGAAACCGGGCTTCTTTCGAGTTCTTAATCCCGCCAGATATGAGGTACGACATCGAGCAGTACCACACTCGCGGGAGAGAAGCTATTGCGGCCGCCTGTCGCCGTTACAGAGTTTTGCTTGTCGAGGATTCCCGTCTGTCTAACAAGAAGCCCTGTGTTGGCAAAGAGCGATCATTCGGACCGAATTTTGCTATCTAGCGCGTCGTTACCGATCTTCCGTCGTTCAGGAATTCATCCACTTCGAGCTTCGCTGCCACATCCGGCTCGGGTACTTCATTCCGTATCAAAACTTCAAAGTGGAGCGTATCGCTCCCACTCACCGACAAGGTTGGTTTTTCTCTCTCCCGGGCTAGTAGGCTCAGCTTGAGGCATGCTGGAAATGCTATATCGAGTTACCCTCGGTCTTCACCTATTTAGTGTCATACCTTCTCACGGATCCGCGTAGCCGGCTTTGGTAGGTGGTCGTTCCCGAATGGGCTGTCCGTGCTGCGGCCTATATCCTCAGAGAGGCATACGACCAGTACTGACTGTGGTTCCTTCCTCCGCACGTGCGGACTGGTATCCTTCAACTGGGTATCACCATCTCCCTTTGGTTTCAGGCTAGCGCCGAAGAAGTCCTCGAACTCCTCGATTATATCGATAGTATTTACTGGAAAACAGTCCCGATCGGGCAGAGTGGCTAGCTCGCCGGTGCTGGTGGACATGGCCCAGGCATGGGACGCAATACCGCAATGGCGGGATATATCATCTACTTCGATCCGTGGGAAGAACGGTAAATTTTTGCTGGCGAGGCGGCAGAACTCCGGAACTCTCGGAAGGACATCCCAGTCGGTCACCCGATTGGGTTCGTCGATCCAGATGATTATTACCGCTCTAGCGGGGTGAGTGAAACAATGTTGGACGGTGAACCTGACGTGGCGGGGGATGATGACGACGCGATGGTTGTCGGCGGTCCTACAGACGATGAAGATCCTGTTCCACATGAGTCTGAGCCAGCTGTTGAATCTTCCGCGTCAGCTTCGGCTGCTCCGGCATCCACGGTGGCTGTACTTCCCAGACGTCTGAAAATCCCGGGGCCGTGATCGCACAGTTCCTCAGAGAGGCAGGACTGGGCGCCGATACGGAGACCGGCGACTTGGTCGCAATGCGGGAAGGCCTTGCGCAAAGCCTTGGCTTTTTGTAACCTCCAATTGAAGGGAATGACAACAACCAGTAAGACTAGGTCCAAATAGTATCAAGTAAACCACCTGCTTGTGAGTTTCTTCCGTCCAAGATGTGTGTTTGTAGTTCTCGGTAGTGAAACGAGTGCTTTAGTGATGCGCACAAAAATGCACAGAACTTCCGAGAGGGAAAACCATGCTTGCCATGTGACGACCAGCAAGCTGGGTGGAAACCTCTTTGGGGTTTGTTCGGAAAACAATAGGCACGACCATGGTCGGTGTATCAACGCGCTAGTGGTGAAATCTTCCCGTCCATGACGTGTGTTCTTCAACTCTTTCCGTTTTCACGGTTCCATCATTCCACTTGGGCGTTTCCCAGCGTCGCTGGAGGGGCTGTTCCCATTCGACGGTGATATTGAACCACCCTTGAACGTTGAAGGTGCTCAATCGGCTCGGCGGTGTGCTGAGCCGGATCATACCCGTACCAACAAACGTGGTAGCGAAGTATACCCTCCCGATTCTAGGAATTCCAGGCTATTCGGTCGACCATGTACTCCCATACATACACCATTCGGCCTTGCCGAGTTGTCATTATCGCTGCGCGTCCACCGCCCTGGGAAGGGGGACTCCCTGACTCAGATGTTGCTCCGCGCGTCGCGATTGATCGAGTGATTCTTCGTAGAGGTGGAGGTTCCGTTCGGTGTACCGCAAGTCTGAATGCTGCGGGGCGTAAAGCCAGTCTGCGTGCTTCAACCCGTTTTGGCGGTGGTTCCGACGAGCTCGTCTCGGCTTTCCCGCCTTGTGCTCGAGTGCTGCAGCGCCGCGCGCGTTCTCCGTGATTGTACGTGACTTCACCGGCGTGTGGCAGCGGTGCGCCGTGAGGCGCTGCGCCTCCCTTGACAGGGTATCCTTCACGGCACGTGCGAAGTGGGGGTGCCGTGACGATCCGTTTTGAACGGCTGCTTCCGGCGACTCCGAGTTCCTTGTGGGGCTTTCAGCAGCGCTGGGTGCAGCGCGTGCCGCACCCATTACTTGGGTAATTTTCATGTCCAGTAGCTTTTCTTCACCGTCCATGACGGGATTATCATCCCAGGTGACCGGTCTCTTCTGCCGATGATGTCAGGGTCTACCGAGACGCTCGGAACTTGCGCAACAGCGCATGGCTTCGCGATGCCGTGCTCCCTTGGTCTAGGGGTTGCCATCTTGCGTCCACAGTTGGTTTCAGCGCCACGTCCGCCGTTACGGTTGACACGTGCAACCGATTGTTCGGATCCGGCCCCAGCGGGGTTAGTTCCAAGTCTTAAAGCTGCGCTGGTACCATGCGCTTCTTCTTGTACGTCCTCCGCCTGTGGCGTGGCTATGCTTCCCGCATTCGGGCCTGACAAACCAGACGCGGTGGGTTCTCAAAAATGAAACGCCTTGTCTGGCGGGATTTCCGTTGTGGCAACGTATGTCATGGTGTCATCTTTCGGTTGCGACAGCGATTTACATTCAGCAGATTTGAACTATTCCCCCTCCTTAGATAGAGCGGCGGGGATGAGTTTGAGTGTTCCGCAGCGCGGGTAGCGTCCACACGAGCGGTTTGAGTCGTAGGTGGGCCACTCTGGCCGGGAGTATGTTCCAATGTCGTCTGTTTGTCTGATTCTATTGGAAAGTCTCACAGTCTCCGGCTTGGGTGCGGTAGAAATAAACGGCGATTCACCAAGATTGTCTTGGGGGTTTTTGATTTCGTAGACACGGGACTGGTAGGTGCCAGTACGACCTCAGGCAAGGGTGGCAAGGCCAAAACTACGCGATTGCCAGAAGTCCGCTCATGCACGTCTTCTATTTGCAGTACCACTATGTCCTCCGTGACGAAGATTACCCTGAACGGTCCATCCGCCCCGGGCGAGAGCTTATGTTGTTTTTCCTTTTCAGGATTATAGTGTTCCTTCCGTACGAATACGTAGTTGCCCGCCTTAATTGGCGGCATTGTCCTTCCTTGCAAGCGAGAATCGAAATCACGTTTGTGAGTGGCTTGAGCCCTTGCTATGGACTGGCGAGTTGCGGGTACCAACTTGGGACGCCAATGCTTCCATTTCTGGCTCAGTCACCGACAGAGGAAAAAATTACCCAGCCTAGGCTGTGACTCCAATGCCACAGGCGGGAGAGTACGGATTAGTACTAACTCAGACGGTGAAACACCGGTAGTTCTATGTACCTGCGTGTTGTACGCGAACGTCAAGCCATCCGTGTTCAAGTCCAATTGTTTTAGGTGATCATCAATGTAAGAACGAAGAGATGCTAGCATCGTCCGGTTGAACCGTTCGACTTGCCCGTTACTCTGGGGGTGGTATGTTGTAGTGAACAGGCGATTCACGTCCAAGATGCGGCAGACATCTGGGAAAATTCTCAATGCGAAGTGTTTCCCGTTATCGGAGAGTACCTGAACCGGCGGATCGTAGACGAAGACCTAGTGCTTCACAAAGGCCTGGGCTACAGTGAAAGCGGTGACCCTCTTTAGAGAGATAGTCTGAACCGGTTTCGAGAAACGATCCGTGATAACCAGAGAAAACTTGTGGCCTCTCTTGTTCGTCAAGATTGGTCCGAGTATATAGATTACGAGACTCCGGAGGGGCGCCTTCGCGGGAAATAATTTCATTTTCTTTGATTTCTTCCGGAGTTTGGCCCGGTTTTTTGGGCACTCAGTGCTGAACCGCACTCTTGCTTAGCTATCGACCGCCATGGAGGGCAAGTTGAAGTCCCTTCTCAGGGTTAAGTATAAATTCCTTCGACCTGTGTGGCCACCCACCTTCGCGTAATGCGAAACTTAGAGTATCCACGTCTGCAGCTTGTGAGGCACCACCACTTGTGGGTTAGAATCAACCGTTCTTACGGGATAGCCGATGTCGTCTACCTCAAATGGAAGAACTGGACTTCCGTTTAAACGAGCACGAATGCGCACGCAGAAAAGGTCGCCTTGTTGTTTTCGGATCATTTCCTCCGGTGTTATTGGGACAAAATTACCCGATAGGAGCTTGTCAGCCTCATTCTCGTTTGCAACGAGTAGTTCGTCCAATTTATCGTCGAATTCCCAATTTTCTGGCCAAACGTCGAGTTCAATTGCCAGATCTTCCGTTTCCACCTCGTCTGTGACGAAACAAGGAATCTCATCATCTCCCTAGAGGAGGGCTTTGCCTTTCGTCGATAATCTCGACAGTGAGTCGGTTTGCTTTTTCAGCGTCCCTTCCTTATAAACGACTTGAAAATCGAATTTCGATAAGCGCAGCCTCCATCGCATGAGTCATCTCGAAGAGTCGAAGATGTTCACTGACCATCTGAGCGAGAAATGAGCCGTAATCCGTGAACACGGTAGCGTGCACACCCATAAGATAAGAGCGAAGAGTTGCCAGAGCCCGCACAACGACAAGGCACTCTTTTTACGAAGCGGATTAATTCAGGTCATGAACGTTGGGCGAGCGCGACTAGTAATTATTGGGGCTGGCGTTACCCTTCGAGGGTGGTTTGGAAAAGAGCGCAACCGGCTTGCTAGTCGCCCGAGTCCGTGTCCACGGATAACGGTAGTCCGGGTTTAGGCAACGATAAAATCGGACCAGTCGCGACAGCCTCTTTTAAAGAGTTAAACGTCTTGGTCTCGACAGGCTTGCAGGGGTCCAGTCTCGGTGGCTGGTTTTTCCGCAGTAGTGCGTTGAGGGGCGCCGCGGCATTGGAAAAGTGCGAGGCAAACTGTCAATAGACGTTGACCAATACCAAGAAGGAGCGCAATTACGTTTGGGTTCGCAGTTCCTTCGCCTTGGAAAGGGACTTCACTCGAACTTCTTCGATCCACAACCGTTCTGGACGGATAATGTGGCCCAGGTACTTCAGAGTGTCTGTGAAGAACTCAGAGTTCCTCAGCTGGAGGGAAATTCCTGCGTCATGCAGTGTAATCATGCCCTCTCTGACGTTGGTTTGGTGATCGTCCAGATTACTGCGGAAGACAATTATGTCATTTAGGTAACTTGGACACGTTCGCCTCACAAAGCGGTTCAATAAAATGTCGATAGCACGCTGAAATATGGCGGGGCATTGGTGAGACCAAACGGCAAACGCTTGAACCCGAAGGGGCAATAGGGGCATACAAACGCTGTCTTGTTGCGGTCTTCCTCCCTTACGAGGACTTTCCAACACCCCCAATTGGCTTCCAATGCCGTGAATACGGTTGCGTTTCCCAGCGAATCGATGCACACGTCCATACGAGAGATAGGGCACGTATCTCTGATCGTCACGGCATTGAGCCGGCGTCGTTCAATACAATAACTCCAGGTTCCATCGGCCTTGATTGCAAGTACCACTGGAGATGCCCAGGGCGACTGAGCAGGTTCAAGCATGCCTGCGTGGAGCATCTTGTCTACTTGGAACCTTTTCTCTTCGCGAGCCCTCGGCCTTGCCGTGTAAGAGGGATGAAAAACGGGTCGCGTGTCCGATAATAAATCAATCTGGTGTTTCCTTGTACTAATCTCACCAAGAAATCCATCCCAAACTGGGGTAAATTCCCGTAACATGTCTCTCAATAATTCACAGTGTGATTCCGGCACATTCACCCAGTGATTGCAAATAAAGCCACTGACACTATTTGACGAAGCACATTTCAAACGCAAGAAACATAAATTAGTGTGGGTGGCACTAATACTATTATGACACTAATTAGAGAGCATACCAAATTACGGTAGCCCACACTATTTGTTCAACCACTATTTAGTGTGGGTGACCGTTAAAGAAATATCAATCTCATTCCACGACAGGGAGACCTTCAAAGTGGCATTTGTTCCTCACTATAATCCCCTGAAGCCGAAGGAAGAGCTACCACTCTTCCCAAAGCCCATTTAAGTTCAGCCAAAGCCCAGTGCGAATCATTGCCTTTCGCGCGTATTTCAACTCATTTCCATCCCGCTGCCAGTTAACGTTTTGCACAGAAAGCGAAGCCAACCGCAAAAGAAGCTTTTGACCAGATTGATGACTTTTCCCTTATTCGACCAGTAATGGCTTTTATCATTTCCATTTTATATATCCCCCAGCGTGCGTTTCATGCGTTCTTAATTTTTTGGATTATGAAAGAGTCTGTGGGCTGGAGAATATCCGTTGAATTTGGGGGAAAGGATCAAATCTCAGTGTTGATATTCTGTGCAGCCCCTTGCAATTCGGCAGTCAGATTGTGACCACTGCAGTTGTCTACAAATAGGATTCATTTTCGCCCCTTCGGAAGTGCTCTTAAAACCCTCTTTTCTTGAAGCCACTGCGGCATTACAACTGTGTCCATCCATCCCTGAGGACTGGTACGGTAAGCGGCATTATCCACATTGTCTGGCACCCTACGTATGGGATAAGATTGATTTTGTTCTGAAACACCATGAACACCGGCTCGATACGGGCATCCGGGCGCCCGCTGATTCGAACTACAATCGTCATTCCCTCACTACCGGACACTACGTCCGAGTATTTAACATCCTTCTCCCACAAATTCCAAGCGTTCAGCCGTTGTTCATATGGACTAGCAAATGCGTTTTATCAGCTTTTTCAACGCCGAAATCTTTCCAATTGCGGTTTCGGAAAGATCGTGAAACCTGACTAAGGTGGAAAGCAACCGGCGTTTCGATGAAATTTTGATTCTCAGGTGATTCAAGGTGCTTCCCGGTCTAAGCTCTGCTAACGATTCGTAACCGATCCGTAAAATTTTGTATCCACCTTCTGTTTATGCATGAGGAAATGAGCTTATACGTAGTAGCGTCGAGGAGAAATTATGATAGGTAGGCTTCTCTGAATCCCGAATGAGCTGCAATGCCATCGTTGGGAGAGTGCGCCACTTGAATTTCACTCTCAACTTCCTCAATCGATTAAACTCCTGCACCATGTCCAGCTGTAAATCTGTGACCCATAGCCGAGCCTTTCTACCTCGCCCCGATATAGCTTTCATTTTTACTCTCTTGATGCCATGGAATGTGGTTCGAGTTATTGCTGTCTCAGACCCTCTCGGGGTGCGACGCACCTAATTCGTCAACGTATTCACTGCCTGCCTTCCATAATCTGGTTGCTTTCTGAAGATTGGCATTGCTACTGTTGTGAAAGAAATGTGAGAATTGGGCTACTGTTTTCGATGGCAGGTTTCTTGTGCCGTGAGGGTTGGTCTGTTTGTTTATCCATAATGCTACTTTTGCTCGATCCCAAATGGTTAGCACATTCTGCGCATTTCGAGAAGATTTGAGCTTTGAAGCGACGTTTGATAATGAAATGCTGTTGCTAGGAGTCACTTGCGGCTCGTGCTGTGAGTTTGGAGATATGTGTTTTACCTCAGACGGTTCAATGTTTCCGTCATTGTGCTGTGCTGTTTGTATGCAATTGGCAGCTGCACGTTGGGAGGCAGCGATAATTTGGGAACTGGAGAGTGGTCTGGTCATGAGTAGGGAAGAAGAATTGTCTTGGGAGGTTGGTCTTAATGGATAATCGCAAGTTAGGAGGACAGGATGATTTCAACACAGTTGTTAAGATGTTTTTTCACCTTCTTTCTTTCTGTCTCCATAGTAATTTAGTCCAGAAAGCGTTTGATTTGTACCCTAATTAGTGTGGGTCACCTACACCGACAATATTTCTGTTACGACACTATCTAAAAACTCACTCTATTTCCAGTCACTGGTTGTAGCCAAGATCGAGCTCTCCAACAGCCTTTACGGGATCAATCCGGTCATAGATCGTGGGGCCGTGTTTCTCCGTATCGGATGCAGGTGCGGTTTCCGAATCACTCGGCAATTTCTCCGTTGAAACGGCGGTATTCTCCCCCTCCTTGGATGGAACGTGGAGTGGTCCCGTATTGTCACCGTCTTTCGAAGGAATCAAACCGAGAACATCAAGAGCCGTCATTTGGATCGGAAGCATCGCGAGTGTGTGTGTTGTGACCGATCCAATGACTTGGTTGTTTACCAGGTATTGAAGGCTGTTGTAAAGTTTGGCAAAAAGTATCCGAAACGTAATAACTGGTTTCACATGTGCCACGCTGTTCGCCACACCGAGATTATACTTCTTTTACAAAGAAGGAATGGGTTGAATATGATCGACTCCCGTGGTATTTGTCGATGTTATGCGTGCCGCTATCGTCTCTTTGGGCACGCTTCGTACCGACGGCAGAGTTTCACTCACTGCTCCGCTGTCCCGTCCCATTTCTCCGGCTGCGTACCCCCAGTCGGGGAAACATTTTGCGGAAGCCAATCCGTTTACGACGGCGGCAACGAGAACGTTGATTGGGCATCCCCAGGTTTTCAGCGTCCGCCACAACGGCTACTGTCATTCGAAGGTGCGTTTCCCGTTTTCGTCGGCAAAAAGATATTCAATTCGTGCCCTGGGGTATCCCGCAAGGGTTTAGTCTCTGTTTACAGCGGTAGAGACTGTGGAGAAGCAGCTTGACGGGAATGAGCGTCCCTCTCCTCCTCCTTAGATGGAGCGACAGGGCCTGGAGCGATAAGCCCAGTAGTCGCGGTACGTGTGTGTACATGAGCATCGGGCTCCATTTTCCGGGTACATTTCGTCTCGTAGGGAGATCAGTAAAGCCGCGCATGGCGGACGGCAGTATTCACAAACGGGGCGGTACGTTGCTGCCAATGGCAGGAGACGCAACCAGGGTACTATGCAAAGTAGCTGTCCGTGGCCGAGCTGTTTGGGCGGGAGGTTCGGCCGCTGGTGCTGTCGTTACGCGATCACGCAAGAAGCGTTCGTGCTCAACCTGAATCCCAAGAAAAACCGTAGTATTGGTGGTAGAGATGACCCTGTAGAGACCGTCCGCGATCGGGGAAAGCTTGTAGCGTTTCTCTATTTCCGGATTGCAATATTCTTTCCGGATAAAGACAAAGACCCCTTCCCTGATGTTCGGAGCATTCTGTCTCTCACGTGCGTCGGAGATCCACTTGCATGCGGCTTGCGCCTTAGCGATTTGCTGCCCACCTACGGGAATCATTTGCTTCAGCTATTAATTTTAGGCGACCCTATGTAGACGGGGTGAAAGAAAACTTATCCAGCGTAGGTTTGGGTGACGACCATCGATGGTGGAACACGGATAAGACCCGCTTGAAAGGAGAGATCTGAGTAGTGCGATATACCTGCGTATTGTAGTCGTATGTCACCGCATCGGTATAGAAATCCCATTCCGACGGGTGGTTAGCTACAAAAGCTCGCAGCTCATTCATCATGGTGCGATTCAAAGGCTCCATTTGGGCGCTTTTCTGCAGATTGTAGCTCACGGTAAACCAGTTTTTGTTTTCCTGTAAAAGGAAAATACCCTGGAAGAACTTCGAAGCAAATTGCGACCCATTATTTGATAGTACATCAATCGGCTGTACGTAGACAAAGACCCAGTGGGTCACGACAGCATTCTTGACCACATTTGCGGTGATTTTCGTCAGAGGGACTGTCCGTGCAAGGTCAGAGAAGCGGTCGGTTATGAAAACTAACAACCGACTACCTCGGCGTGTTCGGATAAACTGGCCGAGTTCGTCAATAGTGACAAAATCGCGTGGGGCCCTTGCGGGGAAGGTTATCAACTGTTTGGAGTACTTCCAAAGCTTGACGCAGTTCTTTGCACAGTCAGAACATCTGCAAGCAATGGCATACGCATCGAATGCTATATCTGGCCAATAAAAGTCCTTCCTGAAAGTGTAGTACAACTTCCTTCTGCCAGTGTGAGCCGACAACTTCGCGAATGTGACAGATGCAAGACTCGAGATTGAATTTATTGAGATACCATAATCTGTGGCAGGTCAGTTACCATTCGAACGAAGAATCCTCGGCCGTTCATGACAAAAGGCAGGTGAGCTCCACCGTTCAGACGGGCACGAACCTTAATTCAAATGTGTCCGTATGCTGTTCCCGGGTCAAGTCTTCCGGGCGGTTGGAACGAATGATCCCGTGAAAGGCTCTGTATCTGAAACAACTAAGACAGCGTCATAGACGTACCAACCTTCTGAGTCTTCGTCCTCGGCGTTCTCCATGAGGATACACGGTATATACAGATCATTGACTGTCTCAGTTTCGGCCGCGGTCGGCAAGTAAGAAAATGCATCAGCTTGGGTGTTCAGGACTCTCTTCTTGTGCTGCGCGTCGCATTTGAATTCCGAGAACCGGATTCCTCACCGCATCAAGCGGCCAGAAGGCTTCAAAATGAATAGAAGCCATCGCAGGGCCGAATGGTTGCTATGGACGGTAAAGTGACATTCCATGAGGTACGACCGAAAGTTCTGAAAGGCCTAGACTACTGTCAACATTCTTTCTCGGGTACCGAGTAATTATTTTCATAAACTTTAAGGCTTTGAGACTGAAAACCAAGTGGACGTCGTTCGCCACTCTCCGTGATCTGAAACAGAGCACACCCGATCTGGAAATTTCTGGCATTCCTATTGATGGTATACGGCAATTCGAGTTTATCAAGAAAAGAATCGGCGGCGACGTCACTGCATCAATGAGAGATAAGAATGCCGTTTCATTACGGTCATCAAATGGTTTCAGCTTGACTGGCTGTCTCTTTTGCAGGAGGTTATTCAATAGAGCTGATGTATCCACGAAATGCGGGATAAAACAACGGTATACATTGCAAAGGCCGAGGAAGATCGGAATTTTGTTTAAGTCCGAAGGTTTTTAGTATTCTTAAGGGACCACATACGTACAACGTCAAACGATAAGCACCCCAGACGGATAATTGGCAGAGATATTTCATGATATAGGTAAATAATTCGCATTTCTTCTACTTCAGTGTAATGCCTCCATCTCGTAGGACCCGTATCACTTTTCGAACATGGTTCAAGGGCTCGTCCAGGTTACTAGAGAACAAAATGATGTCATCCAGGAACGCGAAGCACTTCTTCCATTCAAAGCGGGCGGGCAAGGTATCTACTGCTCTTTTGAAAGTGACGGGGACGTTCTTTAGCCCAAAGGGCATCCGTTTGAATCGTTACAGTTCTTGATGACAGACAAACGCCATCTTGTCACGGTTCGCTGCCCTGATTAGGGATTGCCAATATTCCCAGTTTGCGTCGAAGGTCGTGAACATCTTTGGGCGTCCTATCGAATCGATAAATTCATCCATCCTCGTGATGGGATACACTTCTTTAACGGTAGCTGCGTTAAGTTTGTATTATTCGATACGAAAATGCCAAGAGCCATGGAGTTATGGAGCGAGTACCACGGGCGAGGCCCATGGCAACTGAGCCAGTTCAATGACTCCGGCGCGAAGCATCGTCTCGAATTTAGTATTCTCCTATTCCCGAGCTGTCGGTCCTGCCTTAAAGGGTGTTACGAGATGGTGAAGTGTTCGCCAGCGAAATTTAATACGATTTTCGGTGATCACAATCTTCCCAAAGGAGCCATCTCATATGGCGGTAGACCCACGTAGCCTATCCCGTAGCTTCTCACAGTGATACTCTGGGACTCGTTAAAGTCCAGAGACTCGAGCTCCTGCACTGGGTTCTTATTCTCAGATCCAGGAGATTCTGGCCTTCCTTCCAACGGTTTCAGCGTTACTTCTGTCGAAGAGCTCAAAACTTCTTAGCCGACGAGTTCGGCGTAGCGTCTCTCGAAAAACTCTTCGGTATGGTTGCCACTGAAAGAGTATCAGCGCACTTCCCTTCCCCCTTCTCAGCTTTGCGAATTCCGAGAACCTCAGCAAAAAAAACCTGTGTGGGTACAACAGCTACCGAGTACGGCAACATAGAACCAATGATATGCTTCTTTAACAACCTTCGTTAACAAGAGCTGGAATTGGCAACCAATACCCTGAAGGGCTTCTCTGTCTCAATAACCACAATCCCATTCGCAAGGGCTAAGTTCCCCCTTTTCGTAAAGAAGAAGCAATGGTTGAACTGTTTGTGCGCCCTTCTGCGCGCACGTAACTGTAACCTAGGTCTGTGATTCCGAAGGGGATGCAAGTAGATCGAGCAACTTGGAGCTTCGTCAGTGAGCGATGCGATTCCGGCGGCTGTTGAGCCACTGGCAATGAAACGTTCTTCCTAAAAGCCTGTCGTAAAGGCCACCGAACAGTCGGCATAGTTTTGCCGTCCTCCAGCTCGACGAGTATTTTTCGTGGTCGAATGGCTTCGAAAAAATGGTCGCAAATTTTACATCCTAATATTCCCGGCGCAGCTAAACGTTTGGAAAAAAGAACTTTCAGGCGGATACCGCAACGGCCAATCCTGACAATCAGGTCTATGAATCGTTGTGTTGACCTGTTGTTTGCATCCACTATATCGGTTGGAAGCGCTGGCCGAATTTAAGACCGTAACTGCAGTGAGATAAGCGATGGGACCAAGACATTTGGACCAGCACCCGTATCAAGAACAGGTATCTGCCGAATCATATACTGGTCAGATACCCCGAGGTCGGAAAAAACTTCGTACTTTCGTTTTGCCATGACTAATACTCTATCTGAAACACGGGCATTGCGTGACAGTATCCACGGACGACGGAGAACACCGAGGTGTTCAGAGTCCACGTAGGTCGTGGCCATCTTCTTCGTAAGGATCGTGAACATGAGGCGAGGCATTGCAGCCTTCGGCGCGTCCGAGCTCGACATCGATTGCGCCGCTCCGTCAAATGAGGCTTCCATGCTCAGTTTTCTGAGCGTCGCTGCCAATTTGCGGAACCATATGGTCTGTAGGTGCGGCCGCCGTCTCAACTTGAGGCGGTGAAGGTTCCTGTTTTCTAGGCTTACTATACGCTTTTGCCCGAAGGTGTGATTTGTCTTGGACCCGTTTCCGTTCGGCGGGCGTCAACGAATCATAGTGGAGAACTATTATTGCCATCTCCCTGAATGGTAGCATACAGTTCGGGGCAATACAATCGTGTTTGTAGAAAATATGGCATGTGATCTGACGAAGAGAATCCGCATTGGGCGGCCTTCGCTCCTGTCTCGGGGATTAGAGATCCTTCCAAGCGAGACGGGAGTTCCTGTATCCACCAGACTGCGGCACTGGAAATGCTGGAAAATGATTTCCGGCGTACAGAGTGGCGTCAAAATCTTCAGTAGTCGGTCCAATCGTAGATGGCCGGTCCAACGTTGCCAACGATTGATCACTCGGTACTAGATGCACGTTGTCGTAGTTGACGTAGACTGAACCTCTCGATTGAGACAGAGACGAATCCTTCCCTTCCAAATGAAGGATTCAGCAGGTGCGGGATTTAATGCCGGCACGCGCTCGGGACGTATCTTTCTCAGCTTGGCCGAATTGAACAAGCTCCAAGTAGTACATCTTGCGCTTGTTGCCCGGATAGAGAGAAACGAAAGTCCTAATCGAAGGAACCAAGCCATCCAGAAACGTGGTACTCGCTCGGTCACAGAGTAGAAGTCTCCATAGCAGTGAAAAGCCTTACTAAACCGTGTAGAATAAAAGATCTCCGTCTCATCCGGCCCTTGCTTTGTGTTCCGCAATGCCAGTATGGCATCTTGAATCGGGTTTCCTCTAGCATAGGATCACAGGAGGTACTGCAAAGCCTCTAGCCAATAGATTACTCCTCCTTCAGAGGCACGAGACGATCCACGGACCGAGTTTTACTGGTATTCGGCCATGCACTTAATGTAAGGCAGTGCGATGTAGGCTTGCCCCTCAGACATCCAAAGTATATCGGCTTCCTCAACATATCGGGCAAGCAATACCATCACAAGGATTGGATCCTGCCAAGAAAAAATATTATGCTTCAATGTAAGCTCAAACCGCTTATTGTGGTATTTTACACGTCTAGTCCTGCGAGGGATCCTTTCTCCACTGGAGTCTTCCAGCCGATAATACCGGTATGACAATAGTTTCCGATACAGTATATTCGTCGGTTTCAGTTCCTTGGGTCCAAGGTGCTTCTGTCACTTTGTACATCTCCAGACAACGCCTTGCGTAGCTTCGGTGGTTCGAGAACGGGTAGTAAGAGAGCGTAGGGGCTCGATTTCACATTCCGGACAATCGGGAGACGAATCCCTGACCATGACATCAGACTCAGAGGATAAAGACGAAGACGAATCAGGTTCCAATTTAACACTTCTCTTCTTTCCCGCATGGCGGTTTTTGGAGCGATGCGAATTCTTAGAACCTCTGAAACCGGCACGCCGAGCGCCACAGCATCGTGGATGATGCTGTGCTCGACAGTTTCCAGACAGGCCGCTGAGTGGTTTTAAACCATCAGTTGCCTTTTCATGCAGGACAGCCGATACCTTGCGTTCTTCCATGATCTTGTTAAAACCGGAACGTAAGACACGGACGTTTTCCGAAACACACCAAACCTCGGCTTCATACAGCCATTTGCCAGATTTTCACAATGTCGTGAATCAGAGCAACGTGAGAGTTCTGCATCGCGCTCACTTTTCCCTCTAGTTCACGAAAGTTACACTCGTCGGACCTCGGCATTATGGCTTCAGCCGCTTGAGCGGAATGAGCCGGTTCTTGAGCCTGTCGGGCTCCATTGTTGGAAAGTGTCTCCGGGAAGCCGGTGCTTCAGCGTTATCACCCGGGAAGTTCATTACATCCGTTGGTTACGGCGAGAGACTCTGTGCCAGTCCGGATGATTCCGGTGGTCCAGCAAGAGGGCCAGATGCAGACCCTGTTCTCGAGCGACCGTTGTTACGGCAAGATTCCTTAGTCTGCCGAAGTAACCGGGCCAATTGAACGAACAATTAACGCTTTCAGTAATGGACTGAAGCAGAGATTATTAACGAGGAGGGATCGAGAACCAGTTTCCATTTGAACCACAGTAGGCAAGAAAGCGGTTTATAAGTCGCGAGACCCCTGTGGGGCCAATCCAGGAACGGAAAGAAAGAAAACAAACCAAGCCAACGGCTACGTAAAGAAGGTGTTCAGCCTTGCTCACTATTAAGGCAGAGCAGTAGCAGAACCCCCTAATGAGGCCGACATGTGCCGGGCGTAACTCCGGGAGGCCTCTTCCTGACTTCCAGACAGAGGTTGAGGTTTGCAATCGGGGCACTGAAGAACGGAAACCACTGGGTGGGGCGTCTCCAACAGCGGAATGAGCGAAGCAGAATATAGCAAAACAAGCCCCACTGTGGAGCACAGGCTCGTGATAGCGGAGAATTCTCCGGAGACAAAAACAGGCAAACTTGTACAACAGCGCGAAGTGTAGCAAAGCCGTAAGACGAAAAAAAGAAAGGTTGTATAACAGTCTACTAAATAAAAAGCCGTAGCGACGGATCAGTGCTTCTCGGTGACGGAGATGGGTAGCTTGCCCGGATAAGCGGCATTTTTCTTCAGAAATTTGGGGAAAGACCTTGCGAAAGTAATTTTCAAGGCCTCGTTGAGGCTTACTTCCCGTACAGTCGCGGCAAGTGACACCATTTATATATGGCGAACAAATATCAACTAAATATTTAAGTACCCGGCACGCCAGTCAACACTACCCACGTGTACCTTCGGGGCACTCTTGCCACAGACCATCCTCTGTGTTCTCGGAAATGGAATTTCACATTCAAAAATGCTAGTTTTGGTGACCGATTATCTGGTGACTTTTTCCAATATTTTCCCGATATTTGGGTTTGATATGAAGAAATACGTATTTGGTGTGCTAGTTTGTCCTTCAAAATTTGCAGTTCTGGAAATTCGCCAGTTTTAGAATTTCAAATATGCTAGTTATGGAACTGCGGAATTTCCAGAAAATGCAAGTATCGACCGCGGATACGGGTAAAGAAAAATCTGTTCCCAGATAGAGTCCTTGTGATGCCCAAGCGTAACTATTAATTTTACGCCCAACTTGCCCTCAATAACCAGTTTATTTTGCGCATTCTCATGGGATTAGATACCAGTATAGGTCCGAACTTCATCGCAGAGTCCCTCCTGCCACCGCTTATGATGTTGATTACTCGTCGCGAAGTGACACCCGAGGTCGCTGACGCAAATAACAGCCCGTTAACAACGGTGGGGAAAATCGACTTAGTCGTGTGTTTAGGGACCTCCGTTTTCAAGCTCAACTTCGAGAAATATTGGTCATTGGCGGCACCAGTTATTTTGAGATGTCATTACTGCGACAGATTCGTCGACGCAATCACGCCCCGCCTCAGGCCTGTGGAATTTGAAGACAGCTTCCAATAGTCCGTCCTCCACTTAGGCGTGCATCAAAATAGCAAGTTTTACTACCTGCTGCGCAGAAACCACCGCGTGTGACTCGCAAGTTCACAGACCTTCGAGTTGCAGCATCGTTATGTATTCCACCAGAATCCCAAGTAATGGTGCAGTTCAATTTCCGTCAACATGGTCTTCGGGTTATTCAACCCATTTCCTCGTTGTAAGAGAAGTACCTCTCGCTGTCGCGAACGGCTTGGCACAAGGGACACCAGATATTCCGTATCGGATACTTGTTGCCAATCTTGGCAACAGCCCCCAGTATCTGGTAGAGAACCAAGTAATTAGATCGGTCACACCACACCCACTCGCGATGCTCACGAGTCGAATGACGGCTGCCGATATTCTTGGTTTTGTTTCCTCGAAAGAGATTAAAAATTCGGGACAACCAGACGTTTCCTATAAAAAGGAAGAGGATACTGCCGTTTTAACGGAGGAATTGTCAAGTGACTCGGAAACTGCACCTGCATCAGATACGGAGAAACATAGTCCCCCGATCTATGACCGGATTGATCTCGTGAGGGCTCCTGAGATGCATAATCTCGGCCATTTACCGGAATCACACTGCGAATGTGTGAAAGACTTGTCCCGGGAATTTACCCCAATTCGAGATAGATTTATTGGTGAGATTAATGCAAAGGAACACAGGATTGATTTGGTACTGGACACGCGACCCGTTTTGAAACTCTCTAACAGATCAGGACCGAATGCTCGCGAAAAAGAACAGTTCTAAGTGGACCAGATGATTTGCACAGGCGGAATTGAGCTCACTCAGTCGCCCTGGGCATCTCTAGTGGTACTTGAAATCAAACCCGACAGAACTTGGAGGTTCTTTGTTGCATACCGCCGGCTCAAAGCCATGAAGACCAGGGATACGCAACCTATACCTCGTATAGACGAGTGCATGGATTCGCTCGAGAAACCAACCGTGTTCACGGCATTGGACTCCAACTGAGGATATTGGCAAGTCCTCGAAAGGGAGGGAGACCGTAACAAGACCGCGTTTGTATGCCTCTCTGGCTCCTTCCGCTTCAAGCGTATGCCCATTGATATCGCTAGTGCCCAGATACATTTCAGCATGCAATCGAAATTCTGTTGATTCGATTTAGGTGGGGACGTGTCTAATTTACCTAGGTGACCTAATTGTCTTCTCTAATAATCTGGAAGATCATTTCATCAACGTCAGGGAGGTAATGACCACACTCCGCAACGCAGTATTTTCTCTCAAGCTGAGGAAGAGTGCGTTCTTCACAGACAACTTGAAGTATCTGGGCCACATTATCCGTCCAAGAAAGTTGTCAAGAAGCTTGAGTGAATTCGCTTTCCAATGCGAAGGAACCGCGAACACAAACGGAATTGCTCTCCTTCTTGGTATTGGTCAACGTCTACTGCCAGTTTGTCCCGAACTTTTCGAATATCGCGGCGCCCTTCGACGCACTAATGCGGAAAGGCCAGCCACCGAAAATGGACCCCTTCACGTCTGTCGAGACAGAGGCGTTTAAATCCTAAGAGGAGGCTGTCAGAACTGCTCCGATTCTATCGTTGCCTAAACCCGGACTACCGAATTAGAACGACGACCAAGTCGGTTGTGCTCTTTTCCAAACCACCCCCGAAAGGTAACGCCATTCCAATGGTTACTGGTTACGCTCGCTCAACGTTCATGAACGGAATTAGTCCGCTTTGGAGAAGAATTGCCTTGCCGTTGTGTCGGTTCTTGCAACTCTTTGCCCATATATTATGGGTATACACTTTACCGTGTACATGTATCACGGCTCATTCCTCCCTGAGGTGGTTTTTGAACATCTCTGACCCGTTGGGACGCCTCATGCGATGGAGGCTCCACTTAGTGGAATTCGACTTTCAAGTCATATACAAGAAAGGGACCCTGAACAAGCAAGCCGACGCACTGTAGAGATTACCGACGAATGGGGATGCTTTCCCCTCGGGAGATGATGAAATTCTTTGTAACGTCGCTGACGAGCTGGAAACGGAAGATCTGGAAGAGGAACTCGGCGTTTGGCTAGAAGACTGGGAATTCGACGATAAATTTGACAAACTACTCGTTGCAAATGAGAATGAGGCAGACAAGCCCCTGCCGGGTATTTTTTTCCCTGTAACACCGGAGAATTTGATCTAAGAACAACACGGCGACCCATTTTGCGTGCGCATTCGGGCCTGTTTAAACGGAGGCGCAGTCCCTCCATTTCAGGTAAACGATATTGGCTCTCCCGTAAGAACGGTGGATTCTAACCCACAAGTGGGGGTACCTCACAAGCTGCAGACATGGATACTTCAACTTTCGCAGTACGCGAAGGTGGGTTTCCACGCAGGTCGAAGGAAGTTACACTTAATCCTGAGAAGTGACTTCTACTGGCCCGCCATGGCGGTCGAATGCTACGCAACAGAGCAGTTATGCACTGAATGCGCGAGAAACCGGATTAGAATCTGGAAGAACTCAAAGAAAATGAGTTTATTCCCTGCAAGGGCGCCCCTCTAGTTTCGCGCCATCGAAATACTCGGACCACTCCTGACAACCCGGAGAGGTCCCAAGTTTCTGCTCCTTATTACGGATCGTGTCTCAAAACTGGTTCGGACTGGCCCTCTGAAGAGGATTACCGCTTTCAAGGTAGCCCAGGTGTTCTTGAAGCACTGGATTTTCTTCTATGTTCGCCCGTTAAGGTACTCTCCGATAATGGGAAACAGTTCGCATCGCGATTTTTACAGAATGTATGTCGCATCCTGAACGTATGGAATCTGTTCACTACAACCTACCACCCGCCATGTAATGGGCAAATTAAACGGTTCAACTGGACGATTCTAGCATCTCTCCGTTCTTACGTTGCTGCTCACGCGAAAACATGGGACTTGTACACGGACTTGTTGACGTTGATGCAGGTACATAGAACTACTGGTGTTTCACTGTTTGAGTCAGTACTCTCCCGTCGTCGGTGTTATCGGAATGCTAGTTTTGGTGTCAAAAATGACCGAATTAAAATGATCGAAAACCCGGTAAATTTACCCAAATTTGGATGTGCTTAATTTCCGAAAATATTTCCACATTTCCACTTGTGCTTGTTTGTGTGGAAAGAATCATTCACGAATTTTTCCATCATTTCTAGTTTGGATGGAAGACAAACTGGCATGTTAGTTTCATTCATGCTAGTTTTTGAACCCAATGTAAGTGTGTAAGTGGCACATATTTAGAACTATACGGTGCCGAATAGGAATATATGTACATCGATATATACTTATGGAAAACCATTAGAAGAATACAAACCCTTCGAATAGGAAATCTCTATAGAGATACCGCGCATTTATTCAGCAATTCTGATATCGGATATCGGCCGTTTATTCTCTCACTATTGAAACACCTTCGCATCACGTGCCACCTCCCCCATTATTCCATCCTACCCTCCGTGCGCCATATTTCGCTCCCCGCTACGTATCCCGCCTCTCTCCCATCACCCACACACCGCTCCCTGCCATGCCTAAATGCAGCTTTGAAGGCTGCTCCTTCCTCGCTCGCACCATCACCGCCATTCAAAGGCAGCAAAGAAGATGCCCCAACCGCCTCACCTCCAACAAGCGTTTCCTCTTCCCCGACGGCAACGTCCCTCACTTCTCCCCCCGCACAAAGGGTCCGTCCACCACCTAACTCCCACTACTATCCCCACCTCCTCTCCTCAATCACCCCTCCGATAACATTCCCATCGCCGACAACGACTCCTACCACCAGCAACAGCTTTCCCTTTCCGTCCACATCCAAGGCGCCTACCATATCGTAGCCAGCTGTCTGCTACATCTCCCCTCCCCACCTCCTCCACCGTTCCCCTACTTCCCTCTCCTCAACAACTTATCCCCGCGAACGAATGGTCCTCGAAATCTCTTCCATCGCTTCCACCCTCGGCATCTGCAAGACAGAGGAACTAATCTCTCTCCTCAACGACCCCGTCTTCTCCAAATCAGCCTTCCACGACGCCCTCTCCACCGCCTTCCAGTGTCCCAAACCTCAAACAGGCCTCTTCCAACACCGAGTCAGCAACATTGGTTTCACCCCCACCACCCTCCACTACCCACAGCACCTTTTCACCGCCACTAACTTACGAAAGGATGCTATCCAAATCCTTAAACTACAACTCACACTCGCACACTCCGACAACACCTTCTCCCACCACGTCCCCCATACAACCTTCTCTGGCTCTACTGCTTTCGCTCACCACATGGCTTCCTATCGGAAAAAAAGCTGTTTCAGCCCTCAATCTGGCAATCATGCAGTCCTCCAACAAATTCTACATCGCACCAATCCCTGAGAACACCGGTATCGACTCCTTCATAGGCTTCGTCCAAGTATACTCTGACAAGTTCTCCAACTCTTTCAAATCCTCTCCCAGCACCTTTTACCCCCTCCACATCACCCTACTCAACTTCTACGATTCTTTCCGTCCTAAATGTATCACTGGCGACCTCAAACCTCTTGGATACCTGCCAATCTCTTTCTATCTAGCCACTGGTTCTCAAGACCCAGATTGCATTCCCCAAATCTTTTCCCGCCGCTTCCGCTCTACCAAAGTGCAACTCATTCAGCGTGCCATCTCCAACCTCCTTGATTCTCTTCTCTCCTCCACCCTCACTGGCTTCACCTTTCGTGACGGTAATGGCGTGCTCTGCCATTGTTTCAAAGCCATCTCCGGCTAATCAGCAGGGATCCCAGAAGCAAAGGACATTCTCTGCATCTCCCACGGCACCCGCACCCAGCATGCATGCCACCGATGTACCGTCCCGCGCTCCGAGCTCAATCTTCAAACTCCATCCCCCCTCTTCGATCCCAGACCCGGACGCTCGCTGCCCGCAAATCCCACTAAGCCCTCCTCCAAGATGCTGAGAAGGTTCACCTCGCCGGGAAGCCTAGAATCGCCCGAAAACCCAAGAAAAAGGCCGTTGAAACATTCCACTCCCTTTCCCTCCCAAAATAGTTCTCTCTTTCAGAGTCTTACCCTCTCCTCAGCATCACCACTCTCCTCTCCCCTTACAAAATCTTCCCCTTCAAATCACTCCATAAACTCCACCTCGGTATCTCCAGATTTTATTCCTACAAAACCTTCCGCTTCGACCCACTCAGTAAATTGCACCTCAGCGTTTTCCAGCTCATCACGATGGTCTCTATCTAATAAATCAGGAAAGAGCATTCGCCATAGTATTTCGATCACCTACAGTTCGAAACTTCTTTCAACCTGTTCGTTATTCCATCCTTAAACAATCGATCACCATTCTTGCAGCTCCAAAACGCCTGATTGGTAGGTTGGTTGGCTAGTGTGCTCTTAGTCGCATGGGACGGTCAGAATAGGAATGAATCTTGTAAATGTGGGTACGTACCGGCGTTCGTGACAAAAATGGAAGTTACGGAACGTCAGGAGCGATCGAGGTATGTTAAAAGAGTCCAAACACCCTGAAAAAATAGTAGAGATACACTCAACGACCGGTTGAATCTAGGTCTGGATGAGGAATACTAACTTCGTGGATTGGACCCTTACCCGCTCCTCTTAGTGGAGTTCGGAAAAGAAAAGTTGCACAAGTAGGTGCCTCTCTACCTCGTAGGAACGCATTACAGTGTGCAACTGTCCCTGCTTCACGTGGCAAAAATGCCTCCTGTTGCGGTCTGTAAATTATCTAAAACTCTCACTACGTGTATTATCTTTCATACAGCTTCTCTTAGAATCATTTTCAGATGTCTGCCAGCAGACGCACTCTTTCTATTGTCGACAGATCCTCCTCTATCTGAGATATCCGTAGGCTCTGGTGCATTATCATTTTGAGAGGTACAATATGTTGTAATGTACCCAGAAAAGTGTCCTTTATTACCAAATCACCATTTTTAGTCATGCTGAGTAGTGAATAACCGAATCACCCTAATTTCTGTGTAAGTATCCAACTATTTTATGTGTACAAAACCCCCCCCTCAAAGCAAATGTCACCGCACTTTCATGGTGCCACTTTTTCATTCACAGGCTTCAATTCGTTTGGTAAAAGAGTTAGCATGAACATAGAAGACAATCAAATACTATCAACTTTGCTAGATCAATTGGACAGCGGAACGAGTTATTATAGATTGTAATCCCTAAAATTGATAAAAACCCGCTCCGGCCCACCCCGCGGCCTATACTCAGAACGAAAAACCAGCAAAGTCTGAAATAGGACCAGAGTAAGAGAGAGCTCCATTGATACATCGATGTAGTCTCAGTACTGCTTAAGGCCAGTATCCATGCCGAAAAAGAATTAATTCATTTCTTGTTGGCCGGGTCCCCTAAACAGCGGATCGAAGTAGCGTGGCGCTTCATTGGTGCATCGATGAAGTGCCACGCCCACACAGTCCGCTTTCCCAAAATTTTTTATATTTTCAACTCATTAAAACGACAGGCTGCGGCAGCGGAGGGAGGTTTCGTGGCGCTTCACCAATGCTGTTCAGGGTACTCGGCTATTTAATGAGTTGAGATAAAAAATACTTTCATACAGCAGAGCGGGGTGGGGTGGCACTTCATCGGTGCACCGATGAAGCGCCACGGCGCCCGAGTTCGCTGGCAACGACGTGCTGGTGGTGGCACGTATGCAACTAACACATGTTTGCCACACACAGCACGTTAGGACAGCGGATCAGGGTGGCGTGGCGCTTCATCGGTGCGCGGGTGGTGCCACGTATGCCACTACTACAGGTTTGCCAAACCCGGGGCGTTGGGACAGCGGACCAGAGTGGCGTGGCGCTTCATCGGTGCACCGACCGATGAAGTGCCACGACATCCCTGTACGCTGTCCAAACGCGCTGTGAGTGATGAAGCTTGGGTGCTGGCATACGTGGCACCGCCAACCGGCCATGACCCATGAAGTTGGCGTGCGCCCCGGCCCGCTCGCCAAGCATGTTGAGTGAAGAATCTAGAGTTCTGGGATAGGTGGCACCTCTAGCGTTTCATTGATAGCGGACCAAGGTCCGGTGGCGCTCCATCGGTGCACCGATGAAGCGCCACGACACCTCCGTCCGCTGTCCCAGGCTGTCGTTTTAATTAATTAAAGATACACAATCTTTTTGGGACAGTGGCCCAGGTTGGCTTGGCGCTCCATTGGTGCAGCAATGAAGTGCAATGAGACCCCAGCCCACTGTTCTACTTTTCCTTACTTATAACTTCACCTATATCTCCACAATTTTTTAGTGCCTTATCTCTCGCGTCTTCAAGCTTTCGTTAACATTTATTTGACGCATCACGTCCCACCAATGAAGTGCCACTTCACCTCCATCCCCTGTACGCGCGCCATGAAAGATAAAGCTAGAGTTCTTGTAGGTCTGCTTTGTCCGCGTGTCGACCACAGACCGTGTTGTGACACCTGCTACAGTGCCTTGACGCGGTAGACAGTAGACCGAGGTAAAGTGTGGTTCAGGGATGCAACGATGAAATGCCATTGCACTCCTGGCTATTGCCCAGTCGTCTTGTTTTCCGAAGAATGTGTTACGATGCTTTCCCTAAGGGGATAAAACGTTTACTCTTCGACTAATATATTGGTCTTTCTAAAATCCAAGTAACTATATGAATATGTATAGTAATAGATTTGCGTAAATTCTACACTAACGTCACAGGGGCGACTTTCTGGCGCGGACACCGTCCGCTCGATACATATCGCTGTATAGCCGTAGGTAAAACACGCGCGTCTCTACAGACTACTGTCACGCACGAATGCTCGTGCGCAAACATGATATGAGTCATTCTTTTACAAAAAAAGTTCACATGAAGCTAAACTCATATTTATGGTGGCTTTGAACCTAGTAACACACCTATGGGGCTGCAAATATTAAACACGTTCGTATAGTGAGCAATGCTGCGGATGCTCTCGAGATACCCCAAATTAGCGTGTTAGGGTGGTTTTGAATCCCTCCAAACGCATCCAGGACCGGGGGTCTAGACCACCCGCTGGACAGCGGACCCGGATGTTGCGGTGCTGCATCGGTGCACCGATGAAGCGCCCCTGCACATCGGTCCGCTGTCCAAAAATTTAAACATTTTTTTGGCCCTGCAGCTCCGGTCGACCTCGAATCTCTGCTTCCGGTGCAAACGAGCTACTACTAATAGGTATCGCATTTGCAGCAACATCGAGGCCATGCACAACTAACTCCCATTTGGGTCTGTTTCACAGCCCTCTGTACTACGTGCTTCAGTAGCCTACGCAGATCTGTTGTCTTTATGCACCATCCGAGTTTCAGCAAGCGAAATGCGCTAAATGTCGAATCACCGGATTTGGTGTGTTCGGTTACGCCGCAGACAGCACGAGCTCATCAAAAGTAGCCTTGTTTATCTTTACGTGCTGCATCGCCGGTTGTATCAATAAAAGCGGTGAACCCAGCACCAGTGATGCCTTGAACTCAACGCGGATCAGGTTTTCCGCGCACTGATGATCCTCAGTGGGCCCCTCATCTAATTGCATATAGTTCATACAAAGATGTGGGAGAACGTAGGTAATAACAGGGTGCTGAGATTGACAAGAATACTGATCATCTATTGCTGGGAATGTTTAAGAGTTTTTACTGAGCTGAGTAACATCACTTAGGCACTACCAGCAATAGATCTCTATAGGTTGTAAGTAGAATTTGCTACTTATAAAGACGACTCTAATCAATTCCATTCGGGGTTTTCTTAAACGATACGATTGTATTGACTACTATACTATTCTCACAGATATACGATGTACTTCACTTTAACATGTAAGAAGCATTCCTACGAATGTCTCAAAGATAATGGTTCCCCCTACAGTATACCATTTCTTTTCAACCTCTAAGCGGGTAGAAGAGCTTTTTGAATGAGTAATTGAAGAAAAGGGCATAAAGGAATCACAGGAGATTAGGTTGAAGATTGTGTTAATGAGAGAGATGGGGCTAGACAAGGCATGAACAATGAGAATTTGTAGTATTTTTAGAGCATCGTGGGCTCTACCTGGCATTGGTACTGAACGAAAGAGGATAAGTTTTGAAATTTCTCGGAAACCAATTAGTTTGCTGGAAATTGGCGTAGAGAATAATTGGATCCAAATGGTTGTACGACGCAAGCGGGTGTGTGACGTACAGTTTCACGGCTTTGCACAGTGGTGAGAAGCGTGGGAGATATTGGGTATATCTCGTTTGTTTTTACCTCGCTTATTGCTGAACCCCGTCAGTATCGGAGTTGTCGAATTGCTACCACTAGGACGAAAAGCTATTGGCTCTGTGTCACATAACAGAGGTTCCAGATATGACGCCGTAGAGGAAGGAAGAGGGTGAATACAAGTATTTCTCAGAGAGAAGGAAGAACATTGGGAATAGGAAGGGGGTGGTGGCCATGTGGGCAGAGAAAATAAAGGACCGGGAGAGGAGGTGTGCGGAGGAGACGCAAAAGCAGATGAGGAGCCTTGGAGGAAATCTGGGCGAAAATTGGGACGACAGATTTTCTGAGATAGTGAGTGAGATGGGAGGGGTGATGCGGAGTGTGTCGTCGGTTTGGGGGCAAATGGATTCGTTTTCGAAGATTCGCAAAAGGATGAAGTTGATTTGAGCGGGAACTGGTACGTATGTGAGTGGGATGGTGGTATGCGTTGCGAGGGAGATGGTCAAGCAAAAAACGGAGAATATGGGCCTGAGGGGTGGAGTGGGAGTGTTGTAGAAGAAAGTGGCGCAGGTGTAAAATGCGTGAGAGTCGTTGTTGGAGTCCAAGGAGCTGTAGAGGAAAGGACGAGTCAGGAGAGAAGGAGAAGATGGTAAAATTCACCGCTGTCACTATGGTCTTGGGGTAGACGTGGCTGTGTGAGGGGGAGGAGGAGGGAAGATAAAGGACGGGAGGTTGGAGGGCCCCGGCTCAGAAAGAGGCAGAAGGGAAGGAGGGAGGCTGAATGTTAAAAAGATTGAAAAGGTCTGTTTGGGGCGGCCGCTTCCAGGGGAACTCCACTACTTAGGTTCGATAGTGTGGCGGCGCCTGCATGGAAGGCAGAAAGCATATTGAAGTAGCAGCAGGACAAGAGATGGGAGCGTTTCGAGCCGCCCTGGTGCAGGGAAATCGAAAGAAAATGGAGACAGTTGTCGGTTGCAATTCTTCAACTTCAAATTTAGCGAAACCGAGACCCACGATCCGAATGCAGGGTCGGAATGAGGGAGCGCTAGTGGTGGGTTCGTAATTTTTAGAGTGTTTTTGACGAGGTTGAAGAATATAAAGTTACGAGCGGTTGCAAGGGAACTGCAAACTATCTTTCAATTCCAATAAGTGATGTTCGAGCTGCACTGAACGGAAACCTTATTTCCAAGAATTTTCTTCTCGCCTTGCCAACTAGCGCAAAGAGCAAAAATGCTAGTTTTTTGGACTTTTATTTTCACAAATAGCGATGTAGCATACTAAACTAGCAATCCAAGAACACTGACGGTACGCTCCCGTCTGTGGAATTGGAATCACAGCCTACGATGGGTAATTTCCACTCTGTGGGTGACTACTGCCTGATGTGGGAGCATTGGTTGACCAAGCTGGTCTCAGCCACTCGCCAGTCTATGGCGAGGGCTTTAAGCCGCTTTCAAGCTTGATTTAGATGCTCCCTTGCCAGAAAAGAATATGCCTACAATTAAAGCGGCAAATACGTCTTCATACAGAAGGAGCACTATAACTTTGAAAAGGAGAAACGACATAAGCTCTCGCCAGCGGCGGATGGACCATTCAAGGTCATCTCCGTCACGGAGAACACAGTGGTACTAAAAATAAAAGACGCGCATGAGTGGATCTCCTGGGACGGCGTAGTCTTGGCCCCGCCAACCTCGTCTGAGGTCGTACTCGCACCAGGTAGCCCCGTGTCTACGGAATCAACAACCTCCGAGACAATCGTGGTGAATCGTGGTTTGTTTCTACCGCACCTGAACCGGGCACAGTCAGACCTCCTGATGGAATCGGACAAACCGATGACATCGGAACACACTGTTGGACAAAATGGCCATTGTTCAATTCGACCTGCTACTGGGGGCGTTACCCGCGTTGTGGAACACTTAATCCCATTCCCAGCAGCTCCGTCTAAAAAGGGAGAGGAGTTCACTTCTGCTGAAGACATTTCGCCGTCGCAACGGGAGAAAAACATCCGTGGTACATTGCAGACTGTTGCCATACCTGTAATTCTGTCAGAATGACTGCCTGAGTGGCAGTAACCCAGCACGTCTAATTTTTCAGTCCCAAATACGGGAAGCATAGTCCTGCCACAAACGGCAGAATTATACGTCGAAGCGGATACCATGACCCCACCTTCGCGTGAGGCGAGTCGGAACAGTATCGAGGTACCAGCACAGATTGCTAAGGAGGAACCAACCCCATTGGCGACCGTTCCGAACAATCGACTTTGCGGGCCCACCGCAACCGCGGACGTGGCGCTGAGACCCAACGCTGGACGGGTGGTTGTGGCCCCACTAGGTAAAGAGGACAACAACACAAAGCCACGCGCAGTTGCGCAAGTTACGAGTATCTCGATAGACCCTGGCACCGTCGCCAGAAAGAACCCAGTCTTCAGGGATGATAATTGCGTCGTGGACGGTGAAGAAACATCAGTCGACGCGGAAATTATCCAAGTAATTGGTGCGGCACGTGCTGCACCCAGCACTGCTGGAAGGCCTACAAGGAGCCCAGAGTCGCCGGAGTAGCCGTTCGGAACGGATCGCCACGGCACCGCCATTTGGCACACGACGCAAAGGCAATCCTGTCAGGGAAGACGAAACGCCCCACGGCGCGTTACGGCCACACGCCGATGAAGTCACGGGCAAGCACGGGAGACGGGCATGGTGCTGCACCACTCGCAGCTCAACGTGGGAAAGCCGCGACAAGTTGGTCGGAACCACCGTCGGAAAGGTTTGAATCAAGCAGACTTGCGGAACGCCACAAAGCACGCAGACTTGCGGTACACCGACCGGGACCTCCACCTGCATGGATGACCCCGCGGTTAACTGCCACGCGCGTAGCAACACCCGAGTCGGAAAATTCTCCTTCGCAAGGCGATGAACACACATCTGTAACGACGACTCGGCAATGTCGGCAGGTTTACGTACAGGAGTACATCGTCGACCTAGTTGTCGGGCATTCCTGGAATCAGGAGGGTATACTGCGGTACTACATTCTTTGGTATGGGTATGATTCAGATCAAAACACCGCCGTGACGTTCGAGCATCTCCAATGTTCAAGGTGGTTCAGTATCACCGTCGAACTCGAACAGCCCCACCAGTGACGCTGGGAAGGGTCCAAGTAAGATGAGAGAACCGCCGAAACGAAAAGACTTGAATTATACACCTCAGAGACGAGAAGAAGTCACCTTTCACGCGTTGATACTCCGACCATGGTCGTGCTTAATGCTTCGCGAACATACTCGAAAGGATTTTCACCCATCTTTATGGTCATTACATGGTAATCATGGTTTTCTCTGTTGGAAGGATGTTTATTTCTGCGCGCACTGCGTCGTGTAGCCGTTTCACTGCCGAGAACTATAAAAAACGTTTTTGACGGAAGAAACACACAAGCAGGTGGTTTTATTGGTACTGTTCAGACCCAGTCTTACTGATTGTTGTTACGTCACTAATTCGGAGGCTGTCCATCACCGAGGCGTTGCACTAGGGCTTTTCGCAATGAGCCCAAGTTGCTGGTCGCCATTTTACCGCCCAGTCTAACCTCTCTGAGGAACTGTGCGATGCCCGCCACGAGATTCTTCTCCGTCTGGGGAGTACTTGCGTCAGCCGCCGTGGAGGCCGGAGCAGCTGACGCTGACGTTCCAGCAGTGGGCTCAGACTCCTGTGTGACAGGATCGTCACCGTCTGGAGGAGTGCAGACAGCCATCGCGTCGTCATCATTGCCCGCCGCGTCGAGTCCACCGTCCAATATGGGTTCACTCTCCCCGCTAGAGCGGTAACAATCATCTGAATCGACGAACTCAATCGGGTGACCGACTGGGATTTCCTTCCGGGCGTTCCGTAGTTGTGCCATTTCGCTAGCGGAAGTTTTCCGTTCTTCCCACGGATCGAAGTAGATGAAATATCCCGCCAATGCTGTATTGCGACCCATTCCTGGGCCATGTCTACCATCACTGGCGAGCCAGCTACTCTGCCCGATCAGGACTTTTTTCCAGTCAATACTGTCGATATTCTCGATTAGTTCGAGAACTTCTTCGGAGTTAGCCTGACCCCTTAGGGGGATGGTTGGATCCAATTGATGGATACCGGCCCGCACGCGAGGAGGAAGGAACCACAGTCTGTAGTGGTCGTATGCCTCACTGAGGACATATGCCGCAACGCGGAGACCCCCTTCGGTGACGACCACCGACCAAAGCCCGCTACGCGGATCCGTTAGAAGGTATGACCCTAAATAGGTGAAGACCAGGGTAACTTGATATAGCAGCCCCCCCGCCATGCCTCGAGGTGAGCCCACCAGACCGGCAGAGGGACGTACAGATCTTGTCGGTAAGCCGGAGCTGTGCGCTACACTTCCACGTTTTGATATGGAATGAAGTACCCGAATCAGGAACTTCAGTGGCACTCAAAGAAAATGAATTCCTTCAAGAAGGCGGATACGTGAGAACGCGCGGGATAATGGAATTGGGCCCGAATGATCAGTCTTTACCAACACAGGGCTTTTTGCCGGACATCAGGGAATCCTCGCCAAATGAAAGTCTCTAACGGCGACAGCCGGCCAGAGTAGCTCATTTCCCCGCGAGTGCGGTACGGCTTAATGTCCAACCCCATCTCTTTCGGAATGAGAAACTCAAAAGAAGCCTGCCTTTGCCGTTTCTATCCAATCCGCAGGAGCATGGCATGAGCCTGAGCGCCAGACTCGCCCACATAGCGGAGAGCCTGGTGTGCTGGAACGGCAACGCGCCGGCGCCGATCCCACGAAGTAGTGACGATAGCTGGTAGGTTTATCAGGGAGACGCTCGCTGCCTTCGACATTCTGGGAACTCAAGTCGTCGAACACCGAGATGGGCTGGGACCACGGAGCGAGTAGGAGGCGCATGGCCTGTTGGAGATTGTTCGGGTTAAGTGCCACAAGGAAGTCGTAGAACGGCAAAGTGGTCCCAGCCCCGCAGCCGGTTGACGCTCCCAATTGGGAAGGAATAGGCGCCATCCAGGACGATTGTCCCTGGTTTGCACATAGTCTGCTGCACGCCTTGCGGCAATGGTGCGGACGGAATCTGGTGAGTCTCCCTGTGTAGGATTGTTTCTTCCCGCTTATGGTTAGATCGACGAATATTGTTGGAGGAGAAAGGTTGAGTTGTACCGAGGTGTCGGTGGGAAGCATTGAAAAGTTCGTAACTGCAGTTGCAAGAGTGCGCGCTGGTGGCGAAGGAGAATTTTTGGGCGAGCCGAGCGAGGGCGTGTTTCATCCTCCATGGTTCCTGCCTTTGCGTCCCTCGTCGAGTTAATACTTCCGCCTACAGACAAAGACGTGTGGTGCAACGCCCTCTGATGGAGGTTTCTCACTTTCTAGTCATATTACGACAGGTCGGTCGATTGCTTCTAGTAAAAGTATAGGATTAGTAACAACCACTCTAGTGAGAAGGAAACGTGGATCACGGAGGAATCGGGAGGCTGAACTCATGGACGTGGAACGGGCGCCACGGTGCGTGGACAATTAACACTGGAAGTAGGACTAGTTTAATCAGTTTATTTAATTTCTGTTGGCGTGAATTCCCTACTTGGCTCTTCGGCGACCTCGCCGCCGTGTACAGTAAGGTGGCTTCAAAAAGGGCTGGCTCTATACTTCTCCGCCTTTGTTGGTCACTGACTGCTTCCAGGAGAAAAACGCTTTCTTGGAGGAATTCATTTGCTTCGAGTGTCGCTGAAGTTTCCGATTCGGGTACTTCATTCCGTATCAAAACGTGGAAGTGTAGCGCATAGCTCCGGCTTACCGACAAGATCAATACGTCCCTCTGCCGGTCTGGTGGGCTCACCTCGAGGCATGGCGAGGGTTTGCCATATCAAGTTACTCTGGTCTCCACCTATTTAGGGTCATGCCTCCTGACGGATCCGCGTACCGGCTTTGGTCGGTGGTCGTCACCGAAGGGGGTCTCCGCGTTGCGGCATATGTTCTCAGTGAAGCATACGACCACTACAGACTGTGGTTCCTTCCTCCTCGCGTGCGGGCCGGTATCCATCAATTGGATCTAACCATCCCTCTAAGGGGTCAGGCTAACGCCGAAGAAGGTCTCGAACTAATCGAGAATATCGACAGTATTGACTGGAAAAAAGTCCTGATCGGGCAGAGTAGCTGGCTCGCCAGTGATGGTAGACATGGCCTAGGAATGGGTCGCAATACAGCATTGGCGGGATATTTCATCTACTTCGATCCGTGGGAAGAACGGAAAACTTCTGCTAGCAAAATGGCACAACTACAGAACGCCTGGAAGGAAATCCCAGTCGGTCACCCGATTGGGTTCGTCGATTCAGATGATTGTTACCGCTCTAGCGGGGAGAGTGAACCCATATTGGACGGTGAACCCGACGCGGCGTGCAATGATGACGAAGCGATGGCTGTCGGCACTCCTCCAGACGATGACGATCCTGTCACACAAGAGTTTGAGCCCACTGCTGGAACGTCAGCGTCAGCTGCTCCGGCCTCCACGGCGGCTGACGCAAGTACTCCCCAGACGGAGAAGAATCTCGTGGCGGGCATCGCACAGTTCCTCAGAGAGGCTAGACTGGGCGGTAAAATGGCGACCAGCAACTTGGGCTCATTGCGAAAAGCCCTAGTGCAACGCCTCGGTGATGGACAGCCTCCGAATTAGTGACGTAACAACAATCAGTAAGACTGGGTCTGAACAGTACCAATAAAACCACCTGCTTGTGTGTTTCTTCCGTCAAAAACGTTTTTTATAGTTCTCGGCAGTGAAACGGCTACACGACGCAGTGCGCGCAGAAATAAACATCCTTCCAACAGAGAAAACCATGATTACCATGTAATGACCATAAAGATGGGTGAAAATCCTTTCGAGTATGTTCGCGAAGCATTAAGCACGACCATGGTCGGAGTACCAACGCGTGAAAGGTGACTTCTTCTCGTCTCTGAGGTGTATAATTCAAGTCTTTTCGTTTCGGCGGTTCTCTCATCTTACTTGGACCCTTCCCAGCGTCACTGGTGGGGCTGTTCGAGTTCGACGGTGATACTGAACCACCTTGAACATTGGAGATGCTCGAACGTCACGGCGGTGTTTTGATCTGAATCATACCCATACCAAAGAATGTAGTACCGCAGTATACCCTCCTGATTCCAGGAATGCCCGACAACTAGGTCGACGATGTACTCCTGTACGTAAACCTGCCGACATTGCCGAGTCGTCGTTACAGATGTGTGTTCATCGCCTTGCGAAGGAGAATTTTCCGACTCGGGTGTTGCTACGCGCGTGGCAGTTAACCGCGGGGTCATCCATGCAGGTGGAGGTCCCGGTCAGTGTACCGCAAGTCTGCGTGCTTTGTGGCGTTCCGCAAGTCTGCTTGATTCAAACCTTTCCGACGGTGGTTCCGACCAACTTGTCGCGGCTTTCCCACGTTGAGCTGCGAGTGGTGCAGCACCATGCCCGTCTCCCGTGCTTGCCCGTGACTTCATCGGCGTGTGGCCGTAACGCGCCGTGGGGCGTTTCGTCTTCCCTGACAGGATTGCCTTTGCGTCGTGTGCCAAGTGGCGGTGCCGTGGCGATCCGTTCCGAACGGCTACTCCGGCGACTCTGGGCTCCTTGTAGGCCTTCCAGCAGTGCTGGGTGTAGCACGTGCCGCACCAATTACTTGGATAATTTCCGCGTCGACTGGTGTGTCTCCACCGTCCACGACGCAATTATCATCCCTGAAGACTGGGTTCTTTCTGGCGACGGTGCCAGGGTCTATCGAGATACTCGTAACTTGCGCAACTGCGCGTGGCTTTGTGTTGTTGTCCTCTTTACCTAGGGGGGCCACAACCACCCGTCCAGCGTTGGGTCTCAGCGCCACGTCCGCGGTTGCGGTGGGCGCGCAAAGTCGATTGTTCGGAACGGTCGCCAATGGGGTTGGTTCCTCCTTAGCAATCTGTGCTGGTACCTCGATACTGTTCCGACTCGCCTCACGCGAAGGTAGGGTCATGTTATCCGCTTCGACGTATAATTCTGCCGTTTGTGGCAGGACTATGCTTCCCGTATTTGGGACTGAAAAATTAGACGTGCTGGGTTACTGCCACTCAGGCAGTCATTCTGACAGAATTACAGGTATGGCAACAGTCTGCAATGTACCACGGATGTTTTTCTCCCGTTGCGACGGCGAAATGTCTTCAGCAGAAGTGAACTCCTCTCCCTTCTTAGACGGAGCTGCTGGGAATGGGATTAAGTGTTCCACAACGCGGGTAACGCCCCCAATAGCAGGTCGAATTGAACAATGGCCATTTTGTCCAACAGTGTGTTCCGATGTCATCGGTTTGTCCGATTCCATCAGGAGGTCTGACTGTGCCCGGTTCAGGTGCGGTAGAAACAAACCACGATTCACCACGATTTTCTCGGAGGTTGTTGATTCCGTAGACACGGGGCTACCTGGTGCGAGTACGACCTCAGACGAGGTTGGCGGGGCCAAGACTACGCCGTCCCAGGAGATCCACTCATGCGCGTCTTTTATTTTTAGTACCACTGTGTTCTCCGTGACGGAGATGACCTGGAATGGTCCATCCGCCGCTGGCGAGAGCTTATGTCGTTTCTCCTTTTCAAAGTTATAGTGCTCCTTCCGTATGAAGACGTATTTGCCGCTTTAATTGTAGGCATATTCTTTTCTGGCAAGGGAGCATCTAAATCACGCTTGAAAGCGGCTTGAGCCCTCGCCATAGACTGGCGAGTGGCTGAGACCAGCTTGGTCAACCAATGCTCCCACATCAGGCAGTAGTCACCCACAGAGTAGAAATTACCCATCGTAGGGTGTGATTACAATTCCACAGACGGGAGCGTACTGGAGAGTACTGACTTCAACACTGAAACACCGGTAGTTTTATGTACCTGCATGTTGTACGCGAACGTCAACAAGTCCGTGTACAAGTCCCATGTTTTCGGGTGAGCAGCAATGTAAGAACGGAGAGATGCTAGCATCGTCTCTTTGAACAGTTCAAATTGCCCATTACATGGAGGGTGGTAGGTTGTGGTGAACTGATTCTATAAGTTCAGGATACTCCTGTAAAAATCGAGATGCGAACTGTCTCCCGTAATCGGAGAATACCTAAAGCAGCGGACCGTAGACGAAATACAGTGCCTCAAGAAGACCTGGGCTACCGTGAAAACGGTAATCCTCTTCAGACGGACAGTGCGAACGCGTTACGAGAAACGATCCGTAATTATCAGTAGAAGATTGTGACCTCCCTGGGTCATCAGCAGTGGTCCGAGTATTTCGATTGCGAGAAACTTGAGAGGCGCCCTTTCAGGGAATAATATCATTTTTTTAATTTTTCTGCAGTTTAATTAAGTTCTTCGCGAACTTAGTGCAGAACTGTACCGTTGCGTAGCTGTCAACCACCATGGCGGGCCAGTAGAAGTATTTTCTCACGGTTACGTATAACTTTCTCCCACCTGCGTGCCCACCCACCTTCGCGTAATGCGAAAGCTCGAGTATCCGCGTCTGTAGCGTGTGAGGAACCACCACTTTTAGGTTAGACTCTACCTTTCAAACGAGATAGTCGATGTCATTTACCTCGAAAGAAGGGACTGCACCTCCGTTTAAACGGGGACGATGGCGCATGCAGAACGGGTCGCCATGTTGTTCTCTGATCATTTGCTCCGGTGTTACTGCGACAAAGTTCCCCAGCAGGGACGTGTCAGCCTCATTCTTGACTGTAACGAGAAGTTCGTCTAATTCTTCGTCGAATACCTAGTCGTCTGGCCAGATGTCGAGTTCACCTTCCGGACCTCTCGTGTCCACCTCGTCAGCGATGAAACAAGGAATCTCATCATCTCCCAAGGGGGGGCTTCCCCATTCGTGGGTAATCTCGACAGTGAGACAGCTTGCTTGTTCAGCGTTCGCTTCTTATTTACGACATGAAAGTCGAATTTCACTAAGCAGAGCCTCCCTCGCATGAGACGTCCCGACGGGTCGGAGATGTTCAATAACCACCTCAGGGAAAAGTGATCCGTGATCCGTGTAAACCGTAAAGTGCACATCCATAAGATAGGGGCGAAGAGTCACCAGAGCCAACGAAACGGCGTGGCACTCTTTCTCCGAAAGACAGTTATTCCGTTCATGAAAGTTGAGCGAGCGCGACGAGTAACTAATGGGCTGAAGTTTCGCTTCGGAGGTGGTTTGGAAAAGAGAAAGTTGTGACAGCCTCTTTTAAGAAGTGAAACGCCTCTGTCTCGATGTAGTGCAATAGGCGGACCCTCTTGTGGGTATGCATAGTACGCAGTTATAGTAGTTAGTGTGCACAGGGTGCCCCTCAAGGTGTCCACGTGTAGAGCTGTTGCATCCCAGTGGTGCAAGCTCTTGGAGACCCCCTTTGTAGACAGACTGTTTATTTTTTTTCGACAAGTGGCTCTTGCGCGAGGAGGGGCACTTAAGCGCCTCCCGCCGCGCAGAGCTGACCATGGTAGACCTTAAGCGCCCAATAGCCGATTCTTTATCGTCTAGTTTCCCGCGGGGTCGTCCTGCCGCCACTACCGGTGCTGCACGCCTGTCTCGTGCCCCGTTGCTATCGTCGCTGCACGTCTCTCGTCTCCGCTTGGGTGCTGCACCTAGTATTCTTTTTTCTGAGCATTGTTCATATTCACTCGGGTTATTGTACTTCACTTGACGGGCGTGAAGGGGTCCAGTTTCGGTGGCTGGTCTTTACACAGTAGTGCGTTGAGGGGCGCCGCGATATCCGAAAAGTTCTGGACAAACCGTCGGTAGACGTTGACTATTTCTAAGAAGGAGCGCAACTCGGTCTGGTTTCGCGGTTCTTTCGCGTTGGAAAGGGACTTCATTCGAACTTCCTCGATCGACAACCAATCCGGAGGGAAATGTGGCTCACGTACTTCACGGTGTGTGTAACTGACACTTCTTCAGCTTGAGGGAAATTCCTGCGTCACGCAGTGTAATCATTACCTCTCTGACGTGGGTAGGATGATCGTTTAGATTGCTGGAGAAGACAATTATTTCATTCAGGTAAACTAGACATGTTCGCTACTTAAAGCGGTTCAAAAGAATGTCAATACCATGCTGAAATGTAGCGAGGGCAATAGTGAGACCAAAAGGTATACGCGTGAAGCGGAAGGAACCAGAATGGTATACTAACGCGGTCTTGTCGCGGTTTTCCTCCCTTACGGGGACTTTCCAATATCCCCAATTGGCGTCCAGTGCCGTGAACACGGTTGAGTTTCAGAGCAAATCGATGCACGTGTCCATAAGAAAAACAAGGTACGTGCCTTCAATCGTCATTGCATTTAGAAGGAGGTAGTCAACACAGAACGTCTTGGTTCTGTCGGCCAGGACTGCCAGTATTACTAGAGATGCCGAGGGCGACTGAGCGGGCTCAATCACGCCTGAGTGGAGCATCTTGTCCACTTTGAACTGTTTTTCTTCGCGAGCTCTTAGTTCTGCCTTATTGAGTGGTTGCAAAAAGGATGGCGTGTACGGTAACAAACCAATTCGATGTTCCCTTGTAGTAATCTCACCAAGAGATACATCCCAAATGGAGGTAAATTCCCGTAACATGTCTCTGCAAAATTCACAGTATGATTCCGGCACATGGCCGAGATCGAGCTCCTCAACAGCCCCCATGGGATCAATCCGGTCATGAACCGTGGGGCCATGATTCTCTGTATCGGATGCAGGTGCAGTTTCCGAGTCACTGGGCAATTTCTCCGTTGAAACGGCAGTATCCTCTTCCTTTTTAGAGGAAACTTCTGTTTGTCCCGAATTTTTCATCTCTTTCGAGAAAACAAAACCAAGAATATCGGCAGCCGTCATTCGACTCGTGAGCATCACGAGTGGGTGTGGTGTGACCGATCCAATTACTTGGTTCTCTACCAGATACTGGGGGCTGTTGCCAAGATTGGTAACAAGTATCCGAAACGGAATATCTAGTGTCCCTTGTGCCAAGCCGTTCGCGACAGCTAGAGGTACTTCTCTTACAACGAGGAAATGGGTTGAATAACCCGCAGACCATCATGGTGAGGGGAATTGAACTGCACCATTACTTGGGATTCTGGTAGAATACATAGCGACGCTGCAACTCGAAGGTCGGTGAACTTGCGAGTCACACGCGGTTGTTTCTGCGCAGCAGGTAGTGGAACTTGGTATTTTGATGCACGCTTAAGTGGAGGACAGACTATTGGAAGCTGTCTTCAAATTCCACAGGCCTGAGGCGGGGCGTGATTGCGTCGACGAATCTGTCGCAGTAATGACATCTCAAAATAACTGGTGCAGCCAATGACCAATATTTCTCGAAGTTGAGTTTGAAAACGGGGGTCCCCAAACACAAGACTAAGTCGATTGTTCCCACCGTTTTTAAAGGGCTGTTATTTGCGTCAGCGACCTCGGGTGTCACTTCGAGACGAATACGCAACATCACAAGCGGTGGCAGGAGGGACTCTGCGATGAAGTTCGGACCTGCACTGGTATCTAATCTCATGAGAATGTGCAACATAAACTGGGTATTGAGGGCAAGGTCGACGTAAAACTAATAGTTACGCTTGGCCATCACAAGGAATCTATCTGGGAACAGGTTTTTCTTTACCCGTATCCGCGGTCGATGAAGAACACCCAAGTGTTCCGATTCCGCCTCAGCAGTGCGTTTTCTCGAAAAGAACCCCACCAGGGAGCGATGTGGCGTTGCCCCGGACGTGAACAGTCTCTGCTCTGAAGGCGTTTCCCCCGAATGGAATACTCCCTCGTTTAGTTTCCTTCGGTTTGTGCCTGCGGCGGCTGCTTAGGTTTCTTGACCACGAGTGCTTGGGCTTGTTGGCTTCGGGGTTCAAAGACAGCGGTATTTAGATCGTCCGCGACGCGGTATACCAGTGCTACCAGATTAGCCGGCTGTGCTGGAGCACGATGGTATGTCGGCGCTTTCGGCACGAAGTGAACGAAGTCCGTCTTGGCCCGAGGGTACGACGTCATCGGGGCGAAAAGCTTCTCCTCTATGAGGGCTTCATAGTTCACCGTCACCTTGGCCTTATCCAGAAGGGAGAGAAGGCACTGGGGTGGCGTGTGACCATGGGTGTAGCATAGATTGAATATCAATGCTATCAAAGCCTGCATACCCTGAAGAAGAGATGTACTCCGCTTATCCGTGAAACGCCCCACCTGGTGGGCCTCTTGCCATCCTGGCCACTGTAAGCGGGTTCCCCCAGTCAAGTACGAGATTTGTGACCCTCGAACTCAGAGGGCATCGACATAAAGCACGGTGCCTTACGGAGCAGTCTCATTGCAGGCGTTCGTCGTCGACGGGAGGTCCGTTGTCGGAATGGAATCGATACCGCCCACTCGCGAGCTGGAAGTTATCGTAATCCTTCTCAGGTGCTTCATCCGCAAAAAGCCAGAGAGATGGAGACTTGTTTTCCATCAAAAACGCCTTAGCGGATTTAGACCGAGTACTCGGGGCTCTGGCGCGTGGGGAGTCACCTCGGGATATTGCATAATGAATGAGCTCCAGGTAGGTGATCTTCTTCCTGTCCTTGCGATATCGGGCGACCAAAGTCTGAATAGTTGGGTCGAGTCCATCGATGAACATTGTACGCTCTGTCGCGTTATAGAAATTACCGCAACGGTGGAAAGCCATGTTCAGGCGCACCGAAAAACTGGTTTGCGTCTCCCATGAGGGTTGAAATGTGTCTTGCAAAGCGAGTATCGCCGACTGAATTGCACCATTTGTAGGATATGGTCGTAGCAGGTATTACATTGCTTCGGACCAGCAAGTAACCCTTCCTTTGGAGGCACGCAAATAGCCTCTTACGGAGTGATACTGGTTTTCGGCCACACCACGTAGGAAATACGGTACGGCAATTTGGGGGTGTTCTTAATTCATTCCGAGTATATCGGCTTCTACGACGAAGCGGGCAAGAAAATATAGCACCAAGATTCGGTCTTTTTCAGTAATCAACTGGTTGCGAAGCAAGAGCTGCATCCGCTTGATGCAGTCTTTCACTTTTCCCGTGCCACGGAGTATTCGATTCAAAGAGGAGTGGTCCGAACGGTAGTATCGGTGTGTTAGCAACTTCTCGTAGAGAGTGTTGTTGTGCTTCAGAGCTTTCAGGCCGAAATGCTTCCGTCTCATGGTACGAACACGAACCGCACCGTGCGTGACTTTAGACCGCTTAGAGCGTGGCGCCCATTTCTCACAGTCATCGTCAGACGATGAGTCTGACTAGCCAGAATTGTCCGGGTTGTTCGGGTCCGAAACCGACGAAGTCGACAAGTCTGAATCCCGGTTGTCCCGCTGGACCTTCTGCTTACGGCGGTTTTTCTCGCGCGCAGAGTTCTTGGCCTTGTGCGATACAGCTACTGGCTTCGCTGGAGTAGTAGCACCCGTAACAACGTTTTGCGCCAACGTCTACAGACGGGCTCTCACACGATCGAATCAGGTTTGGATTCCTTCAAAGTAACCACCTTTATAAGGGAGTTATGAGCAGCCCCCAACCTGCGCACCTGCTCCTCCAGAATAGAACTAAGGGGGTTTTGTCTCTCTCCTGAGGGGACTGAACCACCGCGGGTGTAGCCGTAGCAGTCCGGGTTGCGGCACCAACAGTTGAGGCCCGGCTAGCATTTTCAGTAGAGTAGAGCAACATGGGAAATGGAAGTGTCCGGTGTGCAGGTTGTTGACCAGATGTCATAGACGGAGTATTTACACCTAAAGTGGAACCAGCACGTCTGGGAATGCGCGAGATGAATCAATCATCCCCGGCGACAGCAAAACCGCGGGAACGACTGCGTGTAACCGCAGCTTCTGCCTCAGACGGTTTTCGAGACATGATTTCTCAGCCAACTCTTGAACGGGGAACTTTCAGAAGCAGAAACGAAATCTCAAAGAAAGAAAAGATACACGAGTGAGTGGTAATCCAAGAATTAGTTTCTAAGTCGGAAGACCACGTTGTGGTGCAATGCCAGAGGCAGAAAGACAGCACGAAGATTTCAGAGATCTTGCTCTCTAGGAGAGCAGCCATTGGACAGAGACTCTCTGGCAAGGCCCAACGAAGTCGGGTGTAAGCGGAGGTCAAGCCGTCACGATGGAGCGTAGAGAGTTGGGCAGAGAATCTGTGGATCTCAACGTGTGTGGGTTGATGTATCCTCGCAAGAGAGACTAGTCCACAGAAGTTTGAAAGTGAAAAGTGAATCTGCGAAAGCGGGGAATGAACAGAAGAAAAATGGGAAAAGGGGTAGAGGCAACAGTAAAAACAGGGGCTATCCCTAAACAGGCTTAAACGAGAAAAACAGCGGTTAAACACTTCCACATTTAGGTTATTTGGGTGACGCAGGGAGGAAAGACGACCCTTATGAGCGGAGCATTTTTCCTGGAAGGAGTCGATGACAGTCAAAAACGCAGGAGTATAGAGCCAACCCTTGTTGCGGTCACTTTACTGTGCACGGCAGCAAGGTCACCGAAGAGCTAAGTAGTGAGTTCACACCAACAGTAATTTAATAAACTAACTAAATTAGGCTCACGTCCAGTGGCAATTGCCCACGCACCGAAACGATCGTTCCTCCTGTATATGGCGAGCCTCCCAATTTATTTGCAATCCGCATATGCTTTTCACTACAGTAGTGGTAACTATTGATATACTCGTACGAAGAGCAATCGACCGATTTGTTAGAATATAACTATAATGTGGGAAACCTTCATCAGAGGACGTTGCAAAACAGTCCCACACCTCTACTTCTAGTGAATCTTCCGTTGAGGAAACAAAAGGATTAATCTCTTTCAAGTTGGGAGACCAATTGTAGTGAAAACCCCGAACTGGAAATCGACACTCAAGGCGTCTGATTTTTTGCTCTTTGGAAAGGTACAGTCAGCGGGCGCGCTCTCGGTACACGGACAGATCGGAACTTAAGACCCGCTGTACTTTGGGAAAACCACGAAGGTGGGTGGTAATGTCTTAATAAAAGCCAGTAGGCGGAAACGTGACGTGTCAATGGAGTCTTATGAAAAGGACAAAAAAGAGAAAAGAAAAAGAATCTAAAGGTTCCTGCGACAAACACCGAGTAGATTTGACGGACGGTAGAGAAAAAGAGAATTGTAGAAACTGTGTTGTGTATTAAGCTCACATGGCAGAACTGTATATAGAGGCGATAGAACTATTCAGACACTAGTAGGCAGACACCTGCACAATAAGCGATTGGTCCGAAAAATAAAGTACACCGGATCAGTGTACCTGAAAGATTTTTCCCGGATGCAATAAACGAAACCAAACGCGTTGACCCTCCGGAGGAGGTTTGCACGTCGTATCGGAGATTAATTCATGGCCTCGAACAAGGGTTGAGTTTAATCTGTGAGATCAAGGGCCGTTCCGCCCTCACCTAAGTAGTTTTACAATAATAAACAAAAACAATTAACAGAAATAGTGCCCAGTGCCGCAGCGGCAGGTGTATAGAACTAGTGTTTTTGTGTAGAACCGAAGTCCTGGCCACTAAATTAATCCAATCCAAAAATTTTCGGTAAACAAAGCCACTTTTAGAAAAAGACACAGGCAACCAACTGCCATCCAGGCATGGATTTAATAACCAATCAAAACGTTACCGTAACACTATATTAGTGGCGTAATCTTCGTTTATGCCTAAATTATGGTAGCCACTTGGAAACCCGAGTTTATATGAGTGGAATAAGCCTAAGAGCCGCAAAAACGAGTTAATATACACGTTCTCATGCAAAAAGAAGTAAGAATTAGAGTTAGAAGCTTAAGGTTGGCAAGCATAAATTCACATTAAAAAAAAGTGCTCAGGCGTTTAGAAATTGACCTTAGAACCTTACATGCGGGTACACGCCGGGCAAAATAATTAGAGAATATCTAAGTAAGAAAGAAAATGCTAGAAGTTCTGCTTTGGGTATATATGTGCTACACAAAGGCTACCTAAAACCTCATTTTGGCGCTTTAGGCCGTGTATGTTACATTCACATATGTGAAAATGACCTCAGCAAAACAAAAGCGTAATAGTGGTGAGAAATATAAATATACAATAACGTACTATGCACAAATGACCTATACCCGTAATTTATCTGCAATCAGTGCAGTTTTTTGCTGTTAAAATTTGTAAAATAATTTCCTTTTGGAAATATTAACTAGAAATATTCAGGCATTTCTCAGTACAAATAAACAGCTACACTTAATGATCGTAATTAGGGTGGGTGGTTTATTAGTTTGGTAACAGATTTAGTGTGGGCCAGCTTATATAAGGTGCATAGCGGCTGGAGCGCTGTTTTACTTAATGTAGATAATAGCTCAGCTTTTGGCAAAAATTTTTGTAAGTAGAGTAGGAATACAGTGAAATCAAACAACTTGTTTCTATATTTCCAACCCTTAAATCGACAAGGGACCAAAATTTCGGGGACTGTCTTCAGTAAACTGGCTCCATCTCAGGCTCAGCTTTCTCGATCGGCTCCAAACTCTGCCAACAGGCAGCCAAGAAAATTTCCAATCACCTGTTTTTAGGAGAAAACAAGACAGTCGTTACGGAGCGCGCTACTTTTTCTACAAGAAACTGCTCCACAGAGCTCAAAAACAAGGATTCCTTAAATAGAACAAGAAATATGCGCGCTGCAATCCAGATATCCATTCACGGATTTCAAACGCTTGAATAACCATGTGCGTTCACCTCGCCTCCCGACACTCCCATCAACATTCCGACACGCGCTCTCGCTCGTCTAGCCTCTCAGCGGGCCTTCCTTGACTTCGCAAGGCGATGGCTTCCGACGTCTCGTTGTGGTACTAACTGAATCAGACGCATTACGTCCGCCTTTGGCTCTTTATACGCCGCCGCCAGCTCCCGGGCCTCCGCGGCTCTCTTTTTTCCATGCCGAGCAACCGCACGTTGCTGAACGGCTGCCAACACCGCGTCGAAAGTCAAGTGTGCACCTGCGGTCGTATTAATTCGCACACGTCCTTCCTCCTCAACGAGGGCGTCTCGAAGCAATGTACGATGACGCCTCCTGAAACACTCCATTAGCTCCTTCACCGTCACCGGACTAGCTCGTTTTCCATTCGTTTCTACCGTATACTTCTGCAGCGAGGCCAGATTGGGCTTTAATAACTCCTGGTCCCATATACCCGTCTTGTGAAATCCTGAGCGTATATTGGTAGCAGTGTGTGAATCGGAGTATGCGTTGCTGATGCATTGGCCTACATCAAAAGCGTTGAGCTTTAGCTTCTGTCGCGCAGCCTTGTGAAGCCCGTGCTGGAGATGGGACTTGTACGAACTGAAAACGCTGACATCCACCGCCTGCGTTATGTTCGATGTATGGGCAGGGAGGGCGATGACAATTATACTGTTCTCCTTCAAAAGCTTCAATGTATGGTACTGCACATGGGCTCTGTACCCATCCAGCAAGAAGAGCAACCGCTGTCCGTTCTTTCGCAATTTCTTCGTCTCCTCTACGAACCCACGCGCCCATTGAAATACAGTTTCCGTGTCCGCTCCTGGTGAGTTACGTTGAAGAAGGTAACAGGGTGGCAATATTGAATGGAGTGATTGGACTTCACCTCTAATGCGGCGAAAATGTGCGAGCTTTCCTGGAAAGATAATCGCGGGTTTGTATGTAGTACAATGAGACCTCAATGGCTTGGTGCCACGTGGGCCTACTGGTGCGCCTTGCTGGCTGCACTGTACCCAATTGGTATTCTGTATTTTATAATTTCTAATTTCTAATTTATAGTCTAGGATAGTTTAGCATTGCTGGCCCATGACAGTAGGTCATGGGCACAGCCGATGACGTCATGCCCGCAGGGGAGATCGGCGTCGGTGCACCTTGTATATATTCTGGTGCACCTCGCCTTCCCCCTCGGGTATTGTAAAGTCAGGCACCACTAGGGCAGTAACTATACCATCTTGGTCACTTGCTACTCTATTACTATTCAGGTTTTACCGCGCGTCGACGTCTACTACCGTACACCTACACGGTCTGGACTAGTTGCCCCGCCGTTTGCCCCTGCGGGTTTCAGGTGCCCTACTACCATATTGGTTGTGTGTTTTTCCCCTTTAGGTTGAGCCCTCGCGCGCTCCCTCTACCAGGCGGACCCCACACCTTATCGGTATTTGTACGACATTTTGGTCTCCCGACTTAGAAGTTTCTTGGTTTTTGTCGTACCTTTACTGGTGAACAGAAGACATTCGAAAGGATTCTGGAAGTTCACACACCTATTTGGTTTCGTAGGAATACTCGCGAAGCAATTGGATACCACTATTGGTCACTATGGAAAGACCTACAAGGATTACTCGTGGCTCTAGCGCGCCACCTAGCCACAAGGGTTCTGCTGCGGCTTCGGCCGCTAAACCCATTCTGGATAATCCCGAGGAGTTGCTTCGGCAACCTCGGGCCGGAACCTCAAAGGATACGGGCACTCAGCCACCGTTGGCTCCTGAACCTAACAAGGATTTGCCGACAACGGTTGAGGACCTTTGGCCCCAATTGGAAGATCGAGCGAAAGCCCTTTTTACCGCTACGGTTAATGAAGCTATGACCTCAATGGACATGGACGCCGTTACCCGCTTGGTGGTTGATCGAGCCGTGCACGAGCTCTCTCAACGCATACCTAAATTGGTTGAAACATACCTCTTAACGGGTGCCCGGGAGCATATCTACCGAGTGGTTCAAGACCTTTGGGTTTCTGAAGGAATGGCGGAAGCCAAAACCCCTGGGGTGAATGTGGTTACTCGCATACCACAAGGGATCCCTGCTGGTTCTTCCGCACCAATCAAGCCAATTCCGGCCGATAGTGCGTACCTACAAGGTTTAAGGCAAGGTCAAGAGGGCCATATAGAGATGAGCCCTCGAGACGTGTACTTGCTACCCATTGGAGGTAACGTTCGAAAGGACACCAAGACTGGTGGACCTGAGGACGATTCGTATGACCCAGAAGAGGGGCGACGAAGAAGAAACCGCAAGGGTAAAGAAAGGAGGAGGAAAAAGGGAAAGAATCGCGGCTACGACTCTGACCCCGATTCCTCGAGCTCCGATACCGATACTGGTTCATCGTCGGATGATGACCGTAAAGGTAGACGCAAGAAGAAACCGAACAGGTTGGCGAAGAAGTCGTCAAAGAGAAACCGTAAAGGTAAGAAGAAACGGTACGAGTCGTCCGACTCGAATTCGGACACCGATACAACCCTAGAGGTGCGTCAGCCGCTGAACGATATGTTCACAAAAGCGGTTGATTATAGGTCATATCGGTTGAGAAACCGATCCTCTGCTTACACCCAAGAGGTTGCGCAGAAGATCACCAAGCACCATAAGAAGCTCAGCTTCCAGATGGGTGATACTACCTTCACAGGTGATGATCCCATTGCGGTAATTGAGTTTCTACAGAAGTTCAAAATTGCATGTGACCAAAATGGTTTTTCCGAAGGTGCTGCCATGTGGTTATTCCAGTTTTACCTTAAAGGTCAAGCTTACCACTTGCTGCAAGGCAGGCTCCGTGGAAATACCCTGGCGGTTGATGAAGAGGGGACAGAGATGTTAGAGACGTACCCAGAAGTGGTTAATTTCATGTTGGAAACTTACGCTACCGATGAGGTTATCCAGGAAGGTTACGCTGAGGTGCAGGCATATCGCCAACGCTCTAGCCAAACCGAAATGGAATTCTCGTTGGGCCTTTGGAATCTGGCCACCAGATGCAATAATGTCTTTACCACTAGTAGGCTGAAGTCGCTCTTTGCCGACAATGTTGACAAAGCGATCCGTTCGCAGGTACGCAATTACCTGGCGAACAACCGTAAGGTGGACTATAATGGGCTTGCCCGTTATGCCCAGGGACTAGGCGACACTCTCCGTCACGGAAAGAAGCCGTCGGCGTCCCATACCTCAAAGGATAAACCGAAACGGTCAGTATTGGAGCTAGAAGAAAGCACTACCTCAGAGGGAGATTCGCTCATTCGGCGTACCAACAGGAATGGCAGTTCATCTCGTGACTGCGCCGCAGGCTCAGTCACGAGCCACCTCCATTGGTAATTGGTCGTCGACAGTCCCACCAGCTTCGGTAAGGTCGCACACCGAGTGCGGCGAGCACTCAACAAAACCTCAACGGGTGGTTCGCAAGCATCTTCCTATGCTACAGCACCGACCAATCCGGTGACCCGACCTACCTCTATGGCAATGCGTGATCCCCAGACAGGTGGATTGGTTTGCTGGCTCTGTTTGTCGCCAGACCATCTGGGCGAACAGATGTGACAAAATACCCCCAGGGGTGCGCGAACATCTGATCAGTGCCAGTCAGCAAAACCACCGTAACCTATATGGATCTGGAAAGAGGGTACAAGCTCAACCATCACCATCTCAGGTTCATCTCGTCGAGGAAACACCAATCTTGGAGAAGGACAGTCCCGCTCAGGAGGAGCAGGAAAACACCGAACGGTTAGCGTAGGGGCCACCCCTAACCGTGAATTGGAAGGCCCGTCGATACCGGAACGGGAAACCTTAATGGTGGAAAAAGAAGAATCAGATGTACCCAATGTGGTGTGTCTAATGAAGTACAATAACTATAAAGTTAATGCTTCAGTAAGCTTTCTCAATTACCTACAGGTCCCCGTTGCGTGTGTACTCGATACCGGCGCCGGTCCGAATGTGCTAAACGCTCGCGTCATACCCGATGCGGTCTTGCGGAAACATTCGCCCTGCCCCGACTATCAACCCCGCTGGTAGACGCTAACGAGCGCCCACTGCACCTTAGAGGAATGTTAACCACTGTGGTACAACTTGGAACCTTGAAGGTGAAGCTCAATTTCTTTGTGGGTGGATCGTCTAGCCGACAGACTGTATCCTCGGGACCAACTTTATTGACAGACATGTCACGGCAATTTTGCCAGGGTCCCGAACGGTCGCTCTCCGTCAAGGTGGTCGTATTGCCATACTGGGTAATACGCAGACCAAAAATGGTTGGCGTAAAAAGCCGAGGTTCAATATACCCACCGAAAAGGTTTCAAACAAGATACGGCTCACCAAATTGGTTTCAATTCCGGCTATGACCCAAATGGTAGTGAACGTCTCATGCGCAGTTCCTGGATTGGTAATGCTACAGAACCATCCTAGGTTGGCAGAAAGACATCTCGCCTTGATGGCAAACGGGATTATCGACAACATCCCTAACCAAGCCTTCAAGGTGTACTTGAGTAACTTTAGCAATCACATTGTTAAGTTACCCAAGAATACCACTATTGGAATCGCACTGCCGGCACCACAAGGGGTTTTCACGGTCTCACCTAATGTGTTGGGCGAGGTCGCCACATCTAAGGAAGGGGGAGGAACGGATGCGCCATACCCTGCATATGCGCCCCCGTTATCGACAAATACCAAAATGGAACAGAAGATCGCCAGTACCTTTAAGGTTAGGGATCAGGAAAAGACTATGGAACTGGACCCAGTGCGGAATTGGAGAGAGGAAGTCCAGATCGGTGCGGAGAACTAGGCTCTCCGAGACCGGATCCTCAGTCTCTTAGAAGAATTTGAACCCATGTGGTCGGGCCGGTTGGGCCAAATTGAGGCTACAGAGCACCGTATTGATATGGTGCCTGGCTGGAAACCCATTTACCAGCAGCCTTACCGTGCAGGTCCAAAAGCCCGGGAGGTTGAGCTCAATGAGGTCGAGAGAATGCTCCGTGAAGGTGTCATAGAACCAGCAAATGCGGACTGGGCCAGCCCTGTGGTTCTCGTCACAAAGAAGAATGATACCCGTATGCGGTTCTGTGTGGAATACAGAAGACTGAATAGTATGACCATTAGGGATTCGTACCCAATACCTAGAATGGACGAGTGTATAGATTCGTTGGGCAACGCCAAGATCTTTACTACGCTCGATGCCAATTGTGGTTATTGGCAGGTACCTATCAGGGAAGAAGACAAGGACAAAACTACGTTTACTTGCCACGCTGGGTTATTCCGTTTTACGCGTATGCCCTTTGGGTTGCGAAATGCCCCGGCTACCTTTCAGAGGGCGTTAGATATAATCCTTTCGAAGGTGAAGTGGAGAACCGCTCTGGTATACATCGATGATGTAATCATATATTCCAGAACGGTAGAGGAACATTTCCACCATGTTAGGGAAGTTTTGAACCTTTTGAGGGAATCTGGAGTAACGTTGAAGCTCCGCAAGTGCGAATTCTTCACCAAAGAGGTAGAATACCTTGGTCATATCATCAGCCCTGGGAGGTTAGAAGTGACGCCGCGGAATATCCGAGCCGTGCAGGAGGCGAAGCCACCCACGTCCCAGACGGAAATCCGATCCTTTATAGGTTTGTGCAATGTGTACCGCCGGTTTATCAAGGGATTTGCCAAGATAGCGGCTCCCCTCAACAGGAAGCTGCTGAAAGGTCAACCTACAAGGTTTGAATGTCTTACCAATGAGGAAATGGATGCGTTCGAGGCGCTGAAACATGCGCTCTTGACACCTCCCATCTTGGAATTACCCAAAGCTGGTTTACGATACACGTTGGATACTGACGCTTCGGACGCCCAACTTGGTTGTTGTCTTATGCAGGAGCAAGAAAACGGCGACAAACTACCTATAGGGTACTGGAGCCGTGCTTTGCACGCTGCAGAAAAGAACTACACAACAACCGAAAAGGAATGTCTGGCAGTAGTCTGGAGCATGTTGATGCTCCGTCCCTACCTATATGGTGAAATGTTCACGCTTCGAACCGACCATGATGCCCTACGGTGGATACTGGGTCTGGCCGACGCATCAGGCAGACTTGCCCGATGGCGGTTACGACTTTCAGAGCTCGAGTATGACGTACAGTACCGTCCAGGTATCAAGCACAATGTCGCAGACGCGATGTCTCGCATTACCACAGATGGTTTGGACACCGAGCCGGTAGAGGATGATATCCCATGCTTTACCATCTCTACCAACCCTGATGGTGATACCTTAGAAGGTTACTGGACTCTACCCGAAGAGGATACGTGGTTTAGTGATGCCATCGCTCGGGAAATACTCGCCCTCGAGGAAACAGACGTCATGCCAATTACCCGCGAGGAATTCCTGAGAGAGCAAGCAAACGATGTTTATTGCCGCTCTCTCATGGACCAAGTAGGTATGAAAGACTCGAACTTTGACGTCGACCGAAATGGTTTCCTGGTGAGGCGAGCTCCTATTGATGGTTCCATTCAGAAGGTAGTGCCCAAGGTGCTGCGCCCTCGGGTGCTGTACCTAGCCCACTACCCAAGGCTATCAGGACACCCTGGAGGTACGAGAATGTACTACACCTTGAGGCAAGGATACTACTGGCCTCATATGGCTAATGATATATATACCTTTGTAGGTCAATGTGAATCTTGCGTACGTACCCGTGGAGGTCTCCGGAAGCACAGGAAATACTTGAAGTTATTCCCTGCAGCGGGTCCTCTCGAGTTCGTCGCAATAGACCTTCTGGGTCCATTACCAAAAACCACAAGGGGATATCAGTACATCATCGTAATCACCGACAGGTTCTCGAAGCTCACGCGAGCGATACCCTTGAAGGACACGAAATCGACGACCCTCGCGGTGGCGTTCTTGAACAATTGGATCTACCCGTATGGTGCACCGCTTTATCTACTTACCGACAATGGTTCGAACTTAGCTTCGAAGTTCTTTGAAGCTGTTTGTAACCTCTTGGGTATTAAGCACTACTTCACTACTGCCTACCATCCGCAAACGAATGGGCAAGTGGAGCGCTTTAACCGAACACTGGTATCTAGGCTGCGACATTATACGGAAGAACACCAAACTGGTTGGGACGAGCTCGTGCAGCCCTTGACATATGCATATAACCTTCAGGTTCATCGAGCGACGCAAACTACGCCGTTCGATCTAATACTGTCAAGACACCCACCAGGTATTGTTGTTGAAGGGGACCCATTAGGACAAGAAGCCGCCGGAGCGCTCACACCGTCACAGGTCAAACGGAATACCCTTTTGAGGTTGAGACGTGCTCTCAAGTATGCTGGGAGCAAGCTCACAGCATCCCAGAAGCGGTACAAGGAGGACTACGACCGTAAGGTAACCCAAGTGGTAACGGCTACGCCGGGTCAATATGTCTTTATTGACCACCCTCCGAAAGGAGCTAAACCACGACCGGGTGATGAAGCTGATGATGAAGCTATTGATAGAGATATCAATTCTAAGCTTCTTCCGAAATCATCGGGACCTTTCAAGGTAGTTCGGTCGACCGACCACACGGTAACGGCGAACCAAGATGGTGTAGAGAATACAATCTCTATTGACCGAATCACGGTTGCACCTCGAACGGTTCAGTCCAGGAAGGAACGCGGAGAATCCGCGCGTGACCCACAAGCGGTTGCCCTGAGGACTCAGCCCCGGGAAGACGGGACACCCATCGAGGTTAATGATGACGCACAGGGTGACGACCCAGACTACGTACCACCCACAGGGATTACGGTTAATCCTTCAGAGGAAACACCTACCCCTAGTGGTACCGATGCTCATCTGAACCAAAGTGGTGAAAAGATGCCATCGCAGGTCTCTAATGAGTTCCCAGTGGAACGCCTTGTAGGTCACCGCCGTACCCAAGAAGGTCTGAAGTACACAGTACGCTGGTATGGCTGGGGGGCTGACGGTGATACCGCCGAGCCGCCCTCAGCCATACCACACCACTTCAGGGTAAGCTACTGGAACCGAAAAGGAGAGGACATGCCGAACGATGGGTAAACCTTAGAGGTGATGCACAGCTCTTAGGGAGGGGGGAGGCTCTTTTCGCGCTCTCCCTCATTCGCTGCGCATCGCACCCACATGGTAACTGAAGCTAACTGCAACACCTAACTGGATAACTTTAATGAAGAAGCTAACACCAACTGGGAGAAGTTAATCAGAGTGCATCGAAAAGACGAAGACGGTTTGCCGGAAGACCGTGAAGGTTTAGTGATGACGTCGTACCGAACGAAGCTCGACGAGGGATGCGCTTCGAGCGTCAGCGTCGCAGCGATCCCAAAGCTGGCACGCGGCAGGCACGCGGCAGGCACGCGCGCGCACCTTCATGGCACGCGCCGCGCACGCATGGCTCCAAACCCAAGTGGTGAAAGTCAAAAAATTAAGGTTTTTGATAAGCGAGAGACGCGCCCCAGATCGGCAGACCGCCGCGCTGGGTAACCGATTCGGTTTACACTATTGTCTGTAGGGAGCGTGCACCGGCATGGTCAAAAAATCTAAGTATTTTGGGCGTGCTGCGCTTCCGAATCGGCCATTCTCAGCCTCTGAAACCGCTTGGTTCCCGAGATACAGACGAAAAGGTGTTTCGGCGTTTTTGATACCGTTTGGTGGGGTAATTTCGGCGTGCAATTTTTTGATTCGCCTTGCAAGTAACCTCATGGGTCTGGTGCAGCGTGTGCGCGTATGCGCGCCAAGAGGCCATGCAGAACCATCCAGGTACATTGCTGGCACTCGCGCGACGTCGCGCGCCATCCCCAAGCTACCAAATTGGTACTACGTGACACTCGCTGCGCACAGAAGTGCAACTGCAAGGTCTACCAATTTGGTTTGAGCTGTTTACGGTAGTAGAAACACGACGGAGGATTGCGTCACCCGGATAGTGGCTGTGAAGAACCAAACCTTCGTGGTAATGACGAACGACACCCATGGGGACTGAAGCAGTTTGGAATAAACATTAAAGGTGGAGCAGGGAACTGCGCGGGAGACGTTAGTAATGCTGCGCAGCCCTTTATGGTACGATGGAAACCTTGAAGGTGTTTCAAAGTTATGGAAATCAGAGAGAGAGCATGAAATGAACCTGTATGGTACTATTGAGATCCTTTATGGAACTACCTAATCGACCTTGATGGTAACGAAGGGTAAGGAGGCCCAACGAATGGCACATGCCAGGACCTATATGGTGACGCCGCAACCATAGAGAGAGGAAATAGACCATTACGGGATGGGAGTGAGGGCAGAAAGGACATGAATATACCTCGGATGGTGTAGAAGGGAACGAGTTTTTGTGCTTACCATGAAAGTTCGTTTCCTCATGAGGTACGAAACCGATCGAGACCTATGTGGTATTCTTTGAAGACAGAAAGGACATGGTTCCTAGATGGTTTTCGCGCTATTTTGACCACGTTAAGGTTTCGCGCTCGTCATGGATGATCGACACCGAGGGTGGTTTGATGCACATGAAAATGGAACCCTTTGTGGCAGTACACTGCGGACGCCAACCGAAGCGTCCATCCATCCACCTTAGGGGTATTGAATGAAGCGCCGTGTACCGCTACGGGTGGGAGCCCGCACGCTGGTACCAGGGCTACCCATGTGGTTCAGATACGGATCGGGGGTCGCCATAAACGAATTCAACCTTTTCGGTCGGACAAGAAGCCACGGTGGCGTGAGCCGCGTAGACAAACCGCAAAGGGGTGCGAAGGCAACCAGAAGGGAGAACGGTGGAACAACCTCGATGGAGTCAGCGGCAATGCCTCGAAGGGTTGGTACTCGAACCTCGAAGGGACAGAGAGACACGCCGCAACCAAGTGGGCGTCAAAATCCTTCACGGTACAGTGCCCACACGAGTTCGAAGACGCAACCCGCCACCCCCACTGGGTATACCGACACGGTAAAAGGGTCCAAGCCGGGCAGCCAAAAAGGTACAATTTTGGAGGTATGCAATGGGCGCGCGTCGCGCCCAAACCACAAATGGGAATGGATAGAGCCGCAACCGGTGATGACCAAGGTGGTGACCAGAGTGCGTTCGGCGATGCAAAGCCGACGCGACGCACGGCGCGAGATGGCACAAAGGCTGCGACAGGGACCAAATTGGTACGACGATGCCACCGACTTGGTGAAAGGATCTAGGAGCCACGAGGGCGTGGCTCAGGGTAGGAAAAGGGTCTGTAGTACAATGAGACCTCAATGGCTTGGTGCCACGTGGGCCTACTGGTGCGCCTTGCTGGCTGCACTGTACCCAATTGGTATTCTGTATTTTATAATTTCTAATTTCTAATTTATAGTCTAGGATAGTTTAGCATTGCTGGCCCATGACAGTAGGTCATGGGCACAGCCGATGACGTCATACCCGCAGGGGAGATCGGCGTCGGTGCACCTTGTATATATTCTGGTGCACCTCGCCTTCCCCCTCGGGTATTGTAAAGTCAGGCACCACTAGGGCAGTAACTATACCATCTTGGTCACTTGCTACTCTATTACTATTCAGGTTTTACCGCGCGTCGACGTCTACTACCGTACACCTACACGGTCTAGACTAGTTGCCCCGCCGTTTGCCCCTGCGGGTTTCAGGTGCCCTACTACCATATTGGTTGTGTGTTTTTCCCCTTTAGGTTGAGCCCTCGCGCGCTCCCTCTACCAGGCGGACCCCACACCTTATCGGTATTTTTGCGACATTGTATACAGTTCCATCCGCAGCGCTGACGGACATGACTGTCACTTTGTCAAGTGCTTTTTTCGTGGATAGGGCCTTCTGGATCAGTCGTGCACCAACTGCGCCAACGCCCTTGCGGAGGCTTTTTCCTTTCATTTTATCAAATAAGGATCCGGTTTGATCGGTGTTGAAGATATAACGAGGCTCCTTGATGTTGTAACGTATTAGCGCTGCCTCCACTCTGGCTATGTGTTCGGTAAGGTTTTCTGGGGTAACGGCATTCACGCGTTTGTCGTCCATGAGCTGCACATGCTGGACCTGAAGGTCGTTACGCCAGAGGAATGCGGTGACCCAATTGTTGGATGGACGGTTGTTTTTGAATCCCACTTTTGCCTTTTGTGCTGGTGGTAATAAGGAAACGTAATCCTGCACTAAACCTCGGATGACTTCTCTGGTTAGGGGAGTATTGTTGTCCGTGTAATAGAGAATTAGTTCGGCAATTGTGTTTTCTTCGTCTGCCGTTAGGGCTGTAAGTCGGCCTTTGGGAGTGAGTTGCAGGTGAATATCTGTGGGTTCTACTGGTTGGGAAGCTGGATATCGTCGATTCCATGATGTAAATGTTTGACGGAGTACACCCACACTGATTTAGTGGTCTTTTGATAACACATGCCACGACGTTTGCTTCGGAAAACGTTCGTAAACGGTGGTTTGCAAAACCGCGTATCGTGAGTCCATTCTTCTTCGATGGAACGGTTTCCATCGCTGCGGGCGACTCCAGTGACGTACGGTGTTCGAAGCCCCATTGTTTGAAAGCTGAAAGCGCGCGCTTTTTGAAAATGACTTTTCATTGTCTAACGTAATATTCGTTGGTGCGATTCGCGAGATAGAATGCGTAGTGTTTACTGTTGTACTCTACTATTAGTGCCAAATCGTCGAAACTGGGGGAAGAACAGCTTTGCCGATTTTAGGATATCTGCCGATTTAAGGGTTGGACGGATACCATCATTCCAAATCTATCATCCTTAGGGCATCTCCACCCGTTACTGCAAATCGAGAAAACGAAAATACATGTTGGAGATTTTGCCGGCCATGACCATTTTGGTTCTTCACCGGGGCTTGGTAAACGGTAACGAAAACGACAAACGCTTTCGGACCGCCAAAACGCTCGCTAAAAATTCATTTTTAGCGAGCGTTCTGGCGGTATCGGTATACCATATCGAGCCAATAAACTACTGACATGACAGGACGTCAATCAAAACCTAATACCTTTGCCGATGCACTCGAGACTTGCACCTCCGTTTTCATTCCAACAGAAGAGATGTTGTTGCTGCGCCCGTTCCCAAGCGGCCGCACAGCTCCCACACCTCCGCACGGCTCCCACGCCTCCGCACGGCTCCCACGCCTCCGCACGGCTCCCAGCTCCCATGCTGCCGCGCAGATTTCACGCCACCGCAGAGCTCTTATCCCTCCACACCGCCCCCATCCAGCCGCACAGCTGCCACGACTTTTGAGTGTCTCAGCCGCCACCAAGCAGTTCGGCGAGCTTTGACATTTCCATCCTGTTTTACTGTCCAAGCCCAACGTGGCTCAACGGCAGCCGCCTTGCCACAACACCAATTTGTCCTCCAAACGTTGCTCCATAGTACACCACAACACCTTTATTTCCTACCCTGAAGACATTCCTCACTAAAAGGGATTCTAACACAGAAGAACGCTGACGGTTTGGTGCGACGCCTTAACAGCTCATTGACGATTCTAACTTAAAGCGCTTCATACATGCAGTAGCTCGCTCTTCATCACAACGTATATCTCTCACACTGGTTTGCTGCTAAGAAGACACGTCTTTAAGACGCCTCGGATTGCTCCCACGCCGCCGCAGTGTTCGCTGTTTGCCATTTTGTCCCCCCAGTAACACCTTCGCTCTCTTCGTCGCGCTGACGTCGCTTGGTAGCCGTTGTACACTCATTCTGTCCTGCGTTTTTGGGACCAGGGAGGTGCATCGGAGTCGCTGCAAACCTACCATTCAGACAACGGGTATACTGCACGCGTACTCCGCGTCTGCGAGTCTCTACTATCGCTAGTTCCCCACAGTAACATTGCTGTTTCCACTGCTACACCTGGGCTATTTTACTGCTGGAAAAGGAGCGCTTTCCCTTCGCGCCGGCGTGTTCTTTGAAGCCATCCCACCTTCTTTAGATTGCAGTGACTGTACCACCTTCCGCAGTAACTCCGCAGCCGTATCGTACCACCCGCCTACTGGCAGAAGGTAACAAACACTTTGGTTTGTTCTCACCTTCCCACTTCGACGAACATGTCGTTGGCACCGGGCAGTTGTCCAACAGAAAGGCCTTCTGGGCGACGATGTCAAGAGGAGGTGCAACACGATTTAAGAGCCGTATCGAATGGGACAGCGCCAGCGACAGCCGCGGAGGAGGCGCGTGATCTCTCGGAACAGCAGGATCAATCACGTCACCAAACACAGAGAAAAGGGAGCCGAGGCAAACAGCCACAATGGCGTGATTTGGATACGGTGGGTGCTGTTATGGCGACATTGAGGCTCCCAGACGCTTCTATTAATGGGTCAAAACAGAAGAGGGTGCACTGGCACTCTCAGTTGAAACGTGAGTTTGATAGGTTGCTCGGCGTGTTGATCGGGAAGTATTCTGAGCTAAACGACAGGGAAAGAATGGACGTGTGGAGAAACAGGTCGGGACGCAGCGTTGCGGAACAGGGTCAGAACAGCTTAGCTATTTGTCGAAAGTTGCGAGTGTGCTTGCGAATCGTCGAGGCTCATCAGTTTACTGGAAATCCGTCGGATGATGATAGAATACGATGCGCAGTAGGGCTCCACAATAATGTCATCAAGGTCTCGCATTTCTATGATGTCTTTCGGAACCCCAACTACATAATTGGAAAAGGGTTTCTTTTCCCGAAAACATTCGATGGCTGAATAAGCAGACCACAGAACTTGATCCAGTTCCTGTTGTAGACCATGAAGCCGAGGAGTGTGAATCAGGTATGGGAGAAGCCAGGGAGAAAGCGGGAGATGAACCGAAGGATGCAGGTGCGGGGACAAAAGGCGGAGAAAAGGCGGAGGATTCAGAGGGTCAAGCTGCCACACGTAAAAGGCCTATTGGTGTTAAGGCCGCAAAGACCGCAAAGAAATCGAAGAAAGAAGCAGTAAAGGAAGAAGTTGCATTGCAGTCCGCGTTGGAGTCCTGGGCAAAAGGATTTGCCGAAGCAAGTAGTGCTTCAGTTGAATCAGCGAACTCTCGCGCAATTATAGGTAAAGAACAATCCGACCGAGACTACGATCTGCGCAAAGAAGCGGACGAACTTGAAGCAGTGCGGGTACTTTTAATGATGGCGAAGAGGACAGCAAGGAGTACAGAAGGGCATTGAAGAAGAAGAGACTACGAAAACTGCTTCAAGAAGAACTTGAAGATAAGGGGAGCGGATAGGGCAAATGAGGCTCAATACCAAGCATTGGAAGTCAAACAGAGGCACCGTCACCTGCTTGATCTTCCATAAAATCATCGAACTCCCCCTTACCAACTCTACCCCATATTGCGTCAGCTAGAGCATTAGTCAATAGTTTGTGGTCCCGTACATCTTCTGTACTATCAGCATGATGACGATAAAAGTCTGCTCTTGCGTATGTCTCAAGAGGCGCCGCCAACGACCTTACCGGAATCACTGCAGCTTCAGGATCAATGCTGACAATATTGACAGTCCCCATGTGCCCGTCGCGGTCCGTCGCTTCAATTATCATATTATGCAAGATGACACAAGCACGAACAATATAGTTCATATCTTCTGTATACTGTGGAGCAACGCCTTTGGCGGGAAAAGCGCAAGCTCACGAAGACGTTCGGAATCTTCCCCTCGACAGGGCAGCACAGCGAACGGAGCACTCCGGGAATGACACAGCTAAGCCGGGTGTAAATCCGAGGTCAAACCACCACGACAAGCGTCGGAGCGTGAGGCTGGTTAGTAGTCGGTAGAGATCCACGTGTTCACACGGTCACGAGATGAGTCCTCGAAAGAGAGTAGCACGGCAACGACAAGGTGTCGGAAACGGGCCACTGCGAACAGGGCAAAAAGGCAAACCCAAAAAGGGGAGAAAGCAAACCACCAGAGTGGGGGAAAAGGAGAAAGTAAAGCAAACCCAATACAGGGGCGAGTATACGACAATAGGTCGGAACGAGACACACAAATAGTGGTTATACTCTAAGCGCCACAAGGGTGGGTAACTATACGTGAACAACGCGGTCGTCACTCCACTTGGAGGTGAACAGTCCGCGAAGGCGTGATAGTTAGAGCCAGAAGCCCTTGCTTAGCAAGGGGCAATTTACTTGGGGGAGCGATGCTCAACCCTCTAAGTACTGAGCTCGGCGCACCACTGACAGTGGGTGCGCCGGGCAAAATAATCTATAAAATATCTGAGTAAATACAGCAATGCTGGGTGCACTGCCTCCGGCATATCCGTGCTACACGTGTGCTAGTCACACCCGCTAAGCGGCGCCTCGAGCCGTGCAATCCACGTGTACATGTGTGGAAATTACCTCAGCGAGGCGACACGCTAATAGCGGTGTAGCTTATATATATCTACTAACGCATGATGCGGAAATTAACTAAGTACCTCAAATCGCCTCCAAGGAGTGTTGTCCTTCATATACCACAAGCGAGAGGGGTTTGAAAGAATGTGCCATCGACTGAACAGCACAGCATACACGCGTTCTACTGATTTCCGAAAAGCTTCTTGGGCCTGCGCAAATGCCTTCTCTTTCTTCGTGACGGCGAACGGTATTGTTTTCAAAAAGATACGGAAAGAAGGATATATGCCATCGACCACCCCATAAAACCAGTCAATCACCTGCCCACCCACATTTACTTCCGGTTTATACGGAGGCCAGGCACCGCTGCGTACATCATTAAAAAGTGGTGAACATTCGAGAATGTTGAGGTCATTCATGGCACCTGGGAACCAAAACTTCAAGTGCCAGATCCAAAGCCGGTCGTCACAGACGGATTCTAGACGCAGTTCAGGATCTCCAGACTTGCCAATATTTCGTAGCTGCTCTGCCACTGATCCACAGCTCAACTTCCATCCTGAGCAATCAAGCGAACCTAAAGCGCCTGGAAATCCCAGTCGTGCGTTCCGCTTCATAATTAATTTCGTGTCTTGTAATGTCGGTCGCCGCAAATACTCTTCACCAAATCTTGCGGGTACTGCGCACACAAAGCGCTTGCGACATTCATGATAGGTCGGTTCAGACAATCGTGTAAACTCGGACAGAGCATTCGCTCCGATTTCTAGACAAAGTTGCCGTAAGGCAGCAATTAGCTTTTGATGTTTTGATGCTGAATTCTTTCCGCAACAATCCTTTCCTTCCTCGAAGTATTTGCCTACTTTTGTTACACCTTGATAAACACAATCGTACACAGTTCTCGGCATTCTGAAGCGTCTTTTAAATTTCTGCTCGTTAAACACAGGGCCAAAGGTACCAGGGCATTGGTTCATTGATGATTGAGATCGGAAATGGGCATTTCCTTTGTACTGCGCCGCAAATTAGCGACCAATATCTCTGTTTGAAGCCTTTTCTGGCCAAAAACCACCATTTGTTTTGTAGAAAAACGCCTTTTCTGTAATGTGTTGCGGATACTGAGCGCTGATACGAGACTTGTTGTGAATGACGCGGGTATGCTTGCAAATGGGAGATGTTTATCATCAGTGGCGATGTTCATTTTTTGAGCTGTGGTGTCTACTATGAGCGGCCGCTGCACGACGCCTAATCACCGGTGGAGATGAACTTGTCTTTGGCAGTATGGCAGTAAGTTGTCATACAGACAACCAATAAAAAGTTCCCACGTTGTTGCGCTTTATGAAGTTTTACCGTTATGGAGTGCATTGGGTGGAGATGCCCTTTCTTCTTGCATCGTTTTTGGGAGGAGAGAAAGCTGTTTGCAACGCTTCAAGAGATGATTAGAAAGCATCGCAATCATTATGATAGAAAAATTAAAAAAGGAAAAGCTACGTGTAGTATGTTGCCGCCCACTCTAATTAGGTATGAAATAAATAATGTGGCCAATTATTTGCATTTGGACTCTTATTAGTGTGGTACAATTAGTAATGGGGCGTACAATATCTTTTGGTGTTTTGAGCACGAAAAAGCTTCGTCAATTAGCGTTACGCACTCTAATTACGGTTACTGGGTGTACACGTAGTAGTCATACAGATATAAGAGCCAAAGCAAGGCTTACAATGAGCGTCAGTTTACTATTTTGTTAGATGTAAACTCTTTGACAATTTGAGTGCTACTTTTGCAAATGTGTTGCAAAACGCAAACGCTTAGAAAGGAACCGTGAAGTGTTCAATCCGTAGGCCGCTGCGTCATTGTTTGATCCGTAAAGATCATGTCAAGGACGAGGCGGGAATTATGGGTTTTCAAATGTTTTCTAGAGGTCATTTGTTTCTTGTGTAGATCCGTTTAATAGTCAGGCACAGGTGCCACAGATTAGTGCATTATTTTGCTGCATATTATGTACACCTGCCATTCGTGGACGACTTTCCCGTAAGTTGTGAATGCCTTACTGTCAATTTGTGATTCATCTCTAATTCATCAGTGACAACTGATGACTAGAGATGACAAACAAATACATCAAAAGTATTGTGGCATACTTTCGATCAAGTGCTGGGCTTCATCTGTTGATAAAATATACACACAATCTATACTAACATTTCTACAAAAATGCATACTCAGAATTGGTATATACTTCTCGAACATTGAATACATTGCGCTGTAAGTTTGCGTTTTTGGCACTTCTTGGCATAAAAATAAGTTGTATTATGTCATAAATTTGTACTTCCTTTACCCGACATCTCAGTTTATGCATATGTTTCGAAAGATCTTATATAGACCTACCAACTTATGTTCAGATATGACTTTGTATTATAGTCTGCTACGTTTTTATGGCGACATAACGTGTCATCTACACGTCTACGTCAGTCAGCAAAAATGTACGTCAAAGCATTAAAGTTTGTTCAAAAGGCTTCCAATGCTTTTTTAAAAAACGCGTGGCTAAATTACATATGAAAAGGCAGCAATGCCAGAAATCACTGCCCAAGCCTCCAAATGGTTGAATAAATCCCGTAACCGCCAAGTCTGTTTTTTTCTCATTCGCCTGCTATACTGTAGCCCTCAAGCTGTCTTTTCCCGCATTCTCCTGTACCGAGAGCTTTTTTCCAAATGGAAGAGTGAGCAGTAAAACTGGTAAAGATCAATTTTGCATTCATCTAATTAGTCAAAATTGACATTTCAAAGCTGCTTCCAGCTCGTTTTTGACAAAACGCCGGTCTGCGGCGCCGTCATCGACAGGCCGAAGGCCACAGATCGAGTCTTCCATCTGGATATGAAGCGTCTGAATTGCGTAAAACACGTTTTAGTGTGTGGTGACTCCTTTTAATAACTACTTTGCAAAAGACGAATTCAGTCAGTCATAGTCAAGCTGAGTTTCTACCGTAGTCAGTCAGTCACGAATACGGGCCTGGATGAAAGTGAAAAACTCATTACAAACAAAGTGGATCCGTTTCTGCACATGCGCAGAAACAATCGAAGACCTCGAGTGCGAAGATGCGCCGATGAGAAGTTCGGTACTGAAAGTACCCTTGTAGGCGTTTCCAGAAGATTAGAGATTTAGGCCAATTTGATGGAGAACAAGTTAGGAGGAACTCGTCTCATCACCTGTGTTACATGTACTCTTGTCAAGGGCCCAGGAGGGATGGCTGATGATTCCTTCCTGGAGGCAACGTAGGCGTCTAATAGTAGTAGTAGCAAAAGTAGCAATGTTGATATATTCAAAGGCTTGAAGAGCATAGCAGAATAATATCTGCGAGCTTATGGACAATCGCAATTATTTCCAACGAGTTGCGATCCTCGGTAAGCTCCCTGATCCTGTTTCAACATCACGGGAAGTATGTGGAATGATCGCTGTTGGGCAAACAAGTACGCCTCGAACAATCGTAGGAAAACGTCCGCAGGGATTCCTTGCTTCACAGATTTCTGTTTCTTCTCTGGCACTGCAAAACAAGGTAGGATATCTCGATCCCACGCAGAGTTGACGACCAGCATTGCAGCCGCATATATTGCCAGAGCAGAAGCAACAAGCGCGCAAATACATGAAGCCTTAATGAAGCCTTTCGCCCCCAATTGGACCGGAATGTCGAACAAGAATGCCAGAACAACGAGCCCGAGTGTTGCTCCAGAGAGGAACGTCGTTCGAAGAGTGGGGAGCCACAAAATGAACGTGAGAACAGCCAGGACGGCGGGATAAGTGGCACGGACGTGTGAAGGAACAGTGTCCGCGATTTCCGGGTGTCTCGAAACGAGCAAATACCAGAGAGCAGTATTCCACCAATGGAAGCCGAAGAGGGCAAAAACAAGAGCACCATGCGTTTCGTTCCGGAAGAATTGAAGGATGGAGGCCAATATTTGAGCGCCGCCACCGCCGAAGAACGCTACACCAGCCAAGAAATGGACACTTGTCCCTTGGCTGTTCGATAACTTGGCGACGGCATTGATAGTGCAAGCGGTTGCGAAACCAAATAGTCCAAGCGGTGCAGGATTTGCGATGGTTGAGGACATAGATTGTAGTCGAGTATCGATGCGGATTACTTTGTCAAGCTCCTAGACTTTTATGAGAACTTTGATGTGCGCGCAGTTGTTTTCGTTCTTCATCAAGGGAAACAAGGCTATTTATCAACCTTTGTCTGAGACACGGACTTGCCTTTGATCAAGAAAGGTCTTGTATTGTCTTGGTCCGGCTTTAAAGATGCATCCGTGTCTTCTAAGTGTACTCGTTTGGTATATGTAAGAATGGATCCTGATGGGTGAGCATGTAACTACCGATTTTTGTCTTCGTCAATCCCATCAATCATATGACACATCGTAAGCAATGCAATACTGTTTGCTCGGCGGGGATTGACAGAGGAACCTGATACTCCGTTACGTTAGTCGTTAGGAGCATATCTTCCCGTGCAACCGTGCGTAACGGGAATCGTTCACAGCGAGAACGTCAGATTACGTGTCTCGAGTTGTGAAGGTTTATAAACTCGTGAAACCTTGTCAAGCGCATTCCTTTCCTTGGAAAGCCAATGACATGAACGAGAATCGTATTGGTGCCATTTGGCACTGCTGTTTGCCAATGCATTGCATTTCAGTTCCGTTTAACTTACAGACGTTTCCACATTGCATGATTCGCATCCCATGACAACAATGAAACAGCTCGTATCAGGGGAACGTACGGCATACCTTCGTATGTTAATGCAACTCTTCTTCAACTGCCCTTGTACACCTGAGATCTCCACATTTGTTTGTGTGAATGACATGGGGCTACCGTTGTACACACAACTTTCTCTGTTGAGGCAAAAGACAGCGTTTATTGGACCAGAGTTTACCTGGATCAAACATTAGAATACAGGCAACACCATTTCAATAAATCTACAGAACTGCCATATTTGATAAGCGCTGTCTTATCTGTGTGGGGATTGCCGATGGCTTTTGGACACAAATACCAGTATTCCACTTACCGTTGGTACACTGAATGATCAACTCTTTGTGCTGTTCTCGAATTCCTTTGGTTGTCCGATGACTACTGAGCACGCTCGGGTTGCTCTCTGTTGGCCTTGAATAGCAGGAGAGGGTGGATGATTTAAGGGCTCTGCTATACCGCAGTGCCGCTACCATTCGCGTTCAGTGCCTCCTCATTGAAGGAGACGCTCTACCTAGGCTAGGGTTTGAGTGGCGGGTAAACTACCGTGTAGACAGATCGGATCGTCATCGCACAAGTCGCATCCGAGCTAGAGGTAGCCCTCTTAACCTTCTATCACCGGACGGATTTCCGGTTATAAAGATCCAAAAAAAACAACAATTGCAAATACCGAAATATCCGAAAAATTCGTATTCGGATCCTTACCAAATACAATCCGTAGTCTCAGCGAAAAAGGACCAAATCCGTCCAGTAACATTGGAAAAGTTTTTCCTAATCTGGTATGAACTGAATTTCACAACAGTACCGTTTGACACACTCCGTAAAACCTCAAAATACGTATAAAAACAAGAAAAACCGCACAGCAGTACCTGTACTGCATAAGTACGTGTATTCTAGAGGGGTGCCATTTTGAGCGTCAAAGCTAAAATTTTGGAAATTTAGCTGTTTGGCATCTTACGCTTCCAATTTACACTGAAGCACTCCTCTTCAGACCGAAATATAACGATCGTTCAGAGAGCTGAACCAAAATGTACTAATGAAAGTAATGTGATATTCAACCGAACACTATTAGGGGGCTAGATTGCGTTTTGAAACTCCTAGAACGCCCCGTTCTAACGTTCTAGCCCCGGCACTTTTACAGTCTATTGACTTCAGGATTCTACCTCTGGCAGCCGGTGTTGGGCATCTCCGGACGAAGCTTTAACTCAAAAGGAAATAAAAAGCAAATACAATTGTAGGTCTATATCGATGATACTGACTTCAGAGTTCTGCTTTCTGGCAGCTGGTGCGGGTCATCTCCAGACGAAACCTTCACCCAATAAGACTATAGAAATGAACAACAAATACAACTGTAGTTCTCTACAGAGCTAATCGATGGGTCCTACCTTGAAAGAGGTTCTCAAACGGTAGACTATTCATCACATTCTGGCAAATCATTGGTCCTGATTCCATGACCAGCTTCCAATTTCGCAGACTTCTTGCGCTACAATACCTTCGCTTGCGACGATTAGACCGGTTCTGGGGTAATAACCTGGACTTTACATAAGGCAAAGCTTCAAGCCGAACATCTCTTTGCCAGAAGGAACTAGTCTTGTTGTTGTATTCGCCTATCCTAAATTACTTCCCGCCTACTCAAGGGATGCATGCTTCCCCGTAAGTTGAATGAGACATGATTGCTATATAACTGGCTTCGCATGACCCGAGAATCTCTCTGACAACGATTTCTGTATCGCATGAATCACACACAGAGCGCTCGACTATTATGAGATTGTTCATTCAAACACTGGTTATTCATCTTCTACTGTCCTTCCATGCAGCGGATACAATCCGTGGAGCTCTCGACCACACAATGCTTCGTTGCTGCGTGGTCCAAGAACCGCCCATAGCACTCATCGACGAAACGGAATACTCCAATGTACGCGATGATAACTCATCAAGTCTTATAAATGAGAGTAAGAAAGTAATCTCACAGTTTTGTTGTCTGTGCCACACTTTTCCCACATGTATGTCAAGTAGGGAGGCATCGGTGGTTTAGTTGCAGAATATCTTCGTGAGATGCAAGGGCTTCTTGGGTGGAAATGTTCCTCAGTTCGGGCATACTCTAATGGGAGTACAACAAGCTTCAATAGTTTTGTACACATGATGGACAGATGTTCGGAGAATGGCTTAATCAAAAACGATTCGCAGTGTGTTTGTGACATCGGAGCCAGTGGTTGGTTCCCCACATATGATCGCTATCCACGAGTCGATTTTCTTCCGCCCTTCGTAATTGAAGGCTATCGAATAATCTTTCATAACTCAATATCTGATACTGAGGAAGACGATCTGTTCTTCCTTACCGCATTTGACTTGAGATCATGGTTGTGCATTATCGCGTTGATCGTGTTGTTCTCTATATGCAAATTGCTTGACTCTCGCTTTGTACCACGTTTGCGTGGTGTCTCGTTTCGAAGAACAGACTCTCGTTTCCTTCGATTCATGCGTTCTCTCAGGAGGACAGGAACCTGTTACAGGTTTCTCCGGGCTTTGTTGAGCGTCTGTAAGTTTTGAAGATTCTATATCTCGAGGAGAGGGTGTGAACGTATCTCGAAGGCATCTTACAAACATTCTCGTTTTCTTCATTCCTTTTTATCAGTCGGTGCAATAATAACACAAACCGAGACTGAAGATGAGCAGAGAAGACATGGGATATATCGATCAATTCTTCATTTGATGCTTGGCACTATAGGACTCATTCTGATTTTGTCCTATGAAGCGAGCATGACGTAAGTGATTGAAATCTTGATCATGTAGGAAAGCATTGCATCCATCGTTCTGACTAAGCTAACTGGATGAACCACTTCATAGTGCTTCCCTCGTACAGGAGAGAATTGTGTCAAAGTTCCAATCTGCGGAGGACTTTAGGAGTTGTCAAATCGCACCAGAAGATGTATGTCTGCCTGGCGGGGGGGCAATGGAGTTGTTCTGGAACCGTTCAATAGCTGGTGGAAGGTATGGGTCTCATTCCTTTGTTGACTAAGCGCAAACACGCTTTATCAGATTCTAACGAACTTGTGTGCCGTCGGAAGTATTTGTCATGAAAATAGGAAACCTTGGATAGGATCTTATCGCGAGATGTACAAACGTTTAGATAATGGGAGTTGCAAGTATGCAATGCTTCTGGATTCTACAGCCAACACGTTCGTCAACGAGAAGTACTGCGGTCAATATTTGCTGAGCGACAAGAGCATTTTCAGAGATGGGCTGGCAATGGTGCTTCCAAAAGGATCGAACTTGACGGAGATTATGTCTCTCGCTACGTTGAAACTAAGAGGTGAGGCACTGCTTCCAACTATGGATCGGTTCTTTCAGGGCCAGCGGGTATGCGCTGCGGCGGGCTCTACGTCACTACCGTTTAGGAAACTGCGTCTTTTCTTTCTTCTGGCTTTCGCGGCATGTGCTCTGTACATCATATTCATGGTGTTCCTCAGAAGGGTGAGGTACCGGAACACTTTGGAGAATGGGGAAAGTGCTGCGGGAGCTGAACAAGCTTCCGACTTGCCAGCCCCTTCGACGAACGTGTAGATAATTGTCGACAAACGTCGGGGGGGGGGGGGGGGGGGGGGGGTTGATGGGTGTGCCCACCGAAGAACACAGGTTCTCCGGGTGTCCACGAGGACTGGCGAGTGGGATAAGCGCGAGCGTACTGACACGAGTCAGCAGCGTAGAACAGTTTACTGTTGCGACAAGATAATCCTCCCTCGTAGAAGGAGAGAGCATAGCTTTCTCCATGAGGCATAAATACTAAAAGATGCTGTGTAGACGATATCGGTAGTGCTAGTCAACGCGTCCCTTGGACGACCGGTCCAAGTAATCGATAACTCTCTTCTACGCAATAACATTCAATCTTTCTCTATTCGTCTACACGGCGAATGATCCACTGCTGTATTGGAATGTTGCAATAGCCTGTATCAAGGAGATGTTCAAGTCGCGGACAAGGTTTCTGTTTTGTCAGGCCATCAGAGGGGTTATCCGTTCCAAGTATCCAACCAATGTTACTAATCTCCATATTGTGGTATGCTTCACGGGCAGCTCTGATGTCAAGCATCAATCGCTTCTCGGTAGTCGTAGTGCTTTTGATGATAGATTTGAAAACAGAATCACTGTCAGTTAGCATTATCAGCGGTACATCACATCCGATCATAGTTTCCAGTTCACGTTTCAACAGATAAGCGTAGTCGAATGCGTCGCAGAAAGAATAGAGCTCCGCTCCCATGGTAGACCTTACCCGTCGACGACTTTTGTAGCTGCTGTAATGAATGATATTGTGTAGACCAGTGTCATCAACAAGACATATCAGGTAACCAAGTTGCGAGTGCAGAGATGGGGTGTTTGAGAACGAGCTGTCACTATATGCTCGGATGTGAAGCTTGTTCTTATTGAGGCGATGCTGAGGAATACCTCTGCTTGCTGTAGCACGAACACGACGGATTAGTTCATTAATGGCCTTGATGGATGCCAAATTGAACTGTAGTTCAGTGACTTGCGCCAATAGATTGACGGGTGCGGAGATATCAGGACGGGTGTGTGTTAACCAGGCCAACTCCTGGCGCTTGGATCGAAACTCGGAATAGGTAGCCCCATGCCTTAACAGCTTAATACGGTTTGCAAATTGTGTTTGGTGTAGCTTGTAGCCATTCTTCGTCTTTTCCACGTCCACGCCAGCAAATCTAAAGTTCTCGTATTCTCGTGCCTTAGACTCAAACCGGGCTTCCGTTAATCGAGAGTCCTTCTCAAAGATGGGGTTACCAGTGCTAATGGTGTCGTCCACGTAGGCTCCTGTCACGCCGATGAGTTTGGAGTTCACTGTTTTGAAGAACAGTGAAAGATCTCCGGCAGTAGGTGTCATTGAGAGATCATCACGCAGATGCCGCGTGAATGTTGAATTCCAATAGTCGCCTGAGTCACTCAAACCATACAGTGGCTTCAACAGCTTCAGCAAGTTGTTCTCAGAAAGGCAAAACTCGGCTGCAGGTTTCACGTATATTTCCCTCATTAACTTGTCTGCCGATTGCAAGTAAGCCTGGGAGATGTCCTGCGACCATATACTGAATCCAAATAGTGCGGCGATCGCGACCAAAACACGCACGGACGACTGCTTCAATGTTGTGCCGGTATGAACGAGAAGGTTTTTCTCTACGTCCGTGTGACCTTGAGCTATGAAACGCGCCTTGTACACTTCTTTGTTTGTGTCCTTGTTCTTGATGGAAAGAGCAAAACGGCCTCCAAGAATATTTGGTGATGTGCTCGGATCCAGTTCCTCACGGCAACGTATTTCATACACGCCCCGTTTGGCAAGACCTGCTAGCTCCTGGGCCTTTGCGTCGTCAAAGAGTTGTGATTTGCCACGAGAGTCTGCAGGGTGTAGAATCTCAGTGAAGTACGTCGTTGTGGGCGGGTTTGATCCGAAGTGCTGTAGCCCTTCAAACAAGCGATGCAGTTCTCGGTCGTTGTGCGTGGAGGGGTCCGGCAGGATATGCGACAAATTGTACTCAGCTAAACGTCCATCGATGTCAATACTCACCATTTTTCCGATCGTCTTAACGACCTTGTGTGGCCCGTGCCACTTCTTGGTCTTCTCGTTATAGTAGTGTATTTTGTGACCAGGCTCTATCAGGTATCGTGACGCAGGAGGAATTCGGGATCTCAACGCTTGTTGAATGCGCAGCTTGGCTGTTATGGTTGCCATTTCTCTGCGTGCTGCTTCCAATGCACGTAAGCGTTCTTCTTGCCTCAAAACGGGAGAGGAAGAGAGTGGCAAACGAGGTAGCGTGCCGTACACAAGTAGCGAAGGAACGAGGCCCTCTGGTCCCATTGTGTCATTCATTCCTTTGATTGCGAAACGAAGGGCTAGTTCAGGGTCAAGTTTGGGACAGGAGTGCATGACTGTGTTGAATATGCGCCTCAGTGGTGCATGATACCGCTCTCCGACTCCTATACTATTGTGAGATTGGACACCCGACATTTGGAGTTCGATTCCAAAGTCGCCGGTGCATTTCTCCCAGTATCTAGAAGTAAATACAGAACCCTTGTCAGTTCTGATCTTGTTGGCATACCAGTGTAGGTCGTAGCCCATGCTTCGAGGAAAGCGTCCCAAATGTGTTTCCGACGACTCCCCTTTGAGTATGACTGCGTTTGGTAGTGGGTTTGGGGTATCTACAATGTGAAGGATCGGGATTCGTTTGCGCCACCTTGAATGAGATATACATCAAATCCAAAGCTAGCTCCTGTTGAAACGAATATCGGCTTCTGGGATTGATACTCTGAGAAACGAAACGGGGCTGGGAGTAGTGCTGACATGAGTTGCACTTCTTCGAGATATCTTGTAAAATGCGTTTGCGTCTCTGTCGTAGTATCTGTAGGCCTTCGCGCTTCAAGAGGTTGAAACAATTTTTGGGTTGTAGGGTGGTGAAAAATGCTCGTGCAGTTTCAGAAGTTCTCCTCTTGTGAACAGAATGTGGGAGTCATCCCAGAGCAAAAACATGTGGACGTTTCTTGCCTTCGAGAGGTAGAGACGAGTTCGTGCTGTGATGAACCAAATGATTGGTCACATTGTTGAGATACACGCCGCACCGGTTAAGGAAGGTCCAGTCCAACCAGGAATGGTATGTCAGCGTCGACCACATCGATACTAAAATAATGAAAGGTGTTTACCAGGGAGTGGAACTCTGACAGGCATTTGACCAAGACTGTTTCGGTTTCCCGTCGCCAAACTTGAAGGCCAATGGGGATGGAAGTAGTTTGAACTTCGTTCCGAAATGACGGCAGTAGGCTTTGGCTTGGGCATAACCACACACGAGACTTGTTGTGCCCCGGGGTCGATACATCCACCTTCAAATTGTGACGAGGAGGTAAAGAGATTGACTTCGCCCCGAATGTATGCGTTGAGTCAGTACTTCCTTCACAATTCGTGGTTGAAAAGATTGGTGTCCTTCCTGAATGTCGATGACGGAGGCGTCCAATTCTGCGAGCTGGAGATCGCTTCCATAGCTCACTCGTGCTGCGGGTTTGTTTGACACGGAGGGATTTGGGGGGTTTTCTGGGCCTTTTGAGGGAGAACGAACGGCCAGGTCGATCTCCGACTAAAAAACCCTCGTCTGAATGAGATACAGCGTCGCTTGTGTGCAGGACGGGTACAGTTGGGAGTGTCTGGTTGGATTCCGCATCAGGCGCATTAGAAATGTAGGCACCCGTGTGGATCAGGCGTATCGTCATCGATCGTACAGGAGTCTTGAACAGCTGGTGCAGTGTGGGGTTATCAAGATGGACCTTCACCGACAAGCAAGAGCTCTGTTATTTGTTCGAGTGACCGGGCTGACTTCATCGCCCCAATACAACGAGGTTGATTTTCCTTGAACGTGATTGCTTGTACCATTGTCTGGCAAGTTGCTTGTTCCCTTCGGATTCGAGCTTCATTGCGCGGCTTTTTACACGTAAAGAGCTCTGCAACCCTGTTCCTGACAGTTCCAGCATACCCTGAGTACGAACGGGAACCTCACCATGTTTCGATTGAGGACGTTCGTGAGGAATTAAGGCTTCCTGTTATAATTGGATGGTTTGAATGTAGAGCGACTTGACGGCGGACGAGCGTAGCGGCCCTGTCCTGCAAACAAAACTGCATTGTTCTCATCAAACTGACCTTCTGAGACCAGTGCAGTTGAAAGTGAGGGGCGGAATGCCACATCATCCGAGGAAGATCCTTGAGGGTTTTGCGTGCGTTGAGCGGCGCTGTTTTCCCTAATCAGGAATTGCCGTTGATTTCTCTCGGCACTGAATAGCTCGGAGGCTAAATCTCTGTCAGACAGGTGCTTCGCATTGATTTGTGACAGGATATTCTGTGACCAGGGGGACTCCCTGTACAGCGTTGCGCAAGAAGTTACGTTTGCGTCTGTCTGTTCTGTCCTGTTGGTGTGCCATTGGTGCCAATCGATCAATTTCTTTCACCAGCAGGTCCAATGCATCTCGAGGGGAAACATCATTGCCGCTGAAGTCCGAGAGATGGAGGTCTTCAAGCTTTGAAGACATATCCTCCCTGTTGGTCTCTGAGGCGTAGCGGCCATTGAATGTTGCCACCAGTGCTCCCCAGTTCTGAACTTTGTCTTTAACCTCTTCTTTAAAAAAGTGTAATGCATCTCCCGCAAGAGAAAAATGCACGTACTGAACTCGTGCATCACCATTTAATCTTCTGAAAGGGTACAGTAGTCCATGAAAGAGGATATATGATCATTCCAGTCTTCCTCCAAATCACCTTTGAACTTGTCCCGTCGTCCTCGATAACGATTGGTAAAGAACGTAACACGCTTGTTTTCGTACTCATCGTTGGGCTTGGGCAGCTTCGCGAGCTGCAAAGTTTTTGTTGACCATCGGCGGGCTGGTGGGTCATGCAGATGGAAAGGCAACTGTGCCGCGCTTGGCGTGGCTGATCCTGAAAGGAGAATAGAGAACAACGTCTCCATTTCGGACAGCATCCAGATAATCCATGGCGCGTTTGCGTGGGGTAGCGTATTCTGGACCATTCCAAATGGCAGCAATAACTCTTTTAGCAATCAATCTTCCAGTCTCTTCAGTTTGCGGTACGTCGATATTTCTTTGTTCCAAAAACACACGAATGCGTTTGTAGATCTCGTAGTTACTGACAATGTCCGGATTGACTAGTTGCATTGCACCCATGTCTTCTCGAATAGCGTCCAAAAGTTCGGGTCCGTTTAGAGGCGGATCGATCTCCATGTAGCTCAAGAATGAGTTTTCCAGGCCCGCGTTGGAAGGTTGTTGTGTAGAGCAATAGTGCCCCATGGTTTTCGTGCGTCTGACATGATATTTGTAATGCAGTTTGTCTTCTATTCGCGAATGTCGACAAACGTCGGGGGGGGGGGGGGGGGGGGGGGGGGGGTTGATGGGTGTGCCCACCCGAAGAACACAGGTTCTCCGGGTGTCCACGAGGACTGGCGAGTGGGATAAGCGCGAGCGTACTGACACGAGTCAGCAGCGTAGAACAGTTTACTGTTGCGACAAGATAATCCTCCCTCGTAGAAGGAGAGAGCATAGCTTTCTCCATGAGGCATAAATACTAAAAGATGCTGTGTAGACGATATCGGTAGTGCTAGTCAACGCGTCCCTTGGACGACCGGTCCAAGTAATCGATAACTCTCTTCTACGCAATAACAATAATTAACTTAGATTTTCTGTACGAAGATAACCTAACTATCTTACAGTAGATGGAAATGGCGAACAGCTCGGGCCTCATGTCAGATCTTGAAAAGAAGCTGGAGTTCTCAGAACCAGGAACTGTTCACTGTTCACTGTAAGCAGCAGTTGCTTCAAAGAAGTTAAAGGTTATGGGGCTTGCGTTAGGGGGTAACCTTACGCAGCATCGCTCGAGTTGCCAAATTACGGGTGGTCACCACCCGGTGGTGAGCCATCGGCTTCGTATCACGCCTTATTTCTGTGGCGGAAGCTGTACGCTACAAGTAACGTTCCTACCGCTGTGACTGAGTGCCACTCGTATACAGTAGCCCTCTTAACCTTAGTATCTAGATGCTAGAATCTGATGAAGTTAAGCGTGGCACCGAGTTGGTTTCTACGTCCTTCGCGCATGCTTCGCGCGCGCCTGTGGGATCCACAGACAGTGCGGATGTGCCGCCGCATTGCGTGTCGCCTCTGATGAGGCAGAATGCTTGGACGCACAACGCGCTCGGATTGGGAGATTCCGGCAACCGTCATAGATACCTTTGAACGTACACAACTTAACTTCACTCAGACAACGAGCTCGCGTTAACAGTTAGCGTTCCTAGCCGCTACCGTTTCACGAAGGTATACGTAAAGCGCTTCTCAACATCGAATGCGTTTCCGCGCCTCCGCACCCTCCCAACCCGCAGCCACACCGCACGTCTCACGCCACCCCCATGCACCTGAAGCTTTGGCTAGCCATACTCAGCGCCGTTCTAACCGTCTCCGCAGCCGTCGAAATTTCCAATGCTCTGGCCGGAACTTCGCTCCGCTGTTGCTTGGTGCACGAGCCTCCCATTGCCTTCCTCGACGACAAGGAGTATGTCAATGTGAGTACAGCCGTCCACCCCCACCACTTCTGCATTGCAAATCCAGCGCCCACCGCTCGCATTTCGTACTAACGCAACGCAATAACCGTTCTTCCCTTGTCCATCCATCCAGGGCGGCATCAGCGGCGTCATTGCTGACTACATGAGAGAGATGCAAGCCCTTCTTGGTTGGAACTGTTCCACAGTCACGCTCTACGAGGGCGGCAGCCAAACAACCGCCTTCAACGACTTCATCGACATGATGGAGAGCTGTACCGCCAACGGTACTGCCAGAGTTGACGACCAGTGCCAATGCGACATTGGAATCAGTGGTTTTCTCTCTACTGCCAATCGCTTCGACCGCGTTGACTTTCTACCTCCCTTCGCTCAAGATGGCTTTCGAGTAATTTTCGATCTCTCTGTTTCAAACACATCTATCAACAGTTTGTTCTTCCTTACTACGTTCGACAGGGCTTCATGGGCCTGCATCTTCGCCCTCGTCATACTTTTCACCATATGCAAACTTCTTGACTACCGCTTTGCACCGTTCGTACCTCAACGTCATCCGCAAGAAAGCGACTCTTCCGTTTCGCGCTTTGTTCGTGGCGTTCAAAACAAACCTCTGGCGTACAGGTTTCCACGCGCGTTCTTGTCTGTGTGTAAGTGCAATGCAGGGTACCGTCTATGTCAATGCGTCCAGTCGGAACGGCACAACTAACGCGCACCCATGTATATGCAGTTAAAGCGATGATAACGCAGTCTGACTCGGACCAAGAAAAGCGGGGCTCAACACCACACCGCTCTATTCTAAACCTAATTGTTGGTACCTGCGGACTTTTTCTAGTCTTGGCTTACGAAGCCAGTATGACGTAAGTTCTACACCTTTTTGGTCAAACATGGTTGAGAGAATATGTAGACTGAGCTGAGATTTACACGTGAACTGCTGGCAGAGCATCGCTTGTCCACGAACAGATAATATCCGATTTTCGATCAGTGGAGGACTTCAAGAGCTGTCGTATTCCTCCAGAAACGGTGTGTATTCCTAGCGGTGATGCAATTGACAGCTTTTGGACGCATAATGTTGCAGAGGGCAAGTATGTGCGTATCACGTCAGAATGCGCGACGAATGAGGGATGTGATGCTAACACCATACTCAATGTGCCCATCTTGCGTACAGTGAATGTCACAAAGGAAGATCGCCACATAAGGGAACTCTAGAGGAGAACTACGAAGCCGCGGTGAAAGGCCTGTGCCACTACGGTATCCTTCTGGATTCGACAGCCAGGATGGCTGTGAATGGTGTCTACTGTGGACGATTCCTACTTAGCGATAACTTGTTGACTGGCGGCTTGTCTCTCGTGTTACCAAAGGGATCCAACCTGACTCGCGCCATGAGTATTGCAACCATGAGGATCACAGAAGAATCATCACCTCCCAGTGTGGAGAGATACTTTCGAAACATTGATAAGTGCGATGTGGAAGCGAGCTCGATCCTGCCACTCAGGAAGCTGGTGTTGTTTTTCGTGCTCGCGTTTTCGGCTTGTGGTATCTACATCGTTGCGATGGCAATGAAGAAAGTGTGGCGGGGAGACAGATCGGCGAGAAGGCACAGCGGTTGTAAGCTTGTAGACGAATCTTTGAGTCGTGAGTACACAATTTTGAAGCTTGGAAATCTTGCAAGGAGCCTGTCGTACCTTAGCGATGACCGAAGCGCACTTGGAGACGTCTCTGCACAAGAGAAGCGGCGTGAGGTTCATGACTGGTTGCTGTGAGATTTTGCGTCTGACATGCAGTGGTGCACCGCGATGCACGAAGGCATCCTTACTGTACATCTCGGAAATGAGATCCGGACCAGTAAGGGGCCGCAAAAGTAATGAAGACGTTCTCCAGAACGTGGTTATGATACGTCACGGTTGGGTGCAGGATGGTCATCATCGAATTGCGCGAGCGCAGCTTTCATACCGAAACAACTTTGTCTGTGTATCCGTTTTCATAGCTTCGACAGCTGGGTTCAAGAGACAGTATTACTTGACAGTTACAAGCTTCACGAAAGCAAATGGTAATCTGCTTCCGGCTTGTTCATGCGCTACGGGACCTGTTTCAGGCAAACCGCTGTGTGGTGAGGAGTCCCCCGAGCGACTAGCCTAGTGATCGTTGAGCGACGAAGCATTTCTCTCGGAACGACTTTCAGGCCAATGCCGCTCACGGTTTGATTCGCTTATGTTGACGAAGCCTAGGGCAAGAGCACGCGGACTATTCGGCGAATACAACTGCACTCCAGGGAATACTGTCTACAATTGCTTAACGATTACTCGACAGTTGTGCGCGCGAACTAAGCCTCTAGAACTTTAGGATCGCTGTTCGGCTTTGAATTGGGCGTTCTCTGAGTGAGCTGTCTCAGGAAATTGCGTAATCTTCGTTGTATCGAATGGCGTCTTTGACTTCCACGCTGAACGGCAGGAAGTCAAATAAAATGGGCCTGTCTCGCACACCTGCGCCAACTCCCTGACCGAAAGATGGCTTTGGTTTCGGAGAAGTGGAGATTGCGTACCGGTACGGTTGTAGAATGCAATTGCTCGCGACATCCGATAACGGTACAGTTATCTATCTACCGAGAGCGTTTCCAATTACCCAACCAAAACAAAAAAATATTTTTGAAAAGGGATATGCCAGGGGCCATCCGGGATTGCAGATGTTGAATGCGCCAACGGCAACCTTGCAGCTCCGGCAATGGGAATGGTGCGCCCTGCGTGTTCATCTTCCTCTTCCTTTGCCCTTTGGCAATTCAACTGCCAAAGGGCAAAGGAAGAGGAGGTTGAAGCCTTTGGCCACCCTCTCCACCCACCTTGGAGCAGTATCATCCTAATGGGACTCACTGAGCGCGTGCGGCGTTTACTGTACGGTGCTAAAAGAGAGTGCTCAATGAGAAACTAAATCTGACTGATTTGAGAGTAAAGAACGGTGACTACTGTAACCTTAGTGACTTTTGAGGACCTGGAATAGTCAGTCACAGGTAACGCTCGCCCTTTAGGGCCTTTCTACACCAAAATCGAGACAATTTGGTGTGGACAAAGCACCCCTGCCATCTCTCTTACAAATTGTCCACAGCCTTTGCGCACTGGTCCCTACCCAAGCGCGCGCAGTGTAAAACAGTGCGAGGACAGGACGAAGAAAATTTGACTTCGATCCCCGCGGCGCAACCGTTTCAGTTCTTCCAACTGGAGCCAAACAGCAGAACCAGCTGTTATAGACCGCGCGGTAATAAAAGAAAGCACCAAGAAGCAGAAGTTTTGACTACTGCTTCACTTAACCGTTTCAGTCATTCTGAAACCGATTCAAAGAACAAACGGTTCTTGAGCTAGCCCGCGTCCCGAACAACACTATTACAGACCTGTCCTACAACACCTGCAAAATATAAGCAATGTAGCGTATTGAAGAACAATGATCTGTAGTCCTTTGCCTCAACAGCAACCCTTTTCTACAAATGGATTCAAATGACCAACCGCGGCCAAACAAGCCTTCCCCAGACACCGTTCAACCTCTTTTGCCCACAGCTAATGACACCCATCAGGCGCACAACAACTCTGCCGTACACCCTCTTTCTACTTCCCGCTCTGATGTAGATCTACAGAAGTCTGTTAAAAAAGCTACTGCGCCACCGAAGAAAGCCGGAAAAGACGTTCAGAACTATGATAAAGATACAGCCAGAACTCTGCTGACAAAAATGAAAGAAGTCGGCTACGGAGACAGGCATTACCACCGCAAGTCTATGAAAGATATATTCGCTGCCGCAACTGCACTCGCTGAGAAAGACGATGGAATAAAAAGAACTTTGAAAGGATGGCAGAAGAAATTTACTCCACTGAAGCAGGAGTATTCTGGCTACATTGCTAAAATCAGCCAGTCTTGGCGTGATGCGGACAATGAAGACCTTTTGGACAGGCCATACTTCTTTGCAGAAATGCACGAGTTGGAAAACGGAAAGACAAGGCATGACCCACCTGCTGTACTGGAATCGGCAACTGACGCCACGCCAGTCACGACAACTTTGACGAGTAGTCGCAAACGTGCTCGTTTTGCTAAGAACTCGACGCTTGATAGCTTCGTTGAGGACCAGAAAGAGAAACAGAACCAATTTCTCGAGCACCTTAATCGAGCGGAGGATCGTGACAAGGAAATGCTTTTCTTGTTTTCCAAGATGATAGACAAAATGTAAGTCATCTTTCTCCACACTTATTGATAGCATAGTAAAGTAGCCAATCTCTCTGACGCTTTTCTGCAATTGTTTCGGCGGTCACATCTTCTTCTATTTGTGAAAATTCCTCGATGTCATCCCCTTGGTCGATACACAAATTGTGCAGTATAACACAGGAGCTAACGAACCTGACAATTTCGTCTTCGTGGTGGAAACGCAAACCGTTCTTGAGTAATGAAAAGCGGTTTTTCAGTACACCAAAACTGCATTCTATTGGCCTGCGAGTGTTTGAGGCCAACGGGCGCCACAGTCTTAAAACAGAGTTGCTCCGCTTCTCCTGTTCAGAACAACTCTTCATTAGACTAAGGGCTAACTCGAACGCACAATCTCCCATAATATAAGGACGAATACAAAAATCCCCGACTGTTAGATCAGGTATTTTTTCACCAAGATAGGTACCATTGCCAATGTTCTTCTTCAAAGCCGAGGCGTTGTAAATCGTACTGTCTCCGTTCACGCCAGGTCTGCCTACATCCACAATAGTAAACTTCCTGTCTGCCGTGGCAGCAGCAAACACGACTATGCTTGGGTATCCCTTGTAGCAGCGGTATTCGAAGAACTGTTCGTTAGGGCAAGAAAGCCACCTCACATGGGTACCATCGACGGCACCGACGCAATATGGAAGTCCTGCAATGTTTTCAAATCCTTTCATCGCGCTTGCAACTTCACTCGCTGTCGTTGGAAAGGTAATATAATCTTGAAACGAACTTGAAATTGCTTTAGACACATCCACCACACTTTCACGCGCTGTGCTTGCACCAATACCGAGTTGTGTCCCTACAGCCTGCAGTGTTGGACCGGCTGAATACATTAGAAATGCCGCTACTTTGATTGCGACCGGTGTTGATCGCCGAAAGTTCGTGTCCATGCCGAGCAGCAACGGTGTTAGTACTTCTACTAGGTGCTGAAATAGAGTAAACGGTATGCGAAAAATGGCTCTCCACGTATTCGACTGTGCAAACATTGGGTGACGAGCATAGTTTTTGAACCAAGAGGAAGAGTTACGAAAAAGTTTCCAAAGTGTGCGTCGTTTTCCACGCAAGTCATTGAAGGTTGCGGCGTTACCTATACTGAGAACTTTTGTAGTTAAGTCTATAGACTCTCGTAGAAAGAACTCAATTCGTTTGGTGTACTGTTGGCGTTTGTACATCAACACCTGAACCGCTGCGCGGCTGACTCGTTTGGTACGTTGTGTACAACATGAAAGTGAAGTCATCTTCAAACGCCTGGGGTACAAGTGGTACCGAATAGTTACGAGTCTGTTGATCAATGTTTAGGCTTGATGCGGCGATCGCTGATGAGCAAAACGAATCAATCTTGGGCGGGACTACGTATGTGCGCAGTCAGCCAAGCTGCTCATCATACTGAAGAGTGCTCTGCTCGGGGGGGCGCGTAGAAGTGCAACACTGACGACACGGCCACGAAAACAGAATTGTCCCAGGCTTGGGGTCGCTCTTTGAGCGACCCCAGGACCTTGCCCAAAGCACCGGTGGTTTGGACAAGATCCCCGTGTCTAGCGTGCAAACAAAATTGCCAAAAAGCTGGGGTTCTGGACAACATGCGCGATGAATTGTCCCAGTATAGAAAGGCCCTTACCTGACCATCTCCTTGATGGGAACATTACATCTCTGGACCGTGTTCTCTAGATCCTTGTTCGAGCCACCTGTATTTGTTTTGCCTTTGCTTCGCATTTGCGTGTGGGCAATCAAAACCAGCCATTACAAGTACAAGTATCTCGTATTATATCACAAAGTCCCCAAATCGTTTCATTGGAGCCATCTCGCCATCCAACATTTTGTTTACCCGTTGAAGACGAACATGAAACTACCAAGGGTGGTTATATACAGATTATAGGGGAGCCAAGCCATTTTCTTCAAAACCTGCATTTTCATAAAGATTCAAAAACTTTCTGTAGACGATGTAAACCTAAACCAACTCTTCATCCATCAACAAGGCTTTCAACAAAAAATCGCTTTAGCAAGCTTTGCTGCCACCTATTAGCCTCAACGTCAGCATGAGGTTGGGTTCGTAGTTTCAAACAATTGCTGAAATGCTTTACATGAAAAAGTCGACAAGAAAATCACCCGCTATTGTAGGAATATGTCAAATTGTTCACAAGTCTTAAAACATATCACATTATTAGTCCGCATGTGATTTAGTTTGAGTGTAGTGCGGATCAAGACATCTTCCACAACTTATCGAAAGAAAGCTTAAACCTTTTAAATGGCGATGGGATCTCAATCCTAATCTTTGGTGAGCAGAAAAATGAATACAATAATGACGATAGTGAAAAGCAATGCACAAGTCAAGGAGAACAAGGGTAAAATTGTCTCCGTAGAACTAGACCAAGTAAAAATTTTGCAAATCATTGTCGCTAAAGTTTAGAGTGGAGGTCATTTTTGACACAAAAATAACCAAATAACGCGGTTGGTGACAAATCCAGAGGAACCAAAACAAATGCCAGGGGGTACCAGCCGAAAACGGCGAAATATGACAGTGTAGCTCGATGATGAGCCTAATAAACAATACGCAAAGTGGCGAGTCCTGCGTTTGCCTTGAGTTGATATGTCAAGACGAAGCGGACGCGCAACAATCCAGGCTGTACACAATGGATTTCTCGCCCTACGTTCGTTGACCAATCGAGGGTGCAAAGATAGTGGCGATGGTTACAATGTGCAAAGGAGCCCAAGGGAGGGCGATACACTGGAACTGTAGTGATGAAGGCCGGAGACCGGGCCGCCGATAAGGTAGTAACGTGGGAGGTGATTGGTGGCGAAGAGAGACTCAGTCCGTGCCGGAGGGTAGTGGGTGGTTGCCTAAAAAAGTTGGAAGGTGTAGTGCAATAGAACCAGCCCATATTGGGTATGCATAGTAGCATAGTAGAAGTTTAGTGTGCACAAGGTGCCCCTCAGGGTGTCCACGTGTAGGGCTCATGCAGTGTGTTGTGCAAGCCCTCAGAGACCCCTTTGTAGGTAGATTGTTTATTATTTTTCGACACGTGGCTGCTGTCCCGGGAGATGCACTTAAGCACCTCCCGCTGGGCAGAGCTGACCGTGGTAAACCTCAAGCACCCCCTAGCCGATTCTTCATCGTCTAGTTTCCCATAGGGTCGTTCTGCCGCCGCTACCGGTGCTGCACGCCTGTCTCGTGCCCCGTTGTTATTGTCGCTGCACGCTCCTTTTGTCCCCGCTTGGGTGCTGCGCATAGTATCCCTATATATTGGGCATTGTTGATACTCACTCGCGTGAGTGTACTTCATTGGTCTCCAGACCTAGAATAACCCCAGTCGGTCATTCTTCGTTTATTTCCGTTTCGACCCCTCTTTGGGATTGGTTTCGCTTTTCAGAACCGCCTTGAACCCTCTCGGGACTTACAAACCCGCCTGGGAACGCTGCACGGTTACAGCTACCGCCTTTTCCATTCACTGGTTCTTTGGAACTCGCCCATTGAGATGGCTTTGCCGCAAGCTGGACAAAAAGCTTTTCGCCTTACCATCATGACCACCCCTCCAGGATTCTCTCGCTAGTCTGTCGACATGACTGTGACCCCTCGGGATCACGACGCGGTCGAAGTCGCGCTGGATACCCACTCATGGGCCCACAGTACTCGGAGTACCCATAGAGAGATCCTATTCCCCGTGGACAAGCCGGAGAAACTTCTCCGTCAGTCTACACCCACCGAATTCCGGAATCGTCCGGAGGTCATGCGTCAGCAGGCCTCCATAGAAACACCTCTGCAACCCCAAAGGGAAGCACCGCTCAACCACTTGGGTGGCGCCCCGCCTGCGTCTACTGGAGGGGAGCCACCGCTCCTCCCTGGTGGGTCACTCGTAGCCCTGGAGCCATTACTGGAGTCGATGATCGCCTATGAGGTCGAACGTCGAATTCCCCAAAGGGTTCACGCGGATGTGAAAGCCTTGATGGACACTTTAGTCCATTGGGTCGCTTCAAAGATGACCATTTCTGGAGTTCTAGAAGGCGCAATTGCCACCAGTGGGCACACTGTGGCAAATTGTCGTTTTCGGCTTGTCCCAACAGTGGACAAGTTACTCGTTTCAAAGTTCCTTGGTTATGCTGATTTGGCAAACGTCCTTTATCCCTTCGGGTGCTGCAGTCGATTCACGGCCCGAGTGGGACCCTTCTTAAGACAGACCAAATTTGGACGTTCATCCCTGTCGGGAAACAGAAGTACCGGCCGCGTCCTTATAAGAAGACTCGGTACACGGAAAGAATTAAACGCTCCAAACCGACATCGGACCAGGAGAGAGGTTAACCTAAGAGGTACTAACCTTCCCAAGTCGGGCGCTTTGAGTCCGGACGCGGATGCCGAGACCTAGCGTTTTAACAACTTCTTTTCTTAAGTGGACATATTCACTAACTAGATTCTACCCTATTGGGATCCAAGATCTTTTGTTCTTGTTGTCTAATTTGTTCTAACTTGTTTTCCCCACGGAAGATACTGATTTCTCTAACTTTGCACTATCCCCTTTCCCTTTCTCCCGAAACCCCTTTTTGGTTTTCGAACACCTCCCTGTCAGGACGCGCGTGCTCCTCTCGCCCTTCGCTTGGGAGGAAGTAACCCTGACACGGGAGGTTCCCTTCTTGTATCTTTTTCCCAGATTGGGTACGAATGCGGCTTGGCAACGGTTCTCTCGTTTCTTTCTAAAACACTCTTTCCCAACTCGGTGTTTGTCTACTGATTCCTGACACCATCGTGGTCGTCCCATTTCGGGTTTTTTCACGGATACAGTATCCAGTAGAGGTCGGCTTCCTGGCCATATCTACTGACGAGGCTCCCATTATGTGGATCATTTTTTATACTGAAAGCTGTGTTCCCATTTGGGCCGTGTTCAGGTTGATGAACAGGAAACTCCTTCTTCTCTGAAGTGAAGATCTCGAATTCACCCTTGCCGGAAAAGGCGGGGAAGCCAACACAGGGCATCGATTTTCTCAACCCTTTGAGGATTTATCCTCACCCATTGGGAATGCTTTGGATACCTCACAGGTTTCCAAATTGGTTCCCGCTCCGTAGCTGACCATTCATCTGATATTTTAGTTTATCCCTCACTGGGAAACCTGATACAAGGATATTGGTCGACCGACATAGCCGTTGTGGGACTACAGTTTTTCAGCGAACCCCACATGGGCTTGGATGACAGCTTTTAACAATGAGGCATTCTGGAGAGAACAGTTTTCGAGTCCTCTACCGAACCAAAATGGTTTTCCTCTTGTCATCAATTACCTCTCAAGGGATGAATCACAGGCGTTTTTGGACCCCAATGGGTTTCTTCGCATCTCTACGGTATTATTCAATACCGTCCTGGATGAACCGCTTACGGATTCTACCCTTTTGGGATTCTTTGGTTTCTTTGGCTTTCGTTTATGCATCTGGGCTCGTTTCCGTTCGAGCCCTTCATCTGGGTTTTACATCCATAATTATTAGTTAATATGCACCCTGATATCCGCCGTTCCGTCTTTCGAAATACCACTTGGGCCTTCGCAACTCGTGCGGTGCGCTCGCATAAGAGGGGGAGAATGATTGTGTATTCATGATGCCCTTCGGGTTATAGTCTACCTTTGATTTCAGAAGTTTTCCCCTCTTGGGATGTGGCCACTCTCTCTTGGAATTTCTCATGTCTCATTTGTCTCCATCCCCTTTGGGTTTGGTGGGACTTACACAGGACTTCTTTGTTCAAAACGCACCCTCTTGGGCTTTCCGATATCAAAAGTTCCTCGTCAGGATGGCCAACGGTACTGCCCCTGATGGGTCTGCGACAGTTAAAGCTCGATTGGAGTGATATTCAAGTTCGCAAGATTTCTCGGAGCTACTGCACCATGTTCATTTGAACCTCGGAGCTCGTACTCGCACGTACTACGACTACGTGAGCCCGCAGGACCGTAAAGAACATCATCTGGTCACTTTGGGTCACTTTTCCCGTTTGGGCAAGAAAAATTTTGGCATACTCTCCCCCCGGCCATGGCGGCCAAAACTTTTCCCGGCGAGATAGCGCCAGTTCAAAGCTCTCTTGGGTCTTGCACAGGACTCGGGAACGGATCGCGCTACTTTGGAAGCCGTTTGGACTTCTTTGGGACGACTTGGGACGACCTGGAACACCCGCAATGCGGAGCGCAAAACCTCTCGAGGACTGTGCACACCCCACGGGAAGCTGTACATCGCTGGGGTGCGCCGTTGCACTCCGAAATCACCCACGTGGGACACGCGCGCGCCATTATGTGCCGCTGCAGGCGTGCAAAACGCCACGTGTGCCACGCGCGTGGGTAGCCGATTCGGTCTACAGTATTGCCCGTAGGGAGGCGGTTCGGCACGGTCAAAAAATTCTAAGTTTTTTCATGTGCCGCACACCCCAAAACGGGCACTGCGAGCCCTTGAAACGTCTGCGTTTCGGAGATACGGGCGAAACAAAGAATCGCCCTTTTTGACCCCATACGGGATGGTAATTTCCGGGCAAGATTTTTTGATTCTCCTTGCAAGTAACCCCTTGGGAATTTAGGGCATTCTGGCCTATTTGCCTACAAGGGACATTCGCATTGCGTCCCATGGCGTACTGTGCACCACGCGGCCTTGCTGGGACGCGCGCCGCGTACGTGCGCACCGCCGCGTGCACACTGCAGCCGTCTAACGAGGCTTATGGAGCTCCCCACCGCGATATCTCGGCATGTGGAGCCCAACCGCACTCCAACAACAGAACGACCACCTACCAGGGCGTCTTGCGCTGCCTTCGCGCAGTGCCGCATGCTGCGCACATGGTGAACAGTGCCCACATGCGTAATCTGACCTACGAAGGGAATGATTTTGCCGCTACTGTGCCTCTCGCAAGGGCATGGAGAGAGGCAAAAGTTCTTTATTGACTGTATCAGAACTTACGCGCACATCATGACGACTCATTGTCACCCACCGGGGCCACAGTTTACTAAGGAAACCTGGCCCTCACCAGGACATTCGTTACCGCGCTCACGGGCATTGGGAGGACTCCCGCAACCCACCGGGACCACAGCCTACTAAGGAAATCTGGCCCTTACCCGGACGTTCGTTACCGCGCTCGACAAGTCAATCAGGGACCCCGTGCACGTGCGACATACTCCTAAAGGGATAGTAACCGTACCTACGTCAAGATACCCAACGGGATTAACACATTAACGAGGCTGAGTTCGCTACGCCTTAGGGATTGACATCCACTCTGGAAATTGGATTCTGCACAGCCTCGAAACCGCTGGCAATCAAGCTGGTGGCTCCCAAACGGGATAGAAGTGGCTGTTTGCGCGTGTCGCACATACGGACATTGCCTCTCTATCTCCCGCGAAGGGTGAACCGGAACCGCGACATTTCCAAGCGCCGGTCGTCGCTGTGTTCTGCGCGCGACTTCGTCCCAGAGGGTGTGTTTGATCTTAGGGACCGGAGACTCGCCATACAGGGGTCTATCGTGTAAAAGGCGCAAACCAGACCCTTGGCCGGGGAATTGAGATGAAGGCAAACTGCACGCGTGTGGGCTACGGCTCTCAGCAAACGGGAAGGAAGAGAGTATAACGAACCCACTCTGGGACGCAAAGGTTACATATGTGCGACCCCTAGGGACTGCGTGCACTGCAAGCGTAAGCCTTTAGAGTATCACGATATTGAACACTCGCTTGTTGCCCCTTCTGGGAATACTTGCGGGGCGGCGCGGGTCCCGTAAGGCGTCTCGGCAAAAGGAAGCCGACCACGTCTACACTGCCTTGCCCATCGGGAAAGCGCTGGTCTTCGTGTCCCATGGTCGATATTGGCGCAACCCTCGGAGATTGGAATCAATTTAGTAACGGCAGCCAGCCCGCAGTGCTCCAAACGTTCGATCTTCGCCCCACCCGGGAACCCTGCCACACAAGGACAAGACTCCGGCTAGGGGCGGAGCCCAGGGTAAGCACGGGGCTTCATTAGCCCTTGTCGCGGGGTATGCATTTCGTCGCGTCGCTCTGCGTTCATCGTCGCGGCTACTCCATGGCTGGTACTACGTGAGTATAACCTGTGGGACTGCTGCACTTCGCCGCTTCCGTCATTTCCCCCCCGGGCGTCGATCCCTGTTTTTTATACCCAATAGGAGTTCGGCGTTTACAATCTTGTGGACGTCGCGAAGCGTCCCAATGGGAGTGCTCAGAGCAGCACAAACGTCGCTCCACGAGTACTCTAGACCTGCCCTATTTGGGACTTAATGGGCTCAGTGACAATTAGCACAACCTTTTGTCTTCCTGCATACGACGTTGGGCGCGCATCACCACGCCATTCCCACTCCATCTCTGGATGTGCTCACTGTCCCCCTTGTCGTGGCGTGCCACCCGCGTTGCGCCTCGATGAAATTCTGGATGTTCCGAAAGAAGTTGCTGGGCCGGATGGTATGTTCGCTGTAGTTCGATTCTACAACCCATGTAGGACTCTGGCTGTCTGGAACTCAGTACGGTGGTAATGTAATCTTTGTCACACCCGTGGTGGGACTTTCGTAATCTAGTCAGCGCTATCACGTCCTGAGAACCCGAAGGGACGGAGCCCGATGTCTCGAAAGTATATTCCGATGATCGGTTCGGTTCAGCCCAAGTGCAGGGTCATTCGGGTGCGGCGCGCAATCGGACTCCCTAATTTTGGGTCAGCACTCGACGGACGGGACACGTGATATTAACGGAGGCTCTGTCACGTTAGAGTCGCGCGCCGTGACACTAACCCACTGGACAACTCTTCCACTCGCTGGAATAGCTCGGCTGGAGTACTCTCGACAACTTCCCCATTACTGGGACGACTTCGGGAAATGAAAATGTTTTCAACCCAACCGGGAAGAGTCATGCAACCCATCAAGGGACTCTGTTCGTCTCCAATTCGATCCGTCGCTGCCCCGCTTGTTAGCCCCCCGCTTGGGATTCCGAGATACAATCAATTGTGCTCCGCCGCGTCAGCTGGTCTACGGCGTAGGCCAGGGACCATGCATGGATATTCTGTAGCATTCGTTCGCGCTTGATGGTTACCCACATGGGATCTCGGCGGATTCAAATGTTGTGGTTGGATGTGTTTGCCTTCCAGATTAGCCCTTACCCCGCATGGGAATGTTTTGCCGGCCTCAGGACGAGGCCAGGCCTAAGAAGGGGAGTCTGTAGTGCAATAGAACCAGCCCATATTGGGTATGCATAGTAGCATAGTAATAGTTTAGTGTGCCCAAGGTACCCCTCAGGGTGTCCACGTGTAGGGCTCATGCAGTGTGTTGGGCCATCCCCCAGGGACCCCCTTTGTAGGTAGATTGTTTATTATTTTTCGACACGTGGCTGCTGTCCCCGGAGATGCACTTAAGCACCTCCCGCTGGGCAGAGCTGACCGTGGTAAACCTCAAGCACCCCCTAGCCGATTCTTCATCATCTAGTTTCCCATAGGGTCGTTCTGCCGCCGCTACCGGTGCTGCACGCCTGTCTCGTGCCCCGTTGTTATCGTCGCTGCACGCTCCTTTTGTCCCCGCTTGGGTGCTGCGCATAGTATCCCTATATATTGGGCATTGTTGATACTCACTCGCGTGAGTGTACTTCAGAAGGCAACGACAAATAGGGAGGAAGAAGAGTCCGTACCGCTTTTGGGGGAGGGTCGTCGAGGAGAAGTGGTCTGCGCGAGTTGGGTTGGCAGTGAAGCTTCAAGTCGGGGGTTTATATGAACTCGCACAAAAGTGCATACTACCGATAACTAAATACCCTGGCTCTTTCACCATCACGCACTAGATTGTCAACAGAGGTGGAATGCTTTACGTGAATTTTGCATATAACCTTAATCGTGCTTGATCGTATTTAAGGCCCTTCTGGCTTTACGTTCACCACAGTTGTCAGCAAACCGCACGAAGACCGCAGCCAACATGTCTGAAATCAGGCCAAACGCAACCGACTTGGTGGCATAAGCCACTGACAGTGATAGTAAGACCATACACGCAGTCCACTGTCCCTTGACCGATGATGAGGCCGTGGAGAGTTCGTGTCAATCTGTTGTTTCCCGTGTAAGTGCTGGTATTTCCTAGTCACCGAAGCTGATGGCAGACTTTGAAGGAATTTTGCGCAATATCGTTCGCGGGAAGCTTTCTCACCGTTCTGTCGATACGTGCTACGTATTCTGCTAAGCCGTTTACCCCCTGTGTATCTTCATGGGGTCCTCTTCGGCCTTCGTCTCGGCGTTCGCGCAGTTCCGAAGCCCAAGGGGCCTGGCGGGGATGTCATGCTGCTGATTGAGCTTCGGAAAACTAGAGTAATTGAGTAAACTGTTCTTCTTTTGCTTCATAAGTGCGCGGCAGAAACGCCCCGCACTATATTGACCAGCGCGGCAACGGCGCATCGCATGATCTTCAGTGTCACGGCGAGAACTCCCCGCTGAATATCAGCAAGCGTGGCGGCGGCGCCGCGTGTAATCTTCAGTGGCGCGGCGGCCACGCCGCTCCCAACCTTCACCTGCGATGCGTCGACGCCAGGCAAAATCTTTACCTGCGCGATCGCAGTGCGGCGCAGAACCTTCACCTGCGCGGGGGCGGCACCGCGCAGAGCGGGTTACAATGGCCGTGGAGTCACCGCATTGTTCCACTCCCGGAGATATCTCGGTGAAATATCTCTGGAGATAGGGAAGATATTGCCTCGAGGGATGTCCTGGGGCAATGCCATGGAAACGCCACCACACTTAACACTCCTGCATATATACTGGTCTCACCCATACTGGATTGTGCCCTCTCATAGTAATCAATATCGTACTTCTTCATCGCGGTGAGATCAATCGATATTAGGGTCACCCAGGCTGAAAACAACTCAAAACTATGAAACCATCATACGTCCCTTCGTTCTTGATATTGGCTGTTTTCTCCACATTTCCAACGCTTGCGCGAACTACAAAACACTTGTTCTGACAGAAAAATCGTGATCCGCAGCTAGGCTGCAGTCTGCTGTGGGCGATTTCCGTGCTCGGCTCGCCGGTATTGACATTGGAAACGACGCAGGGCCTTTCCAAGCTGGACAAAAATCGATCAAGTGGGATGCAAAAATTGTCCCCATTCAATATGCCACACGATTTTGTTCAACACCCAAGTGACACGAGGAGCAGTTTTTCAGACCAAGTGGAATCAATTCGCTGTCTCGAATCCTGCGGAAGCTCCACCTGTTGTTGATCGCTTTTCATCACTGTTACCGGGCTCACATTCTCTTTAGAAAGATTGCCTACGCCTGTACCGTGTACCGTCGAATGAATTTACCGTTTGGTTTCAAATCCCTGCAGGAGTAGACAGTGCAGCAGTAAGTGAATTTGCGGTGGTGTTTACCAACGTTGAAAAAGAGAATACGACTTTTTTGAGGTTCTACGATGAAGACGGATGTGTGATTCAGACGATGTACGTCCCACCCGAGAACGAAGGCCTCAGATTCGGCGGGGTGATTGTTGCGGAAAAGAACTCTGTGAAAACGATTTCTGTCATTGCATGTGTGGATATTACTCTGGGAGATATTTCTGTGGCTGATGTACATTTCAAGTTTGGAGACGTTGTGGTGACGGAAGACTTCATCTACGGAGAGCCCATCTAGAGTGGACAGGGGTGGTTTGCTGTGAAACGTATTGTATCTAACCCTTTACCTTTGGTATCTCTGTACATGGGTGATACAAAGAAAAATGCGGGCACATGCGATCCGCCTCTTCGTGGCGTGGCTGACTTCCCTTCTGGGAAGCGAAACGGATCTGCACTACGGTCTCCAAAGTAGATCAGCATTTCTCGAGCTGAAGAAGATGAAAAATCAAAAAACAAGAACGTACGAAGGGAGCTGAAGTTGCTGCAACTCAACTGTCGCGGCATTTTTGCGACGGGGAAACAGGCCGAGATCGCGCGTCTGGCGCATAAATGGAAACCGGATATCCATTGCCTCCAAGAAACCCACATGCGAAAGAGGGAAGCGAGTCCAAAGATCCAAGGGTTCAAGTTTGTGGGCCGGTATGATAGAGAGTCAAGTTTCTCGGAGCATGGAGGGTGCAGCGGGGGTGGTGCAACATCTCAAAGAAACGATATGAGTGTCGACTTGGTCACAGATCAGCGCATATGAAATTGTATAGAGCGTGTAACGGTGCTGGCGGGATCTCCAAAAGGGCTTTTGTCAGTGGCAAACGTATATGTGCTTCCCCAATTAAAAGCGATGAAGTTGTATAAGGAGTCAGACAACCAGGATATGGTAGTAACCGAATGCAATATATGGGCGTCTTCTTTTCCTGCACGGGTCGAAGCAGCTGTAATTGAGTTTGGGAGCTAGCTGGAAAGCACAGAGCGCCTGATTTTAAACGTAGATGGAGTTCCCACGTACACAGATCCTTCATATAGAAGAACCAGTGCTATTGATGTAGCCGCAATACCCGAAAAATGATTGCCTCTCTGCACATGGAGGGTTGCTGAAGAACCTTTCTCGGATCGTCATCCTTGCATATTGACAGTTTATATTGGGACTTTGTAATTTATGGATCACAGAAGTAAACGGTGGAGTATTTCTAAAGCACATTGGGAGAAGTTTGAACAAAGTGTAGAAGATAGATTTTGTATATCAGCAGAAGAAAATGTGATATAGCCAACTTTCGATCAACACTATCGGCCATTTCAAGTGGCAATTATGAAATCTGCAACGGAAACGATACCGTTTGGAAGACGCAAACGAGAAGCACCTTGGTGGAGCCCGGAAGCAGCTGAAGTGATCCAGATACGTTCTCAAATGTAGAAGGATTACAGAAAACCATAAATGAGACAAACAGAGTACAACTGCAGCAGGAAAGAGAGCATGCATGGGTGGTAATAGATATGTCGTACAAATACCGATAAGGTGTGGGGTCCGCCTGGTGGAGGGAGCGCGCGAGGGCCCAACGTAAAGGGAAAAAACACATAACCAATATGCATATTATGCATATGGTATACCATATATAGGGTATTAGGGCACCTGAAACCCGCAGGGGCAAATGACGGGGCAACAAGTCTAGACCGTATAGGTGTACGGCAGTAGACGTCAACGGGCAGTAAAACCTGAATGGCAATAGAGTAGCAAGTGACCAAGATGGTAAAGTTACTGCCCTAATGGTGCCTGACTTTACAATACCGAAGGGGGAAGGCGAGGTGCACCGCAATATATACAAGGTGCACTGACGCCGACCTCACATGCGGGCATGACGTCATCGACTGCATCCATGACCTACTGTCATGGGCCAGCAATGCTAAGCTAAACTAAATTAGAAATTAGAAATTATACATCATAAACTAGGGAATACCAATTGGGTGGAGTGCAGCCAGCAAGGCGCACAATTAGGCCCACGTGGCACCAACCTATTGAGGTCGCATTGTACCACACACACATTGCAGACCTTCCATACAGAGTCAAAGAGGAAAATCAAGAGATCTCTTTAAGTGTGTTTGCAGACGACGTGGCGATGTGGGCTACACAAAGCACACTAGATACTGTGTGTGTTCCTATACTTCGAACGTTATGAGGAACAATCGGCCCTGGACGAAAACTTATGAAGCACAATGAGCGATACTCCACCGAACAGTCGGAAGCGGTACCCTCCTCCCACTTTCGTGTGCTGGAGCGAAGCAAACGATAGAGAAACGAAATAAGCAGACTCCCATCACAGTCGAACATTAGGTACAAATGTTTACGATATTGAACTTTAAGCCTACCCCTCAAAAGACACTAAAAATCAATAAAAGGCCTTGTGTCGGCCGACAAACCTTCGCACCCTCGCGATGCCCATCAAGTCTGATCCACTGCGCTCACGCATCCCCCGGAAGCCATCTCGCTGCTTTGACTGCCGCTGTCCGAGATTTCCCAATCGCGCGTCTAACTTTCAAAGACCGAGGGGTGACAAATAGTTCAGAGTAGCGGCGACTACGTTGTAACGCATCTACACGATTGAAATGTTTTTGCAGCACATGCCGTCGCTCTCTTTCGATTGTTTCCTTCTGCACATTCTTCGCAGCTTTGTCCACGCTCTTATCTTTGCTAATCTGTCAAGTTTTCTGGCTGAGCCGCAGAAGTGACAACGCCGCGTCAGTAGTCAGAACCGCGCCGTATTGCGTGTCCAGAAAGCCGAAAGAGTGTATATGGACGTCTTCAATTATCTTCGAAACCGTCTTTATCTCTTGATCGTCCATCATCTGCATCATTTCCTCGAGAGTTGCGATGCGATTAAGCTCTTCAAAACTGTGCGGACGAACCTGCGCACACAGTCGACAATCGTCAAAAGGTGAGATCCCACACTTTCCAAACCCGGACTTAATGTTGCTAACCGAAAAGCTCTTCTCGTAACTCTTTCCAATAATTTGCGCTAGATCGAACTCGTCAATTCGCCCTCCACTCCTTTGTCGATTCCGCGCAACTAGGGTCAACATTTCGTGGTAGTTGTGTTTGAGGGATGGGAATACGCCAACGTCCAACTGCTGCGTTGTTTCAATCGTGTGAGCGGCTAGAGCGTAGGCGATAACGTTCGATTTGGCGAGCATCTTGAGGACAGGAATACTTAAATGACTTCTATGGCCGTCATATATGAGAAAGATATGGTCATTTTCTTGCCTCAAGTGCTCGGTGTCTTCCAAGAAGTGTTCGGCCCATTTGAAAAAGTTTGCAGAATCCGCAGAAAGAATATCCTTGCGAGCGGTGACGACTGAATTGGCAGGAAAGTACTCCGAAATGCACTGCGGCACGGTCTTGGAATCATTACGTCGGCTTATGCGGCGCACACGAAGGTGGCAGCCTTTGAAGACAATCATGGGAACTCCCACTCGACCATCAGCAAACGCAGTCCCAAGCAGAGTAATATGGTTGACATTCTGAAACTCTGCATTCGGTGTATAAGGTTTGATGGCGGTTTCGAAATACTTCTTCCTGAGATTACCACGCCGATTGTCATGGAGGGGAGAAAACCCAGTCTGGTCCACAATCACGATCCTTGACGGCGGTGTGTTGTAGTGGGATATTATCTTCTTAATGGCGGTCATATGATGAACAAAGACCTTAGCGTTTGTTGCTTTGAATCATTTGGCATCTTGCCTTGATGGAGTCTTCAGGATTATTTTGTCACTGTTGCGGGCCTCGAAGAGTTCGCAGAATTTTCTCCCTGGCCTACCATTGCGGAATCGCAACTTCTCATGGCGGTGGGGCGGAAACGTAGTTACCATCATCTCCACACAGTCTTGAAGTTCTTTTCGAGTCAGTGGTCTGCCTTTCTTTCTGTGGCGCAGCATGACATCTACAATTGCGTTCTCTTCTACAACTGTTAATGACACTCTGGAGTTGGCTCTGAAGCATAATTCTTTGTTCCCTTTGTAGTAGTGGTAGTGAAGTGTCAACCGGGAAAGATGGACTCTTTCAGCGGCATCGCAGAATAATACAACGCTGTCAACGAGACAAATGCCGTTCTTGATATACCGTCCAATGCGGCGGTCTGCATTTCTTATCCATGCATTGATAATAACGGGAGCCACTGGGAGTAGTAGAGACGAGTTTTGAGTTCGTGTTGTGGTGGGTGGGCGGTGAATGCGGCAGTCATTGGCGTCGCTTGTTGTTTTAAGGCAAACCGCGGTGTCGTCTTTGTCTCTGAGCGGCGCGTCTAATGCTTTTAGTTTGGTACAACTATGAAGTTTATATCTAGCGGTAATCGAAGCTTGAGATTTGGGATTGGGACTGTCCGTTTGGGATTGGGACTGTCCGTTGGGGTCTTTGGATTCATAGAAGTTTCGGAATTTGTTCTTTTTGCGTAGTAAAGTGTGATTGTGACGTAATAAGGTCATTTCCTTTGCATGAAAGGACGACAGTCCCTTTATGCAATGTTTATAGAACACTGATGTGGGTATCCCGGGTGCGGTTCTGTCATTGGGGAAGAAAGGGAAAGGAGCGAACATATCATGGATAAAGATGTAAAAGCCAAAAGTCAAGAACATTTAGATTTGTTTTTGTTTCTATGTTAAAAGCGTACGTTTTCGAACGTGAGGTACATGTTCGACACATGAGGGGCACTCACAGTATATGCAAGAATCGAATACAAGCAGCAATGATGAGGCTGTAGCAATATTGTTTGGAAAAGAATATTAAGCTTAACCCAAGGAAGACGATGGTGGTACATTTCACTTATGCTCGATGTAAGAAAGACAAACACAAGTACGGGATTCAACTGAGCGGTCAGTGGATACAACCCGTAGAATGTGCCAGATTTCAGGGTGTACAAATAGATTGTCGCCTAAAATTTCATCATCATTTGCGCAAAGTGGCAGCAAAATACCGCGCCAGGTGCCGAATATTGCGGAGACTAACATTCAAAACTTTGGGAGCGGAATGGAACACAATGGATACATTTAGAGTAGGATTGGTGGAGCCGTTGGTTAAATATTCAGCAAGTACTCTGATTTCAAACGCTTTGTCTTGTGCCGTAGAAGAAGTTGAAAGAGCCAGAAATGAAGCATAAGGGATTCAGACAGAATGTACCAAATTATTGTAGTGCAACGCTATTGCGGATGAAGCTTCGCTATTGCGATTCATAGACAAGGGGATGCTCTCTAAGGAGGTGATGATGAATGCCGTGCGTGGCACACCCCATTCTTGGGTAGATTCGTACAACATATAGGATAGTTGTGAGGTGCACAGCATTGCTGGTCAGTCACACACGTGTGGGGAGTTTGCACCCATTGTTGGGGATTCTAGATATTAATATTGGATATTTAGTTACCACTGACAGTGGGCGGCTACACTACATAGTAGGTTGAGCTCAACCCAACTTTGGAGAAGTAAACGACGGGACCGAGTGTTCGGCTCTGATGTTTCACCCTTGGTGAGCAATATACTCCTCGCGGAGAGTTGCCACTACTGTGTAGGTACCATCATCCGCCTCGCGGCATCTACAGCACCCTTACTGCATTCCGCGTGTTATTCTGTGTGTTTCCTTTATTTGTTTTCGCACTGTTATACAGGTATCGCTACACTGCATACCGGTGTTGACCGTTCTTTGTTTCGCCCACTCGCGTGGTTCGCTACCGCTCTCCGCGTCTCGTGCCACTCTCGTCTTTGTGTTGGTTGTCCCGTCTGTGACGTCATCCCCGACTCTGTCGTGTTCCCCACCACTGTGCGGCTTCTTTGCCTTTACCGCTCTCTACGCGTGTCGTGACGGTGATCCCCGGTCTTACACCCGGCTAGCGCGATCACCCTGAGAGGGGCTCTATTGCTGTGACTACCTCAGTTGAGGGAAGGCTTGAACACCCTTTGTGTGTCTTCTTCCTCCGCAGGGGTTGCACCACAATTGGTCTCCCGACTTAGAAGTCGTGTTGTATCCAGCAAGCTGGTTTGGTGCACCTTCCGGTTTGGCGGTTCGTTTCGTGGTCTTGGAGGACATTTCGCAGTTTAATCTGGGATTCGCTACCGACTCTACGTCGTGTCGGTTTCGTTTTCCCAATCTGGGTTGTTGTTTGGACACGGTTCTTTACCGGTGGCACTACCTATTTCCGTAGTGTGAAATTCCCGTCGGTACGGTTGTTGTCACCCCGTTTGGGTTTTTGAACTCGTCCCAGCAATCTGGTGAATCAACGTTGTCGCATCGTGACGTTCTCGTGGACACGGTTGTCTTTACCGCATTCGGTTTTTTCGTCACTCGTGTGAGGATACTAAACTCATTCGAGGTTAATTTACTGTTCGCTTGATTGTCCCCAGTTCTCTGGTCTCTTTTCGTCGTGGACGATGGTTTCTGGCAAGCGAGCGAGCCCCTCGAAGGCTCGCTCAGTTGGTCCAGAATTGCCCCCCCGTTCGCGGTCTGTTCCCGAGCCTCCGTCTGGAGCGGAGAAGAAACCCGGAAACCGGAAGCAATCTATAAATTCGTCTGACTCCCCAGTGGCTGGACCCTCATCTGCTCCTTTGGAGGGTTCCACTCCCGCTGCTGCGGTGAAGGACGCGCTCGTCGTCGAGCTGGAGACTCAAGTGCGCACACTTGAGGCCCAGACGGGAGCCATGAGAAGCTCTCATGCTGCCTTCGCGACTGAGGTCGATACACTTTGTATGAAGGTAGACGCTGCCCTCATCGGAGGTGTATCTGACGATCTACGTATATTACGGAAAGATGTCAACACTCTCTTAGAGGTTTTTCAAGGTTACCCCGGTTTTACCGAGGAGGTCAACACGAAGATACTTCGGATTCTGGGCCGTCTTGAGACGTTGGAAGCTACTATCCGTGCTGACAACGACGCTTTTGACACACCCGCGGTGGACTCTCATCGCGCCAGAAACCGGAAATCCGGGAAGAATCGTTCTAAGAAGAGGTTAGTCGACGAGTATGTTTCGGATTCGTCCAGGTCTTCTGGTATCTCAAACCGCTCTGCGGGTTCTCTTCGTCGGACTCATCAAATGATGGTGAACGTCGTGGTCGCACTGCGCGCTCTCGTCATTCTAGTTCCACCTCCGGTGTTGTTCGCACCCGTGAGAAGGGGAGGAAGCACTCAGGTTTGAGATAGCTGAAGCCTACTAATCCCTTGTACAAAAGGTTGTTGTCTTACCGGTACTACCGTTTGGAAGATTCCAGTCTGGACCGTACGCCCCGTGGGACGGGAAAGATCAAGGACTGCATCAAGCGCATGTCCTTGACGTTTCGTAACCAGTTCTTTACTGGGGAGGATCCCATCTTGGTGTTGGATTTTCTTTCACGCTTTGTCGCGGAAGCTGACATCCTCGGCATGAGTGAAGGGCAAGCTTATGTCGCATTACCGTATTTTCTACGTGGACTCGCTGAAGACCAATTCAACTCTGTAAGAGGTTCATCTCGAGCCTCCGAAGGAGGGGTTACCTGCTGGCCTGAGGCCGTGCAGTATCTACTTCGCTCGTACGCGACTGGTACCTCTATTGAGGAAGCAATCAACGCGTTGCGGGAAACGTAGCAACGCCCGAAGGAATCGGAAACCGAGTTTTCAGTCCGACTGAACAAGGCTTTCCACCGTTGTGGCAATGTTTATTCCGCTAATGAGCGTTGTACACTGTTTATCAACGGATTGAATCCGGCTATTCGCACGCTAGTCTCCCAGCGACGGGAAGACAAGCGGAAGACCACTTATCTCGAGTTGGTTCAATACGCGAAAGCGGAAGGAGACGCACTGCGTGCACGCTCCGGACACCGGGGTTCATCCAGGGCGCTTCACCTCGAAGGGGCGCCCTCATCGATCTCACTGCTACCGCAGGATTTTTTTGGCCACGAAGTGGATAATTTGCATCTGGCACAGGTGAACCTGGATTCTATTCCGACTACGGAGTTGCCTTCAACTACTGAAGCCTCGTCGATGACGGATGATCCGCTGCTTTACGCAGATCGCCCCCGCGTTCGCGGACCGCAAGTACCCTATTCAGGGAGTCGTTACCAGCGACCTGGTTGGGTAGACCCGCGGACGGTGAGAGCAAAGGACCCACGAAGTGCCGGAAGACCCGGGTTGATTTGTTTTCTATGCCACGAACACGGGCATGTGGCACCGGATTGCCACCTCACCATGAGGGATATGCCCACGGTCGTGGTGAATTTCGAAGCTCTGACCCCATAAGGACAGGCGTCAGTGCCGATACCCGCGTATTTGCGTGCGAAGACAGACTTTCCGAAACGGATTTCTCCCGCAGATATCGCTGCGTTGCGACACTCTGGTTCTTCCCAGGTCAATGCTTCACCGGCTCAAGCCGTGGCGGCAACCGCTGCTGCGGGTAGTTCTGTTCCACAGGAGTCTGTGAAGATCCCTACCGCGCAGGACGCCGTTCCCGTTAGAACGGATGATACTCAGTTAAACTGAGTACGGGAGTCTCCAATGGAGAGGCGCCCCAGTCGAGGTCTACTGCGCCCGAGGCGTCACCGCCTCGCTCCCAGGTCAAAATCCTCTCGAGGAAGCCGATCGTCCTAGACGTGGACTCTACCACCGTTGGTGTAATGCGTCGCCCGTGGATACGGTTCAGGAACAACCGGATCCCGGATCGAGTCATGGTCATGGCCAAGCGAAACTACAAGATTTTCGCTGACCTTGGCCTTTCTACCCAGTATATGGTGCGTCATTTGTCTATCCTGGATACAGGCGCTGGTCCCAATTTTATTGTGGAGTCGCTCTTACCGCCGGAAATCCGTTGTCGAGTTCGTCAAGAACCCGTCATGGACGTGGCAGATGCAAATAATAACCCGTTGAGTACGGCTGGAATGGTTTCCCTGATCGTCAGGATTGGCAACTGCATTGAGCAGGTTGAATTCATCGTCTGCAAGACGCTTGCTGCCCCTGTCATCTTAGGGTGTGGCTTCTGTGACAGATATGTCGAGTCAATCAGACCGCGTGCGCGTGAAGTGGAAATGGAAGATGGTTCGGTTGTACCGATTGTTCGTCGTTCTTTGAGGAGAACCTAAGCTAAGCTGGTACCGCTACCTACTCCTTTACAGGATTCTAACCCTCCGAAGGAGTCTCCGAAACTCCGTGTTGCACGTGCTAGTTCTATTCCGCCAGAATCCCAGGTATGGGTTGATGTTACTGCTGCTCCGCGTGGTTTGCGGCTTGTTCAACCATCTACCTCGTTATACGAGAAATATCAGCTCGCATTAGCGAATGGCGTTGTGCAAATCTCGAATGGTCACCCCTTTCGGGTTTTGTTAGCCAACTTTGGCAAGAAGTCCCAGTTTCTGGTGAAGAACCAAGTTATTGGTACTGTCCTACCGCACCCTACGGCGCTTATCCCCTACTAAGGTGACTGCCGCCGAGATGCTCGGGATTGTCGAAGAAACCGCTGATGCGTCTCACTCTCAGGAGGGGGAGGGGTATTCGTCGCGTGCGCAAGCGTCGAACCCGTCTCAGACGGTTAACAACACGGGAGACCCGGAAAAGAAGACCGTGCCTACGAGTTATGACAGGATTGACCCTATTAAGGAGTTAGAAGAATTGAATCTCGGTCATGTACCGGATTCACACCACGAGAAGTTGCGTGATATGTTGCCCGAATTTACACCAATGTGAGATGGTTCCCTCGGAGAGGTTACAGCTACGGAACACCGGATTGATCTGTTGCCAGACGTTAAGCCTATTGTTCAACACCCTTACAGGGCAGGTCCGAAAGCTCGGGAGGAAGAACAGTTTCAAATCAACAAGATGCTCCGAGCCGGAGTTATAGAACCGGCACAGTCGCCGTGGGCATCTCCAGTTGTACTGGCTCCGAAACCCAATGGGTCCTGGCGTTTTTGTATCGACTATCGTCGCCTCAATGATGTTACCGTCAAAGACGTGTATCCCATACCTCGTATGGACGAGTACATTGACTCGCTTGGCGATGCAACCGTCTTCTCCACTTTGGATGCGAATTGGGGGTACTGGCAAGTACCCGTGCGACCGGAAGACCGTGATAAGACTGCGTTTACCTGTCATTCAGGGCTGTACCGCTTTAAGCGTATGCCTTTTGGACTTACGAACGCCCCCGCTACTTTTCAGCGTGCTTTGGATATCCTCCTTTCCCGTTTTAAATGGCGGAGTTGCCTCGTCTATCTCGACGATATCATCGTCTTCTCCAATAATTTGGATGACCATTTGGATCACGTTCGTGAGATAATCACAACACTGCGTGACGCAGGAGTAACACTCAAGCTGAGGAAATGTGAATTCTTTACTGACTCGGTCAAGTATCTTGGACACGTAATCCGTCCGGGACGGCTACTGATCGAGCAGGCTCGCGTGAGGTCACTCAAGGAGGCTAAACTACCTACGACTCAGACTGAGCTGCGTTCCTTCCTAGGTTTATGCAACGTCTATCGACGGTTTATTCCTCGCTTCGCGAAGATCGCGGGACCACTCAACGAGCTCCTGAAGAAGGGACAACCACCAAAACTGGGCCCCCTTGCTCCCACGCAAGTGGAAGCATTCAACTCTCTTATAGAGGCAGTTACAACAGCACCCGTGCTGTCATTACCGAAAAACGGGTTGCCATTTACCGTGGATACGGATGCAAGCGACTACCAGATCGGCTGTGCACTGTTTCAGACTACACCCGACGGGGAACGCCGACCAATTGGATTTTGGTCTCGCACGCTCAACGTTCATGAACGGAACTATTCGGTATCCGAAAAGGAGTGTCTCGCCATGGTATGGGCTTTACAGACGTTAAGACCATATCTTATGGGTGTGTATTTTACCGTTAACACGGATCATTCCGCGTTACGCTGGTTAATGTCAATCACGGAACCTTCCGGGCGTTTAATGCGCTGGCGTCTTCGGCTAGCCGAGTTTGATTATGAAGTCACCTACAAGAAGGGAAGTCTCAACGCGCAAACGGATGCTCTTTCACGTTTGGGAACGGAAGGCGAAGCGTTACGCGTCGACGACGATGATGACGATATCCCCTGTTTCCTCATGGAGGAGGGTGAAGAAGACTACGAACTGATTTCGGACGACATCTGTGATGACTTACTCGTCGCAGATGGTGAAGACCCGGAACCCGGTGCGCTTATCCCAATCACTCCTGAGGAGATGATCAGAGAACAGCAGGGAGACCCGTTCTGTACGAGGATACGCGCCCAAATTAATGGCGGTGCGAACATCCCTTTTGGGGTTAACACTCAGGGTTACCTCGTTAGAGTGGTTCGTTCATCCCCACAGATCGTGGTTCCTCACTCCTTACAGTCCAGGGTTCTTCACCTATCACACTTTTCTAAGGTTGCTTCCCATCCTGGGGCTAGAAGGCTGTACACGACACTACGTCGGGATTTCTACTGGCCCGCGTTAGCGTTGGATTGCTATACCACCGTCAAGGCGTGTACGCACTGTGCTCGTGAACGAGTTAAATTACGTCGCCATGCGAAGAAGCTAACTCTGTTCCCCGCACGGGCGCCTCTTGAGTTTGTTGCCATCGATATACTCGGTGAGTTTTTAAGGACATCCCGAGGTAATCGGTTTCTACTCGTCATTACGGACAGATTCTCGAAGTTAGTCCGGACAATTCCGTTGAGGAAGATTACATCACGCACTGTTGCGGAAGCTTTCGTTAAGCATTAGGTCCTAGTCTACGGTCCCCCGGTTAATCTCCTTTCGGATAATGGTCCGCAATTTACTGCGCGTTTCTTCCAGGACGTCTGTGGATACTCGACGTGAAGAATCTCTTCACGACGACGTATCATCCCCAATGTAATGGGCAAGTCGAGCGATTTAATCGAACGCTGCTCTCCGCATTGCGGGCTTATACTGTTGAACATCCAAAGACTTGGGATCTCTACACGGATACCGTGACGTACGCGTACAATACGCAAGTTCACAGAGTTACTGGTTTATCTCCTTTTGAGCTTGTGCTGTCGCGAACGCCCCCGCCAGTTGCGGTTGAACCTCAGCCAAAGCTGGATACGTTCCCGTCGACGGTTGATCACTATCTGCGTTGGAAGCAGTGGCTTTCATTTATGGTACCTGTTGCCAGGTCGGCAATGGCTAAAGCAAAACACGCTTATAAGCGGAACTTTGATGCCCGTATTCGGAGACCACTACCACCATTGGAACCGGGACAAACCGCCTTTGTAAGGAAAGAATATTACAATCCTGAAAAGGAGAGGCAACACAAGCTTTCTCCCATCGCTGATGGTCCGTACCGCGTTATTAGCGTGAATAAGGACACAGTTGTACTGGAAGTTGGTGGCGCTCATGAGCGTTTTTCTCGAGATCGAGTTGTACAAGGACCTACCCGTCATACGGAAGTTGTTTTGGATACTCAGCAGGAGGCTGGACAGGCGGAGAACCGATCGCTTCAGTCTACAGAAGCTACACCACTTATGGGACTTCGTCACCCATCGAGGGGATTGTCGGAGTTACCGATGTTATCGTCGCGAACCGAATCTTCGGATTCTACACCGCTTGTGAAGTCGCGCTTCACAGCGTCTATCGAACCGTCAACTGACGTGATGACTGCTCCCCGTATCGCTCCACCTCAGGAGGGGGAGGGGAATTCACGCGTTGTTGCGGAAGAACAGGAATCACCGGTGTCGCAACCGTCGCAGACATCCCGTGATTCACGGAGAGAAGAATTGGAGACTGAGTTGTCTCAGGACACCGTCGAGGACGTGATTGCTAAGGATACCACTGTTAGTGGGCAGGCAAACCCGCTACAGCGTGCTGATATTGCCAAGGGCGCGCAACGCTCTACAGCGGATCGCAGCCCTATCAGCAAGGGACACGCGCAATCTACGGACTCCCGTACTGTCCAGGATACTGGAATTGCTCACCCGCACGGGGAATCGCCGCATGATCAACCTCCTGTTGTCGAGGAGACACAGGAGGGACCACCTGATCGTGCTCGCGAAAGTTCCTCGGCACCGCCGGAAGTCGACGCTGATCACCCGATCTCTCGGAAGAGCACGGCTACAGCACCGCTGGATACTGCTACCCGGAGTATTCCGGACGCGCGCAAGCCGCAAACCGTCGCCGACGTTCGTCGCGCACCGCCTACGGAGGCGCGAAGTAAGGAACTCACGGTAGATCCCGGTATCGCAAGACCTGTTAGTCAGGAAAGAGAGAAGACGCTCGCAGAAGCGAAGTTAGAGCACCCCGGAACGGGTATGGAGGAAGCACCACCGCACCCATCCGTAGGGAAGTCGTTAAGCGCTCGTCATGACGTTTTGAACCGTCATGACAGTGCACGCACCGTTGGAGATACGGAATACCGCCCTGATTTAGGGAAAATACACGCTGCCAGTGCAGGAGTGCGCGCGCGCCACACGTCGCGTGGCACACCCCGTGCACCACACAGTGGACCTACACTGTCGACCGGCAGCGCCGTAGCCACGAACCGTCGCACGGAGTCACGTGAACCGGCACGTGCCGTGGTAGGTAATCCGCCTCCCCGTCCGAAACCACCGTCAACACGGGAAACTACTCGTAATCGAGACGTTGAGGAGACCGTCGAAACGGAAGAACTGCTCGAGAACTCCCGGAATCCGGTAAGGAAGACTCAGCAGAGGACGACAGAACCGCCGAAGGCGTCAGAGGCACACAGCAACGCAGCTGGTATCCCTATTACAGTACCGCTACGAAGCGTGGACGACCCTTCTAAAGGTGGTGAAGAACGTGAAGTTTACTCGAAAGAGTTCGTGGTCGACCACATCGTGGGACACAGTTGGCACCCGAAGGGGTATAGGCAGTACCAGGTGCGCTGGTATGGCTATCCGCCATCAGCAGACACGGATGAACCGGTTGAGCACCTGCCACGATCGAAAATCGTGCAGTATCACCGCCGTACTAACACGGATGTTCCGGCTAACCTACACCGCGCCCTAGTGGGGTAGACCGCCACCGTCTGTGACGGAACGTTCTCTCGTGTCCGGCGTAGCCGTGTCAACGACAACGAACCTCACTCGAGGAAGCGTAACGACCTCCAGCGGAGTACAGTGCCGAAGTTACTTCGTGAAGGCACCCTCTAAACGAGGAGAGTTGAAGAATAAGCTAAGCTGCCCTCAGGAAGAGGAGAAGATTTAAGAAGACTCTATGAAGAGGAAAGGACACTCAGAAGAGGATTAGGAAGAAGAAGTAATGCCCTCAGGAAGAGGAGAAGAAGAAAGAAGACTCTACGAAGAGGAATTGAAGCTCAGAAGAGATTTTGCAGCACTCATGAAGAGGAATGAAGACTCTATGAAGAGGAGAAGAACTATGAAGACTCTATGAAGAGGCAGAAGGACTCTAAGACAGAGGAAAGTGCACTCAATCATGCGGAAGATTTGAAGACCCCGGAAGGGAGAAGAATATTGAAGATTACACTTGAAGAAGGAAGATAACCTTGATGCTCAAGGGAAGAACACAGTTTTACTGGACATCTCAACTAAGCTGTACCCCGCTATTCGGGACTACAACGGCCAAGTTATTGGGAATCTACTGTGACGAGCCCCTACGTGGAGGGGCCACCCGAGCCACTCGGTCCTTGCTGAGCACCAGCGTTCGCCAGCTGCGCTATCAGGGCGTCGCGCATCTCTGTGACGTCGCCCGACGCTGCGCCAGAGGCACCAGCTGAGCTGAGGAACTGAGCGATCACGGCAGCCCGTGCTTCTTCGGATACTCCCGCGTTCGCGGCTTCATTCGGCATAGTCGACGCCGCCGTCGCAGGCGCCGAAGCAGCCTCCACAGGAGTTGGAGAGGACACAGGAACTGGGACTGGTACAACCGGCGCAGCCGGGGCGATATGACCACCCGCAGGGGGGTTCGCTACTGCAACAGCAGGTGCTGGCTCCACAACGAGAGTGTCGTCTTCTCCAAAGGCATCGTCCTCATCAGGAGCGTCATCGAGCATGATGTTGTCGCCTCCAACAGGGTGAAAGAATTCATCAGTCATGATGAATCCGGTGAGATGCCGAGGAGGGATGACTCGCTCTGCATGACGCAGGATATGTGCCTCCGCTGGAGTGATCAGTGTCCGTGACCACGGGTCGTAGAAGACAAAATCGCCCGCTAGCGGTGATCTGCGCCCGGGAGACCGGTCAACCTGAAGGTCTCCGTCATCGCGCCTACTCTGAGCGCGCGGCACCTGGCTCCAGTCTACTGTGTCAATCACTCGCAAGAGGCTCATCAACTCGGAGAGGTTTCCATTGCCGCCCAGCGGAAGAGTAAGATCCAAGCTTCGAATGGCTTGCCGCAAACGTGGAGGGATAAACCACAGTCTGTACTGGTCGTACACTTCATGAAGGACGTACACCGCCGTGCGGGCTGCCCATTCCGTCACCACCACGGTCCACCATCCCGTGAACGGGTTCGTTGCCAACCGACTACCGATGTAGGTCAGGCACGGGGGAAGCTCAACGTAACACCCCCGGCACACCTCGTAAGAGGCCCATACAACGGGAAGTGGCACGTATCTTCCACGCATGTGGCGAGGCCTAATCCGGTGTGACTCCGTGTTTTGATAGGGGATCAAATATCCCCAACGGGAGCGAGCACGTCGTTCGGGACGGATCATGTTCTGCAAGAAGTTGGACCGCGGGATGCGGGGCAGGTATCGGAATTCAGCACGCAACAGCGGACGGGTCCAGCACAGGACATCCTGGTGAATCGTGACGTTCTGATAACGCTCTACTACACCGGCAAGCCGGGCCAAGTTCTCGCCGTAGTGCACCTTACCGAGGGTTCGGTAGAAAGCAACGTCAAACCGGAACTCCGTGGGTATCGGTTGTTCCGAGTATGTTCGGGCAAGCCGCAGATGCGCGACACGTACCATCTCCGCACGAGCGGTATTGTGCGACTCACCACGCCGGTGGACAAGAGCTTGCGTTGGCACGGTAATCCGGTATTGCCAGTCAAAGGTAACCGTCATCCAGACGTGAATCCCACCCGGCAAATGACCGCTGCCGTCTGCGAACGCCGCTACGAGAGAAGGCTGAGTGACCCCGTGAGGGTGTAACCAAGGAGACCGTACGAACGGTAATGGATTCGACCGTGGATCCACGTCTTCTAACTCGTCATACGAGGCCCACGCACCGACAGTCGGGTTATGCACCGGCGCTGCCGGAGGTATTGCCGCAATGCCGTTGCCCACTTGATTGGGAAAGATGTACGGAGCCGGTTGCGCACCCGTTTGGGGAAGAGGCGCCGTATGGAAGCCGGGATTCATCGCCGATGAGGGGTTGGAGGACGACGGCTGGGCCGGTTGAGGATGACCAAAGCCCCCGAAATAGGGTTGAGGAGGCCCGCCAGGCGGTTGGTTGTTGCCCTGATTGGGAGTACTCATCGCTGTTGTAGCGCAAGGAAAGGAAGCCGAGGTGTTCGGAACAGAAGGAGCAAGAGGAAGCCGAGGAATCGGAGGCGATACCGCTGCAGAGCGTGTAGAAGTTGGTGATTCGCTTGGGTCGCGTGGCGAAGCGACAGGAGAAGGAGAAGGACCCGCTATCGGGGAGGTACTTATACACTCCGAAGGAGAAAGATGCATGCGCTCGCGGGTCGTCGTCGCGCCTCAGGAGGGGGAGATGTAGTGCAACGCTATTGCGGATGAAGCTTCGCTATTGCGATTCATAGACAAAGGGATGCTCTCTAAGGAGGTGATGATGAATGCCGTGCGTGGCACACCCCATTCTTGGGTAGATTCGTACAACATATAGGATAGTTGTGAGGTGCACAGCATTGCTGGTCAGTCACACACGTGTGGGGAGTTTGCACCCATTGTTGGGGATTCTAGATATTAATATTGGATATTTAGTTACCACTGACAGTGGGCGGCTACACTACATAGTAGGTTGAGCTCAACCCAACTTTGGAGAAGTAAACGACGGGACCGAGTGTTCGGCTCTGATGTTTCACCCTTGGTGAGCAATATACTCCTCGCGGAGAGTTGCCACTACTGTGTAGGTACCATCATCCGCCTCGCGGCATCTACAGCACCCTTACTGCATTCCGCGTGTTATTCTGTGTGTTTCCTTTATTTGTTTTCGCACTGTTATACAGGTATCGCTACACTGCATACCGGTGTTGACCGTTCTTTGTTTCGCCCACTCGCGTGGTTCGCTACCGCTCTCCGCGTCTCGTGCCACTCTCGTCTTTGTGTTGGTTGTCCCGTCTGTGACGTCATCCCCGACTCTGTCGTGTTCCCCACCACTGTGCGGCTTCTTTGCCTTTACCGCTCTCTACGCGTGTCGTGACGGTGATCCCCGGTCTTACACCCGGCTAGCGCGATCACCCTGAGAGGGGCTCTATTGCTGTGACTACCTCAGTTGAGGGAAGGCTTGAACACCCTTTGTGTGTCTTCTTCCTCCGCAGGGGTTGCACCACAATTATCACCGATTCACCGCTTGCGGTGTTTGATCGACCAAACTAGTCTGTACAGAGTGGCTGTGACACAGGCAGCCAAGGTATATGAGAAAACGAAGCGCGGTCGGTTACAAAATCCAATAACCCTGGGACTCAAACGTGAGTCACAGACTCGTATCAGGAAATCAAAATCAAACTTCAAAAAGGCTGCAGAGAGTCATCTGTCGGATGTTCCTCTTTTGCAGCTACGTAGGGCACCATTACCAATTGAGCCAGGGCTGAATACTGAACAAGGGCTAATCTTTTACTCTACACCGTGGTTAAAAGAAGATCCATTACCAGACCAGAAAAAGAAGGCCTCGATAGTTTTGCAATCCCTCCCAAAAGCTGATTGGAAAATATGGACCGATGGCTCGGTTGGTACTCCTGCGTGGCTTAAGGACGTTCGACCTTTAAGAGTAGCTGTCGAATAAAATGGTGATTGGCACGCTGGCACCATTTAATACAGTGATAAGGGTGTCGTTATGAGTTTGCACGTACAAGAAGTTTTGGTTTCCAACGGCATGCCGCCAAAGACAACGATCCACTAGAATGAAGGAAAGAATATTGCTTACAACTTTCCTATACCCAGTCATATAATAGGTAAAAACAACTATGTGTTACGGGTGAACCCATTGAAGTTAAATTTTGTCGGAAAAAGTGTTTATGCAATTTTGTGGGGCAACGAAACTGTTACTATAATTGTAATACATACGGCCAGGGTAAGAGTGTTTTTTTACATCTTTGAAACAATATGTCTATCGCACGCTGCTGTTTACGTGCTGAAAAGAACTAAAACGAATTTGAGAGGTAAAATCAGTTTTGAAACTGATTTGCAGAATTTGGTAGAGACCCTACATTTGCTTGTACGAAATCAATCTTTCTATGTTTAATAGTTGTCAGATGTTATGGGCAAGACAGCAAAGTTTAATGAGGTGAAAATTGTTGGGTTTGTAGTTATTGAAAAGTAACTTAGAGTCACTTATTTGAAAGTTTTTTATTGCAAGCTCTTGACTCATCAATTTGAAAACAGTCAAAAAATTTTATTGACTTTTGTGAAGTAAAGTAAAAATTTTAAACAAAACACAAGCGGGATGCGTTGATACGAGCTATAATAAAAAAATACAATATTTAATGTCACAGAAAAAAAGCAAATATGGTTTTTTTGCAGTTGTTTGTCAGACATTGTTCATGGCTAAACCCATTTAAAACGCATTTATTTGGAAAGGGGTTTGTGTACGACTGTCGGTTTGGAGTTTTAAATGATGTTCAAGATTATGTATTGAGTTGCTCAAAAAACGCTCAGTAGGTGTTTTTGTCTACCGCCGTATTGTGAACGTCAAAATCTTGTTGCTGATATCATCCAAAAGTGGTCTGAGAAAATGCTGGCCTTTCTAGTAGTGAGAAAGCGCTTCTTTAACCAGAAGCGCACTCCATTTAGCTGTAATTAAGCTAGATGTGCCTATAAAAGAGAGAGAGCAAAATGCAGAACTCAATGAACTAAAAAGGAGCTTGAAAAAACGCCGTTATTTGCATGGAAGTCCTTTATCGGCTGTTGGCTTTTTCCTGTACGTGTACACGGAAGCGAGTACGTGTAGTTCGCGTTATGTACGTGTACACGGTAAAATGTACACGGTTCGTGCCCTGCAGCAGACATCGTCAGTAAAGCTTTCATAAGATGTATGTACGTTTTCTGACATTGACATTCGGTGTCACACCACTGGTGACATGTCAAGTCTCCAGTGGAGACTCTCCACCTTGTGACGTATATGATATGACAACAGTGTGTACGTGTACTAACACACGTGACGTTTCAGCAATTAGCCAGTCACTGGCTACTTGCTGGAGGGTCACGTGTCCACGTCACAATGTGCCTATAGTTGGCGAATTCACCTTCTGTTCCGCTTCTTCAACGGCTTAGTCGTTGTACCGTGTACATACTACCTTCGTATGTACTACATAGTGTACAGAATGTAAGGGGGTCCAAAGGGATAGCCCGCTTACCCTCATAATCTTCGAGAAACTCAGGAATCTGGAAGATATCCGATATCTTGGAAGCACCTAGTGCTGGAATAAACATTCATTTATAAACAAACTATAAACATTGAGCGAGCGAGCACCTAGTGCTGGAATAAACATTCATTTATAAACAAACTATAAACATTGAGCGAGCGAGCACTAGGTGCTTCCAAGATATCGGATATCTTCCAGATTCCTGAGTTTCTCGAAGATTATGAGTGCTAACCTTAAAAGTTAAGTAACTCAGTTTTTAGTCTGCCGGCTTACTGTACCTACTTCGTCTACGTGGAATACAGTACCATTAGCCAAGTGCGCCCATCATGAAGCATCAGCTCCCTGAAGGGAGTGTAGATATAACTTTACCAAGGGTATCCGTATATATACGCTAACCTTTTGGCTGCGAGCGAAACGCTTACGTCAGCCACTGTACTTGGTCGCCAATGATCGTGAGCGCTCTAGTAGTTGAGCTGGTCGACCTTGCCATAGACGACGTAACCGTTGAAGCCACAGATCAGATCTTTTGGTGGACATCTCGGATACCAAAAACGTCGAAAACACTCTCTCTTCTACATCGCTGGATACCGCCGTAGAGAATTTGGCGGCGGGTCAATGGGCTTGGCACAGACAACAGCGCAATATAACAAGCGGGCCCGCATATCATACACTCCACGCTGCACCCACACTGTCGCCGTTTTGTGTTCTTCGTCGTGCCTGGTATGTACTACTCGTATACAGTTGCCCTATACAGTTGCGCTGTCCGTTGCCCGTATACCGCATACCCAACCCACCCCACATCTATGATATGCATGTACGATCTGGTACAACCTTCCAAGTATTCATAACCCATTCCTTACCCCGACAGCGTTTTTCTCACTCTTGTATCTACATTATCGTTTAACAAGGGGTGAAAAGGTTACATGATGATGTATGCAAACATTATCTACAGTATGCGATCCCTCACCTCGCTCCCCGCCTAGTGGGCTGCTTGCTGCTGACCCCCAATGAAAAAATATGAATCATCTAGGATTTCAGTGGCTTTCACAATGCAGTTAACATTAACCATTCACCTTGTTTCAAAACCGACGCCCCCCGTCCTCGTTGCCATAGTAATTCGCTCCTCATTGTCATGCGCGTTCAACATGTCCATCACGCACCCCATTTTCACCCGCCCAAATTCGCAGCACCATGAAACCCTTGCTCTTCTATAAAGGCTGCTCTTCCATTCCCGTCCCCTCCCTCGCCTCTGCCACTCCTACTCCCATCCGAAGTTCAAACCGCCTCCGCATTATGGCACTTTCGGTCTCCTTCGTTGTGATCGCCTCGGTGCTCGTGGCTTGTGCTCATGCTGCTTCGATCGGCACCACGCAGCGCCAAACTGGTCCTGCATGTACTCAAATCACAGATTGTGCACCTGGTCTAGTATGTGTGGGAACTAATCCAGGAGGTGTCTGTGCTCGAGCTGAAGGAATCCTCGGCCTTGGGCATCTCGTAGTTAATCTCATTCAAGAAGACTACACCCCCACTTCTGGAACTAGTACCACTCCGGTTCAGGCTGGCCCGACCGTAACAGCTCGTGCTATGGCTATTATTTTTATGGCTGCGCATGATGCATTTGCGCTTGTCAGTGGGGCTTTCGCGCCGAAGCTCACAGGTGCGGCCGACATGGAAGCACTTCGGGCTGCTGCACAGAGGTTCAGTCTATCCCCGAACGTTGAACAGCAGGCAGAGGTAGCTATGCTGGCAGCGGGTATCACTGCTGCTAAGCTGTTGTACCCATCTCTTGAATCAATAATAACTCCTGTGTTCACCGACGTGACAGCAGGGGGGGCTCCTGGCGTCGTACTGTTCGGCGAACGTTTGGGTAGTATCTTGTTCCGTTTACGTCTTACTGATGGGTCTCAGATCCCGCAGCTGGACGACATCTTCGAATTCGATGAGTTCCTACGCCATCAGCCGGATCCGAATTTCCCTCTTGTCACTGGCGATGCAGGAGGTGTACAGGAGAATTTCGGAAGGTTCTGGGGTGAAGTGACCCCATTTGTCATCGATGATGTTGAGACAGATGCGTTCCTTGGACCGTTCCCCGAGTTCGATTCTCCCGGATACCGCGAGGATCTGGCGGAGGTCGAAGAACTTGGGCAATGTAATGATATTACGCTTCCAGATGGGACATTAATTCAGGATATTGGTATTTTCTGGGGTTATGATGGGGCCGAAAGGATCGGAGTGCCTCCGCGTCTGTATTTGCAAGTGCTGTTGGCTGTGAGGGAATTGAATGGTCTTCCGTTGGCAAGTCAAGTTAGAGCTCTGGCTGGGGCAAACATTGCCATGGGAGACGCGGGAATTGCGGCTTGGTTCTGGAAATTCTTTTACGATCTGTGGCGCCCTACGCTTGGTGTGCGTCTGGATCCGATCTCTCCCAATTCTACCTGGAATCCACGTGGGGTACCGCAAAGTAACGTAGTTTCTGATCCACCACCACCATTCTGCGTGGGTCTGAACCCTGATTTCCCTGCGTATCCATCGGGCCATTCTACTTTCGGGACGGCAGCGTTTGCAACAATATCTAAGATCTTGGGCATGGAACCCAAGGATATCACTGTAACTATCACATCAGATGAGTTCAACGGCATCACTGTGGAAGGCACTTCCGAGGACGACACTGTGGGCGGTGTGGTGCGTCCTATTTTCACGCAAACTATCACGCTGCAAGACGCCATTGACCAGAATAAGGACAGTCGGGTGTTCTTGGGAGTGCATTGGAGGTTTGACTCGGTGGGTGGGGAGATCGTTGGGGACCAGATTGCGGAGATTGCTGCTCGTGAGTTCTCAATATGAGACATGCCTCTTTAGATACATCATGTGTGAACTCTGGCAATTTTAATAACATCCGGACGCATGCCTCATGATTAGTTTTGTGCAATCGGAAGGACATTTGCGAACAACAAGCAGTAATTGGTTTCCGTGGGAAGATTTATGTTTCACGTTTGGAAATAATTGCATGGGCGAGAAGCTGGGATAGATAACTTGACGTGTTCCACATAGTGGATACGTGTCTATAGAGAATCCTGCGGGTAAATCGATGCATTCTAGTTTCTCTCACTACAACCGTTCAAAATGCACAATTTGCGTTAACGAGCATTGCGGTCATCTCACAAACCTTTCCCTCTGAACGAGATACTGCCCTGTGGGTATAAATACGTTGTTGATCTCAAGAAGGTACTCGGCTCTCAAGTAATGACTCAAAGAGCCGTCAAGGCCAAGAATCTACTATGTAGCGTTAAAACGCCACCCTTGGAAGGTTGAATCTACTTTGGTGGATATCTAGTTGGCAATGCATCAGACCAAAGTCATGAGACAGAGCCGCTTGCTCAACATGTCAATGGAAGGAGTAACTGTAATCAGTAGCAGCTTTCACTCCATTTGCGGGACTGGTGTGGACTATCTTGTTGCCATGATGGCAAGTTGATATACAACGGTAGATATAGAGGCGTATCGAAGGTACCGTACACGTGAAGGTGCTGAAGCGGACGCACCCAACTACGTGTACACGTACAGTCCTCCTCCTCTTGAGCATTTCACATGTACACGGTATATATATGCTACACGTAAACGTACCCTTGGTACACGTAGCAGTTGCAACTTGAAGTTGCGCGTCTCTAACCTTACCGAGCTGAAAAGGCGTCGGTGTCCATCCAAGTGCCCGCTTGCACGGCAGTGGTCGTCAGCTGAACGCCGTTGGTGTAAGTGACTGTAACCGACTGCGCCTCAGTGGCTCCGCCGATGCCAAAGTGCTGCGTCTCCAGGTACGAGTGCGCAATGGCGTCCCCGGGCGACCCGACTCGTCGCATCATGGAAAGCGCGCCGGCCTTGACGCGGATCACGGCGTTGAGTGGCGTGCACGACTGGTCTGGCGCGTTGCCCACGCGCACGTGGATGAAGTTGTTGCCGTTCGCTGCGTCCTCGCTCATCGTGTTGCGAAACAGCCGGTACCGCCCCGTTTTGTTGATGTGATTGCCTTCTCCGTACACCACGTCTAGTCTACCGTCCATGTCGTAGTCCACGGCCACCGCGTGGTCGCCTTCTGCACCGCTTGCCTTCTCCAGCAACCCTTCCTCCGTCCGGAACGTTCCGTCTCCGTTGTTGAACAACAATATGTCAGGCTTGTTCTGCTGCACCACCAGAATGTCTATCCATCCGTCATTGTTGAAGTCTCCAACCGTCACTCCTCTGGACGATGTGTTTCGTGGGATACCTGCTTGTTCGCCCACTTCCACGTACCTCCCATCCCGATTTTCCAATAGGTAGTCGTGGAATACTGGCTGCTGATGCCACCAGAACTTCGAACGTGCCACGTATAAGTCAAAGTCCCCGTCGTTATCAAAGTCTAGCTCTGCTATTGCCACGCTTCCAACTCGATCGAGCCCTTCTGGTAAAACGTCAGATGTTATTTCTTCAAAGGAGAACGCTCCAGACATTTTCCATACACTCAGTTTCTGGTACATGATAATTTCCATTGTCCCATCATTCTCAATGTCAGTCACCATAGCATAATCGTTTCTGGACCGTTGAAGCTCCCCAGCCATCTCTCGATGTTCATATGTTAATCCATTAATACTCTCATACGCAAAGTGATGACCTGTTCCCTCCTCGTTGGTAGGCGCTGCATTCAGAAATAGTACATCGGGATACTGTGGATGTCTTCCCCCAGAAAGATCGGCATATAGCGCTGTTCGTCCCCTTCCTCCCAGTTGGGTAATACCAGCCTGATCAGTAACGTTTCCCACCTCTCGAGTAGTGCTGTTTACCTCATACATGTAGGGAGGACGGGGCCCACGGCCGTAGTTACCACCGACGGAAATGGAAAAGCGCATGTTTCTAGTAAACGGAGATATGGGAGTGGCTACGGTGCCGTGATTGTCATAGTACGCTCCCCATGGTGCCATCACAAACGTACCATTTCGCTGATTGAAAAAAAGTCTCACAAAGTTGCTATCATGGTAACACAAAAGCACATCCGGAAACCCATCGCGATCAAGATCAACAACACTAGGGCCACCGTACAGTTTATATCTTGGAGCATCTGCATTCAAACCAGCAGACGCGGTTACATCTCTGAAGCCAGGACGTCGAACCGCGGGTGAGGCAGAATCAGATGCCGTTTGAGAACTGGTGTTCCCTTCACTTTCCTCCCCCTGGGTACGTGACCCCGCAAGTAACACAGCAGTAGGTATAATGATGGCTAGAAGAAGAATGGCCGCCGCACATATGGCTTCTCCACGCCATCGTCTGTAACGTGGGGCATGGGTCAATCCCTCGGCGCCAACTGTTTTGCCAAGTGTGCTATGACTTGCTGTTAATGAAGTATGGTCAGCGGTAGACGACAGGGTCACAGGTTGCTGCATCGAGATTTGAGACAGATTTGTTGAACGAAATAGTCTCCAGCTATGAGAAGTAGTAAAGGCGGAAGGTGTTGCCACGAAGAGCAGACGACAGAAATGGGAACGGGAATCCTGCTGGAGACAAGGATAAGTTCGAGAGGAACTGTCGATGTAGTTTAAATGGCTTCCTAAAGCGTTGACAAGAGATTAGGCACATCCGCTTTCGCAACTACTTGATAGACGACTTGGGCTGCTCTCTGAGATACACTGTATCATTTCGATATTGGATTTATTGCCTATTGCCATTCTGTTGCCGTCGTCGTGGCTCGAGTATATTCCACAATTGCAAGGACACTGAGGTGCTGCGAATATGTCTGTGCCAGAAGGCAACTGCCAGTATATAATACAGTATCCCGAGTACACGTCGAAACGTACGATTGGAACGAAACGATTGGTTGCAGGTTGGCATTTACCTTAAGGAGGGACACTGTTCGAAGCAGTCTCGAGTTTCAGTCGATCCAATTGAAGTTGTTCAACAATGAAGGGTTTTTGGTAAAATATATAACTCCTTGTCCCCTGCAGCCTTATTTATCATCTAGGACAGTTCTAGATATCATACCCTTGTAACCTTATTGGCCATTCACAGCTTGCTTGTGTCCACTGACTTTTCCTTGTTGGGAGCTCTTGGAAATTTTTTCATTTTATTTCATACATTTGAAAATGTAAAGCAGATCACAAAGAGTTAGAAACAAAACAATTTCGAAAATGGTTAGAAAAACTGATATCCCAGAAAAATTCTTTAGATTCGCACATAAAGATATCATTAGGCCTTTTAAGAAGTCTTCTCCTAATAAACGAAATTGTAAGCCACAACATGTAACACATAAACAAGATACCTTTACATACTCAAACGTACTAAATAACAAAAGCAAAACCATTGGTCTCTTGTTCTAGGCCCTTTTTGGTTTCAACAATCTTTAAAAGGCTAACCCAACACAGCAAGGCCCCCAAACCATGATATGTTCAGCAAAAATTTGAAAACCATCCGTATACATGAAAAGTGCCACTTGAGCGCACCCCAACCTTTCTAATTCTCTTTGACCAGAATCTCTATGTGGTTAGGAACGTATAGCTGAGGTCTAGAAGGTAGGATGTCTCACCTCACTCTCCAGGTTTTACTCGCGCTAGGTGACTACTTATACCCCAGCTTGCATGAAAGAAGTCACAGACTTTTCCGTCTGTCCCTAATTATTCAATTAGGCTCACTCCAAACTTTTGTTTGGAGCTGCAGCATTCGGTACGTTTTGGAACGCAATTAAACCAGGAAGTACCGCCCTGCGCCATTATCGAGCACCGAGTGGTCACCGCACTACGATGATGCTTTGTGCTTTGGCGCATCCGGAACTGAACCTTCTTTGTCAAAACTGCCACAGCATAGAAACACTAAAACAAAAAATTAAGATTGCATCATAACATGTGTCCCAATACAAAAACGTTCTTCAAGTTTTTGTTTCAACATTCATGTTTCGCTCAAATTCTACCGAAATCTATGAGTTGCACATAATACTAAGATACAATAATGTGATACAGCAGTGGTAGCCATTGGTGCGCAATTGGAGTTTATATACACTACAATTGTAGCATTTTATTGTACTTAAAATGAATTGAATACGAAACTTATTAAAACTACAAATCTGTCTTGAAACAGGCTTTCACTTCAATGAACCCCATCTTTTTAGAACTAAAATTTGTTAGTACTACAAAACTGTAGACAAAGCTGCTCAAACTTTAAAAACAATAGGTCCCAAGGCATTATGTAAACTTGTCCACTCATCATTAGTAAGAATAAAGTTAACGCATCCAATAAAAATTTATTCTCATTTTGTTTCTAAATACCAGTTTATTTGTTTTTTCACATTTATTTCTGTGTATTTAGCTTTTTATTTGCCCTACATAAGGTTAAATATTAGTTTATAGCATTTTTAAAAAATATTACATGTCTCAAATAATTTTGCTTTAGTTTCTTTTCTCTAAATATGCGTTAACCTTCAAAAAGTATTTTTTCCATAATCTTTGATTCTTGTTTTTCTGTTTATATTTATTATTTAATCTTTCATTTTTCGCAATATTTCGAATAAGTTCCATAGGGTAAAAAGAGTTTTGTTTAATATTATTTAAAATGACGTCGCAATTTGAAGTTTTTGAAAGTATTGAACAACTATTTTTACCACTACAGGGTTATTTTTGGGTTCCCATGGATAATTTGTTTTTGAAAATATGTTATTAAACTTTAATAATATACTTTCTGTGACTGTGTAAAGTAGCTTCTGGTCATAACTTTTATTTAACGGAAGTACTGCATTTTTTTGTTCTTCTTGTATTAGTTCTCAATATATTTGATAGTATTTTGTGGGGCAAAGCATAGAACGGAAAGAAAAAGCACGGACCGGGCCAGTGGCTAGGCACACAGGGTGTTCCGCCTTTCCTCCCATTGAGGCAGAGCAGTAGCAAAACCCTCCAATGAGGCTGACACGTTCCCGGCGTATCTCCGAGCGGCCTCTCTTTGACTTACAGACGGAGATTGATGTTGGCAACTAGGAAACCAAAGGAATTATAGAGCAAAACAGCACCGTGCTCGGTACCTATTTTCCAGTCTCCAGGCTCTGGACTCCCGTTGGGATGATGGATTGTGATGTTGATGATGGAACCTACATATGGGTGTGTCGTACAAATACCGATAAGGTGTGGGGTCCGCCTGGTAGAGGGAGCGCGCGAGGGCTCAACTTCAAGGAAAAAAACACACAACCAATATGGTAGTAGGGCACCTGAAACCCGCAGGGGCAAACGGCGGGGCAACTAGTCTAGACCGTGTAAGTGTACGGTAGAAGACGTCGACGCGCGGTAAAACCTGAATAGTAATAGAGTAGCAAGTGACCAAGATGGTATAGTTACTGCCCTAGTGGTGCCTGACTTTACAATACCCGAGGGGGAAGGCGAGGTGCCCCACAATATATGCAAGGTGCACCCACGCCGATCTCCCATGCGGGCATGACGTCATCGGCTGTGCCCATGACCTACTGTCATGGGCCAGCAATGCTAAACTATCCTAGACTATAAATTAGAAATTAGAAATTATAAAATACAGAATACCAATTGGGTACAGTGCAGCCAGCAAGGCGCACCAGTAGGCCCACGTGGCACCAACCCATTGAGGTCTCATTGTACTACAGACCCCCTTCCTACCCTGAGCCACGCCCTCGTGGCTCCTAGATCCTTTCACCAAGTCGGTGGCATCGTCGTACCAATTTGGTCCCTGTCGCAGCCTTTGTGCCATCTCGCGCCGTGCGTCGCGTCGGCTTTGCATCGCCGAACGCCCTCTGGTCACCACCTTGGTCATCACCGGTTGCGGCTCTATCCATTCCCATTTGTGGTTTGGGCGCGACGCGCGCCCATTGCATACCTCCAAGGTTGTACCTTTTTGGCTGCCCGGCTTGGACCCTTTTACCGTGTCGGTATACCCAGTGGGGGTGGCGGGTTGCGCCTTCGAGCTCGTGTGGGCACTGTACCGTGAAGGATTTTGGCGCCCACTTGGTTGCGGCGTGTCTCTCTGTCCCTTCGAGGTTCGACTACCAACCCTTCGAGGCACTGAGGCTGACTCCATCGAGGTTGGTTCATCGTTCTCCCTTCTGGTTGCCTTCGCACCCCTTTGCGGTTTGTCCACGCGGGCTCGCGCCATCGTGGCTTTTCGTCCGACCGACAAGGTTAAATCCGTTTATAGTGACCCCCGATCCGTATCTGAACCACATGGGTAGCCCTGGTACCAGCGTGCGGGCTCCCACCCGTAGCGGTACACGGCGCTTCATTCACTACCGCTAAGGTGGATGGATGGCCGCCTCGGTTGGCGTCTGCAGTGTACTACCACAAAGGGTTCCATTTTCATGTGCATCAAACCACCCTCGGTGTCGATCATCCATGACGAGCGCGAAACCTTAACGTGGTCAAAATAGCGCGAAAACCATCTAGGAACCATGTCCGTTCTGTCTTCAAAGAATACCACATAGGTCTCGATCGGTTTCGTACCTCATAAGGAAACGAACTTTCATGGTAAGCACAAAAACATTCATGCCCTTTCTGGTCTCGCTCCCATCCCGTAATGGTCTACTTCCTCTCTCCATGGTTGCGGCGTCACCATATAGGTCCTGGCATGTGCCATTCGTCGGACCTCCTTGCCCTTCGTTACCATCACGGTCGATTAGCTTGTTCCATAAAGGATCTCGATAGTACCATACAGGTTCATTTCATGCTCTCTCTCTGATTTCCATAACTTTGAAACACCTTCAAGGTTTCCATCGTACCATAAAGGGCTGCGCAGCATTACTAACGTCTCCCGCGCAGTTCCATGCTCCACCTTTAAGGTTTATTCCAAACCGCTTGAGTCCCCATGGGTGTCGTTCGTCATTACCACGAAGGTTTGGTTCTTCACAGCCACTATCCGGGTGACGCGATCCTCCGTCGTGTCTCTACTACCATAAACAGCTCAAACCAAATTGGTAGACCTTGCAGTTGCACTTCTGTGCGCAGCGAGCGTCACGTAGTACCGATTTGGTAGCTTGGGGGTGGCGCGCGACGTAGCGCGAGTGCCAGCAATGTACCTGTATGGTTCTGCATGGCCTCTTGGCGCGCATACGCGCACACGCTGCACCAGACCCATGAGGTTACTTGCAAGGCGAATCAAAAAATTGCACGCCGAAATTACCCCACCAAACGGTATCAAAAACGCCGAAACACCTTTTCGTCTGTATCTCGGGAACCAAGCGGTTTCAGAGGCTGAGAATGGCCGATTCGGGAGCGCAGCACGCCCAAAATACTTAGATTTTTTGACCATGCCGGTGCACGCTCCCTACAGACAATAGTGTAAACCGAATCGGTTACCCAGCGCGGCGGTCTGCCGATCTGGGGCGCGTCTCTCGCTTATCAAAAACCTTAATTTTTTGACTTTCACCACTTGGGTTTGGAGCCATGCGTGCGCGGCGCGTGCCATGAAGGTGCGCGCGCGTGCCTGCCGCGTGCCAGCTTTGGGATCGCTGCGACGCTGACGCTCGAAGCGCATCCCTCGTCGAGCTTCGTTCGGTACGACGTCATCACTAAACCTTCACGGTCTTCCGGCAAACCCTCTTGGTCTCTTCGATGCACTCTGATTAACTTCTCCCAGTTGGTATAGGGTTATTTTCGGCTTTGGTTGCCGTTATCGCTCCGCCTCGGGTCGGTTCCGCCGGTTGGCACGACCCTTGACTCCGCTCCGGGTGTCTGTTACTTAGAGTACTTCCCCGTTTGTACGGTTTCTTTACCCCTTTTTCCCCCTTTTTTGCACCCTTTCTCTGGGTTTTCCTGTGCTTCACTACCAATCACCGGTTCCTCATGGTTTTTACCTCTGCAGGTTCTTCCAGTACCGTCTCCGATTTACACCCGGCTGCCACTCGGCATTCGAACGGGCAGAGGGCTCTTCTGCTGAGTTCACCCATAGAGGGAGTGGGACTTGAATATCCCATGGACGTTCCCTTTCAGGGTGTTGCTCCACAGGATTGAAAATCACTGGATTTGGCGTCTCCAGTAACGGAGAGGACAAAATTAAAAGTGCAGCAAAATGCGCCGTACTGCGGAGCACAGACTCGTGAGAGCGGTGAATAATACCGAAAGAAAACGGGATAAACCAATAAAACTGTAGAGCAAAACCCGCGAACGGGAAGAAACCTATGGGTGTCCAAAATCCACTCCCTGAGGTGGTAATCCGGCGATAGAGCACTCGTGACTTCCAAGATGTGGGTGTAACTCCACGGGACATTCAGGTAAACCCACGAGGTGTGAAACGAAGAATCCGGTAACGGAATGACCAGAAGCGACCAGCAATGGTATCGGCTGACGTGGCACGCGAGTGCCACGCGCGGTATCCGGAGACGGAAAGAGAAAGGGAACCCAACGAACGGGGCAATACTCGTGAGACGAGTGGTACGAAAAGCAACAAAAGAACATCCAATACTGGGGCGGAGAGGTGTACCTGGCAGGTCAGACAATAAACATAAATAGGTGGACCAAAACAAATAATAAACCAATATGGTATGCGTCGCAACGCTTCTCCTGGGTGGAGCCGGTCGGATGACGGAGCCGTACTAACGGAGACTTCTCCAAGAAGGAGGCAAAGTACTCGCGCAAGCGATCAAAGTCAGGGCCGAACACGGGTTGAGTTTAGTGACAGGGGAGTGAGCGCGAGCTCGCTCCGCCTAAGTACTGCACTACTGTGTGGCCCAAAATGAATATCTAACTCTATCCAAATTGGATGCCACGTGTGGCACAATCGGCTTCCCGAAACCAACCTAAATTAGGTGCCAAAACTCTAAAATAATCCCTACCAAAAGGGGACCATGCTGCACAGTACGCAAACGCGTCCAGCTCATAAATAGCCAGTTTCCCGAGAGGGATGACTGAAAACTTATGAGTTTTCCTCCTCTACAAAGGGCCAAAGTGCATTGCACTACAAAAACAGGTCGATTTATTGCAAAACCGTAAGACGGGAAACAGGAAAAGAGTACAATAGAGTGATAGATAAAAGACCGTGACGACGGATAGGTGATTCCCGGTGACGGAAATGGATGACTTTTCTGGATAAGTGGCTGTGTTCCCGGAGAGTCGGGAGGAAACCCGTTCGTAAGCGGAACTCAAGTCAGAGCCAAGGCCTTGTTGAGATTTTTTCGTACAATTGCGGAAAGTACCATCACTTTTATACACCTAACAAATATCAATTAACCCCCTTGGACCGAAATATGTTATGTCTATCTTCATATACAAAGCACAAGCCAATTAGGGCGCGTGTAATTCTTCGAGTTGGTGGCTCATAGTTTTGTAAAGAACGACTGAATCTACACTGGTTCGCGTGTGTTTAGTGTCACTCGTTGAATTGTAAATTATGCTGGAGCTTGAAAGACCTTAAAGGCTCTCGAGGCTCCTGCTCCAGCATATGAACCCCAAGCATTGTACCGCCTTGCTCTCCAGATTCGGTCGCCTCTCCTATATGGTACGTTTGCTCCATTTGCCTGATTTCGATTCGTGAGTTTTGGTGTTCGAACCAGTGCTACAAGCACTGTAAAAACAGTGTTTGCCACCGAACACAATCTTCTGGACGTTAGCGTGTTACTCATTGTGTTACCGTCGCGTATGTGTAAAGTTTTTGGTGCCCCAATATGAACACACCTCGCGTCGCCTGGCAACAAACCCGAACCTAAGATATTTCCTGCATATCAGTGCCACAGTACGCAACGATTATTGAAACGCGAAAACGCGTTTTGCTCTGGTACTACTTCGTGTGACTCTTTTGGCCTTGGTTGAGATCAAGAGCATTGTGTGCATCACTGTCGGGTCCAAATCTGCATTTGTGGCGTACTTGAACGTACTGGAACGTAAACATAGAGATTAAACATTCGTTTCTAGGACAGAAAGAAATTGTGATGGAGGAAAAGAACACAGAGGAAAGTAAAGCCAGGGAGAAGAAGATTGTGGCTGGTTATCCCGTTGGTGTCCGTAGTGGTATTCGTGCGCATTGTAAGAGGAAGCGAAGCAAATGATGTGAGAGCGGTTGTTACAAAATAGCACCGACAAATAAGACTTTGAAAACCTCTGTTCACTGCACTTGCCATGCTTGTGTGGATGCAAAGAAATATTTGAAGACATTAGGAAAGAAATATTCGAGGAATACGTTCCGTAAGTCACTCGTGATAATGAAGATGTTACATGCTCACGGTGTGGGGGCACACCTTGGTACTGGATGCAGTATGGTAAAGCTGTTGTATCCAAGACATCAGTCGAATATCCAATGAGAACTACACCTATGAATTGGAACAATCTCGTTCGTAAGTATGCGTACAAAACGTACACATATGAACGTCACGGGTTTCTTGGCAAAGGCAGAAAGATTCAACTGCCGCAATGCGCTCTAGAAGGCATTTTCAGGATTCGGGCGGAAAGAATGGTTCATATGTGGGCTGCAAAGAACATTAGGTTTACTTTCGGCACATCATTCTCAATGTAGCGAGCGTTATGGTAACGCTATTTGTTCTATTCCTCCGTTTCTTAGATAACAGGGAATTATTAGCGTAGGTCATTGCATGGTATATATCAAGCCGACTGCCTCTAAACAATGTTTGGTTGTGGAAGAACGCGAAGCAGTTTACGTGGAAGCCCCGCCGGCATTCGGTGCACGAATACGTTGTATAGCCCCCACGCCTTTCAGAAGCAAGCAGATTGAAAACCAGACAACGCACACTTTTCTTCGGCTCCGTTTGCAGCAAGAGGTGTGGTGATTAAGACAAAGATGGAGTCATTTGAGATTCTGCACTGCTTGTGTCAATGACTGAAAAATTTAATGTGCGTAGTGCACTTCGGTGCTGTTGATACGCCACGAGCTCTGCTACAAGCTGCATTATGATCCGTCTTTTCATGCAACCAAACTCAATTATTGTCTCTACAGGATTAGATATTGCATGCAGAAGCGAGTATGCATTCAATGCACTTGCGTCGAGGACAAAAATGAGGAGTTTCAACGCCACCCTGCGTTCTTTTCTCATTGTCGCGCAAGTAGATCGGAATTGATCAAACCGATCTACGCCATTCATGAAAAGGTTATATGCTACTATTACTGATAGTACGAATAAAGTTGTTCGAGTCATAGTTTCATCACCCGTCCAGCCCTGTACCGGCGCAAATCCATGCACGCAGCACACAGCATGCTCATCTTCAATATGAATACGTAAAACAGGTGTGTCATTGAGGTCGTTTGTGTAAAACCTGACCACTGAGCGGTCCTTGACATCAATGAACCCGGCTCTTGTTGCTACCTGTGGCGTAGCATTTGCTATTTTCTCCTTGTTGAAAACCTGCAACAAGCGCCACGAACCTCTAGGGGCATGCTTCAAACCGTCAATTGCTTCTTTGAGGGCCGGCCGGTTCACATAATCTACATTAGAAACCCGCACAGTGCCCAGCATTTTGCATTCACCGCCTGTTAGACTGTGCAGTTGACGGGCTAAGGTATGGCGCGAGCAAGAATTGTCCATGACCATCAAACGGCGTTGGTCATGGATAGGATGAAGAAGGCTCTGGTGCGCCATTTGTGCACACCACAAAGCTGAGGGTTTCGATTCTGGGCCCAATTTTCCATCACTTTTGCGATCAACAGCCCCGCGAAGATTTCGAAACAAAGTGCTGTACCTCCCTACCGGAGCCTGAACTGTCTTGTTTCCCGAGCTGTTGTCCTTAAAACTATGCATATACGCATGGGACCAGCCAACGAAAGCATATAAACGTATGCCAAATCGTACTGGTTTCTACTTCATGTAACTACGTGAAGCAGTGCGTTCCTTACATCTGATTGTATTCTCACCCAAACTGCTCACTGTAACAGGCACTGCAATTGTGGCTGCATTTCGCGCAAAACGTTCTAGGAGTTGCCTGCTGATGCCACAGAGGATCATGAAGAGCCACCTCCGCGTCGTATGAAGGGTAGAGACGCAACGCAGCACGAATATGCAGAAACTTATCCCGTGACATTTTCTTCTTGAAGAATGCTGAACCTAGCAAATTTGGAGTAGACCAATAATCACGTAAACGATTTAGTCTATGAATAGAAGTAGCAAGTTCCAAACCTAGAAATCCAAGTATTCCATCCGTTCGCAGCGGCGATGATTTCTTTCCTTGCTTGATTAGTTCGGTACTTGTCCATTTTCAGACGCATTCTAAGTAAGAGCCGTTCAAGAACAAACGAAAAATTCCTAGCTCTTTCTCGCGCGCATATGCTCGTCGTATAAGTTCGGACTTTGTCAAGTAAATTCTACTACGGTTTCGCCACTTAGCGTAGTATTCCCCATTATCGTATACTTTTTTCTCTTCAGCAGGTCCAAGTGCGGTTACAGTGAACTCTTCTTCGTTGCATTCGTTGCCAAATAGTTGACCAGCCAAGTTGGATGTGCCCTCATGTTTGCTGGAGCGCCAATATTTATCATCAAAGCACGTCGATGTAATTTCTTAGGATGTGGCAACTGACATTCTGACCTATAGAAACAGGGAGCGTGTGGGAGTCGTGTCTGGGCCCGTCGAAGTTGAGAAGTGGTCGCCTACTTTGGCGGGTGCTCGAACGTTTGCAATGTACCGGTTGTTTCAGTAAGTGATGATGTCTGTTCTGTTTACGATGTAATGCTTTTTGTGGTTGACGTGATTGGTCTGCAGCAGAACTATACCCTTCGCAACTATTGGATGAGAAGGTTTTGACAACGAACAGCGACTAGCCAAGTCTATATTTATCATGCTAAACATAGGCATAATTCACACTTGGCTGCAAGAGAACCAATTGTTTGTGTGGGCTTGCAATTAATTGCCAATCATATTCACGGCGAATGTCTACTATTCTAGAGATAAACTTTTCGGTTCAAAAGGGTTAAATATCTAAGTATCCAGCACGTCGGCCAACTCTACCCACTTGTACCTCTGTGGCACCCTCTCCACGGCCAATCCGGTAACCGGGCGTGGGCACACACGTGTCAAGGGATCCGCCTTCGTAAACGGATCCCTAATGAGGGCCAAATAGCCAAATAGACCTCATAATAATAGAAAGTTCCGCCGAAAATAGCAACGGTCGTATGAAGTACATCCCCCTCAGCCCTTACGAAGGGCGATTGTACTACATCTTCCTATTCTCAGGCTGAAACTTCGGACTCGTTCGGCTCTTCACTTCCCATCATGGGACTATATAATTCAGACTCCGGCGATGAGCATGGCGACTATTCGGACTCCAATAAATTGGCACTGATACCATTCTCGGCTCTCTCGAATCCGATCGATCCAACCATTCCCAACAGCAACAACAAATCTTCGGATAACTCCGGTGCTCCTTCTTGTGGAAATGCGCAAATGACAGCTGGCATTCCGCGGTTACGTGCGTGCCCTTACTTTAGTTTTTGGGTACTTCCGCCTCTGCTTCGTCGTCCGTCGCAACGGCTGGAACTCCGGATTTAGCTCCTGTGCGGGACTGCTTCAACGCGAGCGTGCCGACTAGTGCGGGCCGAATGGCCCAGCTATGGTATTCCTTGCCTACGCCATCCTCACCGCCACAGATGGCTTTTCGCACAAGCCCCTTGTTTCAATTCCGATGCCCTTCGGAATGAAGGGTTGATCAATTCCTATGCCGTTGACGGTTATCTCTCCAGAGAGCTTCTCGCTAGCGTCTTCCACTCATGGGACTAACTCGCCCGTATTACGGTCCATCCATATTGTCTCTGATATACGAGAAGCGAGAGCCAGGCTTTCGCTCGCCGGGAAATTGTCCGCATTGTGTATGCGCTACACTTCCGCGCTCCAAACGAGCATCCGGATCCGTCCCACTATGGGTTCGACGTGGCCTGATACCGTACGTACGGCGAGTTGTAGTACGGATATGGGCTGGCCGTGGCCTTCGACGAGATTGACCGCAATGCGGATATCGACCAACCGCACCAGGATCTCATCCTGTGGGCTCGTCCAAACCTCCACGCCGAGTTCCGGTACCTCTGCAAGTCATCTCAACGCGAGTTCTTTGACGATCGCCGTCACGAGAGGAAGTGGCGATCCCGCTTTGGGTTCTGGTTCCGTGCCAATGCTAGGAAGTTGAGCGAATCGCGGATCGTTTCTGTCAAGGGCGAAACGTGCCACTGCCATCGTTCTGGCCTTCAGTCAAGGTCTCTCTAGGTTGCCATGTGGAACTCCTCCCATGCCTGATATACTTCGGGTCAAAATACATGAAGCATCCGCCGTGCGGCCTGTGAAGCATCCTTGCAGCCGAGTGGGCTGTCCATGTCGCGGCGTTCCTACTCTGGGAGGCAAATTATCACTACCGACTTTGGTTTGTACCGGGGATGTGCTTCTTGAAAGCCTGTCGTAAAGTTAGCCCATTAACCGCCACAGCTTTGCCGTCCTCCAGCTCGAAGATTCTTTTCTTGGTCGAATTGCTTCTACAAAACGGTCACAGAAGCCACAACCGAATATTACTGGAGCAGCCAACCGTTTGAAAACGAGAAAGTCCAGGCGGACGACGCAACTGCCAAACCTGACGATCAGGGAGATTACTTTCACGATTGAACGGGACCTGTTGTTTGCATCCGCTATATCGGTCGGAGGAGCCACCCGAATCTAAGACCGTAACTGCGGCGGGATAAGCGATTGGACCAAAAAATTTGGATCACCACCCGTATCAAGAACGGGGTTACTTCCGAACCATATAGTGGTCAGATACAAAGAGGTCTTCAAAAACTTTGTAGTTTTGTTTCTCATTACCAGGACTCTATCCGGAGCACAAGCAATGCGTGACCGTACCCACGGACGACGGAGAACACCGAGGTGTTCCAATTCTACGTACGTCGTTTCCATCTTCCTCGTAAGGACCGTGACCGGGGTTGAGGTTTTGCAGCCTCCGGCCCGTCCGATATGGACTTCGATTGCTCTGCTTCTTCAAAAGAGGTTACCAATCTTAGTTTTTCTGAGCGTCGCCGCCATTCTGCGGAATCATGTGATCTGCAGGTGCGGCTGCCGCTTCACTTTGAGGCGGTGAAGGTTGCTGCTTTCTAGGCTGATTATCGGCCATCGCACTAAAAGTACGATTTGTCGGGAACACGTTCCTGTTCGGCGGGCGTCAACGACTCATAATGGAGAACAATTTTTGCCATCTCCCTGAATGGTAACATACAGTCCGGGGCAATATGACCATGTTTGTAACAAATAAGATATATGAGGTGACGAAAAGAATCTGCATTGAGCGGCCTACGCTCCTGTCTCGGTTATAGGGATCCTTCCAACCGGGACAAGAGTTCCTGTATCTGCCAGAGTGCGGCATTGGAAATGCCGGTACATGGTTACCAGCGTACAAAGAGGCGTTCGAATCTTCGGTAGTCGGCCCCAACGCAGATTGCAGGTCCGACGATGCCAATCATCGGTCACTCTGCACTCGGTGCACGTTATTGTAGTTAACGTGGGCTGAACCTCTCGATTGAGGCAGTGAGGAATCCTTCTCTTTCAAAATGAAAGAGTTGGAGGGTGCCGAAATTATGCCGCCACGCGCTCGGGACGCATCTCTCTAAGCTTGGGCAAATTGAAACAGTTCCAAGTACGGGATCCTGCGCTTGTCCTCCTGATGACGGGCAACCAAAGTCTAAATCCAGGAACCAAGCCATCCACAAACATGGTACATTGCTCGCCCGCAGAGTAGACGTTTCCACAGCGGTGAAAGGCCGTCTTCAACCTTGTAGAATAAAATATCTCCGTCTGATCCGGCCCTTGCTTCGTTTCACACAATGCGAGTATGGCATCTTGAATTGCGTTTCCTGCAGCATAGGATCGCAGAAAGTACTTCACAGCATCTAGACAACAGGGAACACCTCCTTCAGAGACACGAGACGATCCACGGACCGAGTTGTAATGGTTCTCGGCCATGCCCTTTAAAAATTAAGGCAGTGTGATGTAGTCTTGCGCCTCGGAAATCCGAATTACATTGGCTTTCCCACCATATAGGGCAAGAAAATGCAACAGAAGAATTGGATACCGCCCAGAGAAGTTATTGGGCTTCGGTAGACCTCAACTTGCTTAGTGTGGGTTTTCACAACTCCAGGCCCGCGAGGGTTCCTTTCTCTACTGGAATCTTCCAGCCGATAATATCAGTATTAAAACAACAGCCGATACAGTAGATTCATCTGCTTCCATTCCTCGAGTCCAAGGTGCATCTGTCCCTTAGTACGGCTTCGGACAACTCTTTGCGTGACCTTGGTGGCCCGAGAGCGGGCAGCACGAGAGCGTGGGGGCTCGTCCTCACTTTCCGAAGCTTCGGTAGACGAATCTCTCTCCCAGTGTGATATAAACTCAAGGGGTAGAAATAGACAATAAATCGGTACTAGGTAACGCTCTTGAAGCTCTACCTAGGAGGTGAAATAAGGAGAGAATCCTAGGAGGTGTGGCAGCACCAGCCACTGGTAGGCGCGATGCGGTCAGTTTGCTGACTGCAACCGTGTTGGTAGATTGCGGACTGCAGCGCCAAAGAAGTGGTATATCCTCTGAGATACGATAATACTCTGCAAGGGTGACTGTAGAAACCAAACAGGTGTACTGTAGCGTAGTACGTAGTTGAGTTTTACCATGAAGGACGCGGAGCTCCCACTCAGTGGCTATACCGAGTGGGGCGACTGGCAGGACGCGGCCGGAATGCTACGTGTGCTGTCGGGAGGCGCACTCGAGGTGCATTACCTCTAGCACCCACATTGCCACAACTAAAAACTAAAGCTACTCTACGTTATTACTAAATTAGGCAACCACCACCAGGTGCTCCTACAGTGCCCCCCGTGGTTGTAACGTACGTCAGCTCATACCATTTGGGTTACCCGGCTACACTACAGACTCCCTTCCTATCGACAGCCACACCTGGGGGCTGTACGGCACAGAGAGCGAAGCAAAGCTCTTTTCACGACAGTGAGGCTCCCGGCTTTCCGCAGACCTGCAAAGGTCGCGGAATGTCAGTCATGGCGCTTCCTGGCCGCGGGTAGCGCTCCCCAATCCGGGTCTGCGCGCGCGCCCGTGGTCGGTCGTCGTCTCTACCCATTGGGTTCTTTTTTAGTGCAGTGCATTATCGAAGTCGCTCGTTGGCCCTTACAATCCCGTGTACACACAACCTCTGTGGTCTTTCGCCTCCTAATTCTTCTCGGTGCGGATGCAACATCACTCAATCACCTAATCACCGTCGTCTGCGGCTCCTCATGTCGACCTTCGAAGGTCCTGGCGGGCTCCAGACGTCACAGGGACGTTTGCGTACTGGTTCTGTTTCAGTTTCCTGGGCTCTTTCGGGAGCGTTATCTGCTCCGTGGGCCCCATCGAGGTGATTTTGGTCGATTTGAACGATGAAAACGACCTCCGGTGTCCGGTGAAGATAAGACCATCGGGTCTGTCGGCCTTTGGAGGCTCTTCATTTTCGTCTCCATTCTCGGTTAGAAGCCGGTGCGCCAGCTCTGTTCGGGTGCGCCTGGCTTCAGCTCCTGCCTCACCAACCATGTCGAGTCATGGCTCTAGCTCACGCGGAAGCGGCCGCATAACTATCCAGCGTTGTCTTTACCGTGGAGCTCGCGGTGGCACCCTGTCGCGCGGTCTGTCTCGCGGCCGGGGCTCCTCGCATACGGCCGCCGCCATGAACGCCACCGATATCGCCATCGGCTACTCTATGGGTAATCCGATCAACGAGGATTCCTACTTGGTTTTCCAGAACGATAAGGCAAAGAGCGGCCCCTTCGGGTTGGCGCCGCCGGACACCCGTCGAAAGCTCATGACGCTCACGAACTGGCCGATGTCGGTAACTCTTGCTCTTCGACAAAAGCACGAACACCCGTCCCTCACTGAGTACACGTCTTGGTCTCTTTGAGACAGCCACCGGTTTAAGCTATCCAATTGGACCCATCGAAACAAAATAAGGAAGCGCGTCATCGTCCCGGTCGTTTTCAGTGTTTCGAACAACGGGCGTCGCATGTTTCGTTCAAAAAGTACATTCCTTCGAGTATTTCCGGAAACTTACCGTATCTGCGGTGCGATCCGGAGCTTCTCTACTTCCGTGACCTCGTTGGTGGCTTTGAAAAGTCTAAACCGTCTTCGGATTACCTAAAGGTGGATATCGAACTAGTTTCGTTACCGAACCCCAATACCGACATGTGTTGGGCCCACCGACGTCGGTGGGGAACAGAAGCTGCCCTCGACGCCCGCAGTTGTCACTGGCGCAGCCTTGTTTGCACCGTACATGGTTTCCACTGCACTGAGTTCTTCTCGCAACCAACCGGGGGTCTGCGTAAGTTGTATTCCCAGCGACCCGAGTGGTGACACCTATGCAAAGTTCCTCAGTGGTTGTATGATCCAATACCGCCGGTTTTGGTCTAATTTGGCAGTCGTTGCCCGTCTACAGTGCGAATGGACTTTTACTATTTGGTCTATTGCTCTGTTTGAGTGGGGTGTCTTAGTCGTCTTCGTGGCTTTGGTGGGTTCCCAGGACGGTATCACGTGGGACTGCTGAAGCACGGAGACGTCCATCTACAATCATGGCTTTTCCCCAGTGGGTCGCTTGTTCTGACTGCCTGAGCAGATGATTAACTTGATCTGCAATCTCATGGTGGCTGAGACCGTTGACCGTACTGGATTCTCCGCGGACTATCTCGAAAAGTACCTAACCATGTCGGAAAATTATGCCTGGAAGGACGACCAATGTCGGGAAGTTTGGGATCACGAGAACCTGAACGTCTGTCCTTAAGGTGTAAGAACTCAGCCAGGAGATGGTCAGAGCGACGAGGCTCAGTACAGTTACCTGTTTGAGACTCCCGAGGTGGTCACGCCCGCAACTGCTTCACTTTTTGGTGGTTCCGATATCGGTATTAGGTCCGCTCCACTTCCTCCCAAGGCCCTTTCCGCGGGCCCATCCCAACCATTCGCGGTTCCTTCTTCACCCCTGGGAGGCGGGGAGCCTTTTACTGCTCCCACCATAACCGGCACTCTCATCCGCATCCAGCAGGTCTGTGTGTCCCGCTCTAACCGTCCCGGTCCCCGTTCTATCCAGGAAGCTCTGGCGCTTGGGGAGGGCATGATTTCCCGTAATGCAGACTAGATTGCGGCACTCAACCAGGTTGGAGATTTCCGTACAAGTTCCAAGCCGACATGTACCGTTCGGTGACTCACCTCGTTGGAGAGCTCCCCACCACTCTGGACAAGGCGCCCACCACTAACGATCATTTTCTTGGCACCCTCGTGGGCGTTCTTCTCGCGTCGAATTCAGCGTACCCTCTTGGTCAAACGGATAGGTCCCCTTTGCTTACCTCCAGCACACCGATTGACGGCACTGCAGCCTTGCCCGCCTACTCTTGCTTTGCCACTCAATCTGTTGACCAAGGTGATCTTTCCTAAGGCGGAAAGCCTACGAATTTGCCACCACCGGCCTCCGGCGGTGGCGGATCAGCTGGTACACCAGCAACTCCCCATGAAACTAAGATGGGTGAGTATTACCAGTAGATCGCGGCGCTAAGTGGTCTCAGTTATTTTTACTGGTCATTTTGAAGTAAAATGATTGTGTTTTTCCTGTTTGTGGCGGTCACGAACTTCTATCTCACCCTCTTTCTTAGCTCGGTCGACCACATCGGGTTTGTCTGAGTACCTTGTGGTAGGGGAGTTTGTCCCCGTTTATGCCAATACTGCAGTATAAAGTTATTGGGTATGTGGCTAGCGGGTTCCAAGGTGTCATCACTTGATGACCACCCGTACCAGCTGGTGCGCGGTGCGTCCCAATTTTAGTTGTTTGGTTTCTTTCGTTGTCCTTGTTGTTGGGTCCGCAGATATCTTGCGTTTGCCAGATGGTAAAGTTGCCTGTTGTGGGGTAACATCAACCGCCATGCTGCGTGGTGGAAATGCTGTTGCCTTTGTCTCAGGTGGGGCCACGGCGTGCGTACCAGTTGGTAAACCGTCACTATGCGGCCAGATCGTTTTGGCTACTTTGCGTAGGCGGCTCCTGGACTGCCAGATCAACCAAGATGATGTCTTCCAATCTGTCCATCCTGATGGTTACCGTTTGGTCATTCGAACGTATGACCTAATAAGGTTCTGTCGACTTTGGTAGGAGCTTTGACCGGATATCTTTGTCCACCACTATATCATTCTTTTTCTCTGCGGGTGTCGGCCTTCTACCTTCTGGTAAGATGTCGACGAAGAAGAAATCTCTGGCGTCCACCTTAGTGATGTGCCTGACTTTCCGGTCATAATCCTGTTTGTAATGTGACTGGGCTGCTGTGATTAGTACTTTGGCTTCCTGCAAGGTAGATCTTAGTCTCTTGAGGATAGGCTTTTTGACATATGCTGATATAGTCCCCCCCGCTGGTCTCTTAGTTTGAAGTCCCACCACCACAACAATCCCTGGGGGAGTGCTTGATAGCACCAGATCCAATTTTGTCGTCTATGTCATCCGGTGCATTTGCAGGGCATACGCGGAAGTCAATGGTGCCAAGTAATCAGCCCATCCATTTTGGTGTTCCTCTACATAGTGTAGTAGCCGTGGTACCATGGTTTTGTTGACTCGTTCGATTTGACCATTTGGTTGGGGGTTGGTAGGCTGGTGTGAAGTAATGTCAGATTCCTAACATTGTGCCAGCAGATTCAAAGAACTTGGATGCTAAGTTGCTACCATTATCGGTCAGGAGATACAGTGGTGCTCCGTACGGGTAGACTCAATTATTGAAAAACACTTTTGCCAAGACTGGTGACTTCGTTACCTCCAACTTTATGGCTCTTTGGTTAGTGAACTACTCGGTGAGACGACCACGAACCGATACCCTTCTGAGGTTTTTGTCAGGGGCCCTAGGATATCTATTGCAACAAATTTCAAAGGTCTTGCAAATGAGAAAAGCTTTAGGTATTTACTATGCTTTCTCGGCTCCCCTTTGGTCTTGACATATGAAGTACATCTGGCCGCATAGGTATAGACGTCGTGACCCATATGGGGCGACTAAAATTTTCTCATCAAGGTTTAGTGTAACCGGGTGGCTCCAGGATGCCCGGCCAACTGTGAGTAGTGAGCGAGGTAAAGGATCCGAAGGCGCAGCGATTCGGCGACTACCTTCTGGAGGGCTTCGTGTAACGGCGTCCGCCTCACCAAGTAACCATGATGGTCTACATCAAAATGTGATCCCTTAGTGCCCACCTGGTTGGCCAATGTTTTGTAAAACCGATCAACGGTTTGCTCCCTCAAAAACTCGTCCCGAGAGATCGGCGCATCCTCTTTTTATTCGATTTTGGGCACCACTATAGCTTGTATCTCTGGACGTTCGACATCCGTGTCATCCAAAGTTCCTTCAATGTCTTGCAGTCAATCAGATCCTATCCCTTCAATGGTGAGACATGTAATTTCATCTTCAACCGGGTCGGTATCTAGGCCGTCTTTGTGGAGTCTAGGCATCGTATCTGCTACGTTACGCTTGATCCTTGGTTGGTATTTAACATCGTAGTCAAACTCCGCCAGTTGGAGACGCCATCGGGCCAGCCGTCTTGAGGCGTTTGCCAGCCCCAAGATTTATCGTAATGCATCATGTTCCGTTTTTATGGTGAGCTTAGAACCATAAAGGTAGGGTCGCAGTAATAGCATACTCCAAGCAACTGCTAGAAATTCTTTCCCTGTCACGGTGTAGTTCTGCTCAGACTTTATTAGCGCTCTACTCCAGTATCCCACCGGTAGTTTCTATCCACCTTCTTGGTATTGTATCAAACAACAACAAATCCGGGAATCGGATGATTCCGTGTCCGGAGTTCATCGAAAAATGGGTTTTCTGTGGGGCCAACGCTGGTGGATACAATAGAGCTGCCTTCAACCGCTGAAAGGAATCTATCTCATCCTCCTCCAGACAGTCGAATTGCGTTGGTTGTCTCGTTTGTATCCGTCGATTCAGGGGCGCCGCTATATTAGGGAACCACTTTATGAAACTTCGGTATATGTTACACGGACCAATAAAAAACTGATTTCCGTTTGAGACTTTGGCAGCTTTGCTTCACGAACTGCTAGTAGGTTGCGGTGCGGAACTTATAAGCGCCGAGGCTGATTGTGTAGCCGAGGTACTTCTCCTTTTGGTCAAAGAAGATGCAGTTTCTTAGCTTGAGTGTAACTCCTGCATTCTTTAGGAAGTCCAGAAGTGTCCTAACATGGTTTAGAGTGCTTCTCTACCAAGCGAGAGTATATCACCACATCATATATGTAGACCAATGCTGTTTTCTACCTAACCTTAGCCAGGATTATGTCCAAGGCCGTCTGGAATATTGCTGGGGCGTCTTTCAAACCAAATGGTATCCGTAGAAAGCGATACAGACCTGCCTGGCTGGTAAAGGCTGTCTTGTCCTTATCCTCTACAGTTATTTCTATCTGTCAGTAACCGCAGTTTGCGTTTAATTTGGTGAACGTCTTTGCGTCTCCCAGGGAATCAATGCGTTCGTCCATTCTTGGTATATAAGGTACAAGTCTCTATCCGTTAGGGCATTCAATTCTCGGTAGTCAAGACAGAACCTCATTTGGGTACCGCCTCGTTTCTGAATCAATACCACAAGGCTGGCTCATTCTGACCTGGCTGGCTCGATGACTCCTTCGCGGAGCATACCCTCTACCTCCTTGAGCTCAACATCCCTGGATTTGTGTCCTACCCGATACGGTTGCTGTTGTTAAGACGTGCACTTGGCACAAGGTCCAGCCGGTACCCTATCGCTTTGATGATCCCCGGGCGCCTCGACGACATCGTGTTAAATGGCTCTAGAAGTGAGAGGATTCTTTCTCAAAGCTTTTCACTTCCTAGGCCAATGTTCAACTCTTCTTCCCAATCCGTTACGGATCCAGCTCCATCCCCTCGCCTGGAACCGTTTCGATATCGGCATTTACCTCAACCGATTGGTCATTAACCGTTTGTTTTCCCCTTCCTTAAGATCCGCCTGGGAGATCATTGAAAATGTGAATAGTCCTTGCGGGGCTGACAATGCCAACCCAACCAATGTGTTTTCTGGGAGTTTGAAGTCCTTGCTTCTAAAGTTGCTGACGTATACCTCAAAGGGGTTACTAGGTATGTCGTCAACAATTCTTTTGTCCATGAGGGTTATTTGTTCGTGTACCAAGTTGAAGTGGTTTTGGATAGATACAGAGTTTGGACGTTGACATGTTACGTCGATCAACACTTGGTGCATCGGAGGAATTGTGACTGCCTTGGCTAGTCTCACTTTGTTGGGAATTGTTTCACTCGGCTGTAGCGTGCTTGGTTTGTTCTTCCATTAATTTTGTTCAGTTTTGTAACAAGGATGGCGACACAGGAGGCTTCATTAAAGAGGAACGTCCTAGACCAAGGGAAAATGTCCCGGACGTGACGGTCCATGAACGTAGTGCCCAGTATGTAATCAGTAGCCAAATGTTGTACTACTATGAATTGCACTTGTACCGTCAGTTGGTAAACAATTACCGGCAGGGTTAGAATACCTGCAACCGTGAGCGGTTTTTTTCGCATCCACTAGTGAGTTTGTGAATGTACACGGTTTGGTTTTGTCTCTGAACCGCGATGGTAAGAACTTCGCATATACCAGGTTTGGTCGCGCTCCAGTATCCAGAACGGCTACGCAAGGAACCATTTAGTTTATAGAAAACCCAAGGAGGAGATTTATCTTATAGTTACTGTGCTTGAGAAAAAATTGGCTTAATGGGGTCCTTCTTGTGTTTCATTTCAGTGACACCAGAGGATTCCTCCATGTTTTGACCAATTGGTATTGGAAGGCCTGCCGATGGTATTTGGTTGGAGATGGCTTCTATTCCAACCTCTTGGAGTTATCGACACTGGTTCAGACGGTTCAAAAACTGGTTGCAGTTCCGTTTTTGTCTGAATCAAATTAACGTGATGAGGTTGACGCCTTTGCGCTTTTTGGATCGATTCGGCTACGGGCGACCCTTGCGGTGGAGGACCGAAAAGATCCTGTTGGTTCTGTCTCCTTAAAGTGATTAATGCTGCCCTATTCTGGGGAGCCACCCTGAGACAAGCCGTGGCAAAAAGGTTTGAGGATAGGCAGAACTAACAAAGAAGGGCTCCCTTGTATGGATCTCGTATCACCGTAGTGGTAGTTGTTCCAACCTTTAGGCCCAGGGGTCCTTGGTTGGGTTGTGAGACTGCACTTTGGCAAGGAGAAGTCGATTGGTTATATGTTCCTTGAGGTCGTGACCCCTATGGTACCGCGAATACCTGTAAGTCGTCTATACCACCAATGGTAGCTGGACTTCCTGGAGAAACGGCCGAGCTCGGTATGGAAGAGAGGCCCTCCCGAAGCGATACTTGTCCAATAGGATGACGGGGGTACCGCTGGCACAGGACTCGTTGTACCGAATAGATGAACTGATCGGCTTTTCATGGGATAATGTTCTGTACCTTTACCGGTGGTTGATGTGTTCTCGGCTTCAAGGATTAAACGTTCTGGTTTCTCTTTGCCAAATTCAGGGGGATGGGGTGAACCTCGTTTTCCCAAAGTCGGTGTTCTCGGAATGCTAGTCTAGTATGCTAGATCGCTAGTTGCGAAAATAGAAGTCCGAAAAAACTGGCATTTTTGCAGTTTGCGCTAGTTGGCAAGACAAATTTTGTTTTGGAAATTACGATTCCGTTCACTGCAGTTTGAACTCCACCTATAGAAATTGAAGGCTAATTTACAATTCCCCTGCCCCAGCTCGTAACTTTACATTCCCCAAACTCGTCAAAAACACTCTAAAAATTACGAACTCACCACTAGTGCTCCCTCATTCCAAATCTGCATTCGGATCCTGTATCTCAGTTTCCCTAAATTTCAAGTTGAAGAACTCTAACGGAACACTCTCTCCAATCTCGTTCACCCTTCTAGCCCCAAACCGGCTCGCAGCCCCTTTCCAGCCTCTTGTCTTCTTGCTCCTTCAGTATGCGCTCCACCGATCCCACAGCTGCCACCGCACTACCAAACCTAAGTAGTTGATTTACCCCTGGAAGATGCCACGTCCAACAGACCACCCCATCCTTGTTCACCAGCAGCCCCACTCCCTCCAACCTCCCCTCCTTTATATTTCCTTCTTCTCCCCCTCACACAGCCACGTGCACCCCGAGACCATGGTGACACCGGTGATTTTTTCGGTCTCCCTTTTTCTCTCCGGACTCCTCCTTGCCTCAACAGCTCCTTAAACTCCAACCAAAAATCGCACGCATTTTCCACCTGCACCACTTGCTTCTGCAACACCCCCACCCGACCCAATAGGCCCATATTCTCCGTCCTCAGCTTCACCACCTCTCTCGCAACGAATACCATCATCCCACTCACATACATACCAGTTCCCACTCAGACCAATCTCATTCTTTTCCGAATCCTCTAAATCAAATCTATTTGCACCCAGACCCCCGACACACTCCGCATCACCCCTCCCATCTAATTCACTATCTGAGAAAGCCTGTGGTCCAATTTTTGTCCACATTCCCTCCAAAGCTCCTCATCCGCTCTTGCACCTACTCCAAAACCTCCTCTCTGGTCCTCTATCCTCTCTGCCTACATCACCACCACCCCCTTCTCCTTTTCAAATGTTGTTCCTTCCCTGAGAAGAATACTTGTATTCACGCTCTTCCTTCCTCCGCGGCGGCATATCTGGTAACTCCGTCCTGTGACGCAGAGTGACTAGCTTCTAATCTAATTGGTACCAATTCGACATCGCCGAGACTGACGGGTTCAGCAATAAGCGAGATAAAAGCAAAAGAGATGTACGCAATACCTCCGGCGCCTCTCACCACTGTGAAAAGCGGTGGAACTGTAGGTCACACAACCGCTTGCGGCGAACAACCATTTATATCCACTTGTTCTCTACACCAATTTCCAGCCAAGTAATTGTTTTCCGAGAAATTTCAAAACTCTTCCTCTTTCTAGAGCCCACGTTGCCGCAAATATACTACAAATTCTCACTGTTCATGCCTTGTCTAACCTTATCTCTCTCATAAACACAATCTTAAATCTGATCTCCTGTGATACCTTTACGCCTTTTTCTTCAATTATTCATTCATAAAACTCTTCTTCCCCCTTAGAGGTTGAACAGAAATCGTGTACTGTAGAGGGATCCATTCTATTTGAGACGTTCGTAGGGATGCTTCTTATCTGTTACAGTGAAGTACTTCGTATATACGTGAGAATAGTATAGGAGTCAATACAATCACATCGATTAAGAAAAGCCGAATTGCATTGATTAGAGTCGTATTTATAAGTAGCAAGTTTTATTTACAACCTATGGAGACCTACTATTGAAAGGTATTAAGTAATATTTCTCAGCTAAATAATACCACTTAAGCATACCCATCAGTAGATGATCAGTATTCTTGTCAATCTCAGCACCCTGGTAATACCTACGTTCTCCCGCATCTTTGTATGAACTACATACAATTAGATGAAGGGCACACTAAAGATCATCATTGGGCGGGAAACCTGATAGGCATTGAGTTCAAGGCATCACTGGCGCTTGGTTCACCACTTTTATTGATACAACTGACGATGCAGCGCGTAAAGAGAAACAAGACTACTTCGCATGAGCTCGCGATGTCTGCGACACGACCGAACACTCCAAATCCGGTGACTCAACATTCAGCACATTTTGCTTTCTGAAACTCGAGTGACGCATAATGACAACAGATCTACGTAGGCTACTGAAGCACGTAGTACAGGGGGCTCTGAAACAGACCCAAATGGGAGTTAGTTGTATCTGGCTGCGATGTTGCTGCACACGCGATACCCAGTAGTAGTAGCACTTGTGCCCTAGATGCCGAGATTCGGGGCCGACCGGGGTTGCATGGCCAGAAAAATTGTTTAATTTTCTGGACAGCGGACCGATGTGCAGTGGCGCTTCATCGGTGCCCCGATGAAACGCCGCGACAACCCGGTCCGCTGTTCGGCGGGTGGTCTAGACCACCTGTCCTGGATGCGTTGGGAGGGATTCAAAACCACCCTAACACACTAGTTTAGGGTGTTTCAAGAGCATCTGCAGCAATGCGCACTATATCAACGTGATTAATATATTCAGCCCTATAGGTGTGTTACTAGCCTCAAAGACCCCATGAAGAAGGATTGAACTTTATACGAACCTATTCTGTAAAAGAAGGACTTATATGATGTTTGCGCACCAGCACTCGTGCGTAACAGTAGTCTGTGGAGACGCGTATGTTTCGCCTACGGCTTCGCAGTGATATTTATCGACAGGACGCTATCTGCGCTAGATAGTCGCCCCTGTGACATTAGTGTAAAATTGATGCAACTCTATGACTATATATATTTATATTATTACTTGGTTTTTGGAAAGACCAATATCTTGGTGGAAGAGTAAAAGTTTCTTTCTCTCAGGGAGAGGTTTTTATTACATTCTTCGGCAAACACGACGACTGGTCAACCGCCAAAAGTGCAATGGAGTCTCATCGTTCCATCCATGAACCACATTTCACCTTGGTCTACCGTCCACCCCGTCAATGCACAGTAACGGGTCGCACGACGGATTCTGTGGCCGACACGCGGAGAAAGCGCACCTAGAAGAACTCCAGCTTGATCTTTGATGGCGCGCAGACAGGAGATGAAGGTGAAGTGGCACTTCATCGGTTGCACGTGATGCGCCAAAAAGGTGTTAAAGAAAGCGTGTAGATGCGAGAGATACGGAATTAATATGGAAATATACGCAGAGTTTTTAGTAAGGACAGGTAGGACATTAGACTAGGGTGTCGTAGCGCTTCATCAGTTCACCGATGAAGCCCCACGTCACCCCGGCCTGCTGTCCCAAAAATATTATGTTTTTTCAATTAATTAAAACGAAAGCCTGGGACAGCGGACGGAGGTGTCGTGGCGCTTCATCGGTGCACCAATGAAGCGCCACGGCACCCCAGTCCGCTTCCAACGGCGCGCTCGAGGTGCTACGTATGCCAGAACTCTAGATTCCTCACTCAATGTGCGTGGACAGAGGGCCGGGGCGCACTCCAGCTTCATCCCTCATGGCCGATTGGCGGTGTAGCGTATGCCAGCAACCCAGCTTCATCACTCATAGTGCGTTAGGACAGCGGACGGGGTGTTATGGCGCTTCATCGGTGCACCGATGAAACGCCACGACACCTCCGTCTGTTGCCCCAAAAAAATATTTTTACAATTTTTGTTAAAAGGCGGCTCGGCAAAGATGATATTTCATATTTCAACATTTTGCATGCCAGCCACACGTGTAGTGATCTATAAAACCCGTCCTAGTTTCCCGGCAACTTTCCTTGAATACCCCTTTCAAACACCTTTCACGCTCTACCCTCTTCCTCATCGCATCTTCTACGGGGATATACTCGGCATATCCTACAACCAAAAGTTTTTCTCAAGATAAACATATCACTGTAGAAGGTGTGACACCCTCACGCTCGGTAGCTAAGAATAGAAAATCCATTATATCCAATATAACTTCTATTTTTATGGCATGTCATGGATGTTTTATTCCTTTGCTGTCCTCAGTATAAACATTATCAATAGGAAGTAATATTGCATACATTATAGTGAAGAAATGAAATAGTTCGAGTTGCGTTCTATGTTCGTTTCAGAATGTCACAGTGGACTAGCACTCACGGTGCACTGGAACAGCGGAGCGTGGTGGTGTGGCGCTTCATCGGTGCACCGATGAATTGCCACGACACCCCGATGCGCTGTCCAGCCACTCGTTTAAGTAATATGAAGAACTATTTTTTTAAACAGCGGACAGGGGTGGCGTGGCGCTTCATCGGTGCACCAATGAAGCGCCATGATACCCCGGTCCGCTATGCAGCCACTCCCTAAAATAAACTCTTTTTTTCTCTGGGACCGCGCTCCGCGCTGTCGTTGCGTTTCATTGGTGCACCGATGAAGCGACACAAAAGCCCGGTCCACTGTCTAATCCCTCGCTAAAAGAAGTTTGAAATAACTTATTTCCGCATGGACAGTGGACCCAGTGGGCCAGAAGCACCTTACTCTTCGCCCCCGCCATCCCTTCGCCCCCGCCGCCGCGCCGCCGCGTCCCCCATCCGTGGTGTACTAGCTGCCGACTTCGTCTTTACAGCGCTCGCCGCCGTGCTCACTGGAGTCGTTCGACGCAGTGCTTTGCAGGCCCAGTGAGCCCAAGCGTTGCCCCCGCTGTTCGTCAGCGCCACTGCACTCGCAGCGGCGTGTCTACGTGCCATCGTTACTCCATTCGATGGCCTTATTGCCACCGCAGGGCTGCGCCGGGTGTTGCATCGGTCGTCTAGAGCGTTTGGCGGCATGCAGATGTTATCGATGTTCTCGCACGCGCCATCATCGCCGCCGCCGGAGCGCATGGACACCGACTAGGCTGCATGATACTAGCACCCGCTCTACGTGCCCAACTCACAGCTTTTTGGCAGACGGAGGGCGCCATCGCCGCCACGCGCCGTGCATGATGGAGCCAAATATACATACCACACGCCCGCAATGTCGAAGGACGCGCGTTCGCTACCACCACCACATATTTATGTGTATCATCTTCCGAAGCACGCCGCCACATGCCCCGCCGCAAAAGCCGTATAGGGTGCCTCTTTATATTATAATTTGGGAGTGTATTTCGATGGCGGGAAGAACGGTGCTCTTGTGTCTGAAGATAGAGGAGTGGACGGCTTTGAAGAGGCAATGAGACTTGGAGGAACAAATTATGGTTAAAAGGCCTCTGACTTGAGTTTTCGATAGCTGCATAATTGATGAGCTTGGAAATGCAGAAGTGGAAGTTATGGAGTGGTTTAAAGGTGAAGATCTTGTAAGGGTAGGGGGAGGTCTGGTGTTGGGGAGATGGTAGGACTCAAAGATGGAGGAGTTTTTTGCGAGAGAAAGGGATTGGAGAGCGTCAAGGGCCTGTTCCTTAGTGTTGCGGACGATTCTGAACTTCCTTGCAAGCTGAAAGGAGGCATTTCTCGGAATATAGAAGAAGGGCTGAGTGTGCTTTACGCGAGGCTAGGGTCTGGATTTGGGATCGAAGGGCAGAGGTTGCGATGTGTAGATGGAGGTTGGAACGGAGGCGGTACATCTGTGGCATGGATGCTTGGGAATTGTGCCGCCGGAGATGCCAAGAATGTCCTTTGCTGCAAGGATGTCGGCACAGTAGCCGGAGATAATTTGGTGACATTGTGGGAGAAAGCTATGATCGTCGCGAAGGGGGAAGCCGCGGAGGCCGGAGGTTAGAAAATGGTCCAGGAGGTTAGAGATGGTATGCTGGATGAGTTTCATTTTGTTAGAGCGGGAGATGCCGGACGAGGTTTGAGGGATGCTATCGGGGTGTTGAGAAGGGGTGGTCGGATTGAAAAAGGTACGCAAGTAGCCGAGCAGGTTCAGGTTGTCGGTGATGTATTTGCGGCGGGAGGAATCGGAGAAGTTGCTGAGGGCGTTTTGAAAGGGATGATAGGTGACGGAAGAAGATTTTAGGGGAGTGGAGAGCTTGTAAAAGTACACTTGGACAAAGCGAATGAAGGATTCGAAACCGGAAGTGTTGGGGGAGTGCTAGATGCAGGGGTCATCAAAGGACTGCATAATTTAGTGCTTGAAGGCGGGGGTTGCTTTTTTTGATGGAGGGAGTCATGGGGTGAGCGAAAGTGGGAGACCAGGAGGATTTTGGCTGCAAGACGGTGGAAGAAGGTGTTGTGGAGATGAGCGAGTTTGAGTTGTTGCTTAAGGACTTGGGTTGCAACCTTTCTAAAGATTATGGAGCGAAAAGGTGCTGGATGTCACGTAGTGTGGTGGGAATAGAACCAATGGCGCTAATTCGGTGTTGGAAGAGGCCTATTGGAAATTGAAGGCACTGGGTAGCCGAGAAGATGGCGTCGTGAGAAGCAAATTTTGAGAAGGTGGGGTCGTGGAGGACAGATATGAGGTTTTCGGCCTTGTGGTGGCCACGATAGGAAACGATGGAAGAGATTTAGAGAACCATGCGTTCAAGGTGGTGGTTGTTAAGCAGAGGGGAAAAGGGGGGCGGTAGAAGAGGTGGGCAGGGAGAGGGAGAGCAGACGGGAATGCTGGAGATGTAGTAGGCTTTCTGGGTATGTAGAGGAAGGGAGAGCTGTTGCTGGTGATGATAGTCATCGTCAGCGACGAGGATGTTGCTGGAAGGAAGATTAGAGGGAGAAGATGAAAGTGGTGGTTGTAGTTTGGGGTTGGCCTTTTGACGCTTTGCGCGTCGCGAAAGCTGGAGAGGATACCGGCCGGGGAGGGGGAACGCTTCTCGGCGGTGAGACGGTAGAGCCACCTTCTTTCGCGCCTTTGAATTGCAGAAATGATGCGATAGACAAGGAGTTGTCTTCAAAGCAGCAATTAGGCATGGCGAGGAGTGTTTTGGGCTGTGGGGGGAGAGTAGAGGTACGTAGCATGGAGAGTAATATAGCGAACGATCGGTGGAACGGGATGGTGGAGAAGGTTGCACGTGGTGCGAAGGTGTATCATTAGTGACAGAGTAAATGGCTGATATGAGGTGTGTTCAATAGATGTGGTAAATGCCTATAGAAAGTCCCACCTTCATGGGTTATTATTCTTCTAATCGTAATCCATAAGCAGTTATCTATGTATTTCTATCCTCATTTGCCGCCCTAGTTCTAAATAGGTACCACTTACCCACTTACAATGCGTTCGGAAACTAGCTTGAACGGAAGCAACATGCTAGTTTGTCTGCCATCCAAACTAGTAATGATGGAAATAATGGTCAATAATTCTTTCCACACAAACTAGCGCAAGTAGAAATATGGATATATTCTCGGAAATTAAGCTCTTTCAAACTTGGATAAATTCAACGGTTTTCGATCATTTCAATTCGGTCATTTTTCACACGAAAACCAGCATTCCGATAACACCGACGAAATCCACGCATCTTTCTTTCTTCCACCCCTTCTTCCTCGTCCTGAACGAACCTATCGTCCTCGCTGCCACCACTTTCATCCTCGCTCGACGACACGAAATTGTTTTTCTGTTCTTTCAAGAACTCCTTGGGGGATGAAGACCGGCCAAGGAAGGTGAGAAACAGCGAGTTTGTTGATTTTCTTATCAAGAATCGCAACGTCCTACCGCTGCCAAAGAGTTACTTCTATATTCTTGTGGGTCCAGGACATGCAAAGTTTACTGACAACGAACTACGGGTCTTATATCTGAAGGGGTCTTATCGTCAGCTATAACTCTCAAAGAGATTATTGCACATCTTGAACGGTGATAGGGAGTGGCGTGTAAGGGACTTCTGGAATGCTTATACCAATGTGAACTTTAAAGAAATACCGAAGAATGTGACTTCGACCGAATTTTTCAAGTCGATGACTATACCTTCTAAGCGAGAGGGGCGGGTGGTCTCCCTGTTCGCCACAACCGTTGCCACACATTTCCAAATGATTCTCTTTCACTCGCTCATTCTGAAAGTTTCCATGGTAAAAAGAGTTGTAGGCCACAAGAGGAAAAGAGGAGACAAAGGATATCCCATACCTTTTGTGAATGTCCAAATATCAAACAAACTCCAAGCTCAGCGTGTTGGCTTTGGTGTGCAGCTCATAAAAAAGGTATGAGATCGTTTCTCTCAATTACTGGGATTCCCTACCGGGAAGTTCATGGTTCTTCCATTTGTCCAAGTCATGTTCGACGAAATGCAGCTTCAAGCGACTGAAAGGCGGTCGGAAGGGTTCTTCCACCGGGATAACGACCACATTTTGCCACCGAGCAAAGGCGAAACTGTTATTGAAACAGAAGTCATCCCGTGGGCATAGAATGTACCGCAAGACATCGTTGCTGCCCTCCGAATGCTTGCGAGGGAGTTCATTTCGGACCTCAATAAGGTTATCGTGAATGAGTAGTTCTACTCAATTTCCGAACCAGGACGATGGGCAGTTCTGAAGACGTTTACCAGAGGCCCATTACGGGCTTTTTCTCAGATATTCGAAAATTTCTCGAATTGGCTTGTGTTCTCCGTCATGGAGGCCAAAAGCCCGTTAAAACTGGAAGAATCAGGGAACGTCCCTGGTATGGCAGTAACACCGATATCCAAACCAGAACCTGCCATAAAAATTGAGGATGATATGGAGGAAGTGGAGGAAATTGGGAAACCAATGGAGCCGAAGGAGGGGAGAGGCGCATCAGGAGATGGTAATACGAGCATAGTGGCCGACATTGGGAAAAGAAGTACTATACGGCGGCGAATAGGTATATATATACATAGGTAGCTACTTATGGAATACGATTACAAGAATACAAACCCTTCGAATAGGAGCTCTCTATAGATATACAGCACATCTATTCAACAACTCTCATATCAGATATCGGCCGTTTATTCTCTCACTTTAGAAACCCCTTTGCATCACGTGCCACCTCCCCCATCACTCCGTCCCGCCCTCCGTGCGCCATATTACGCTCCCCACCACTACGTACCCCTTTCTCCCCCAACACCCCCACAATGTTCCCCGCCATTCCAAATTGCTGCTTTGAAGGCTGCTCCTTCTTCAATCGCACCATCCCCACCATTCAAAGGCACCAAAGAAGATGCCTAAACCGTCTCACCGCCAACAAGCGTTTCCTCTCCCCCGGCGGCAATGTCCGTCACTTCCCCCCACGCACAAAGCGTCACAAGTCCACCCCCCCTACTCCCACCACCACCCCCACCTCCTCTCTCCAATCGCCCTTCCGATAATCTTCCCATCGCCGACGACGACTCCTACCACCAGCAGCAGCTCTCCCTCTCCGTCCACATCCAAGACGCATACCATATCGTAGGCACCCCCATCTGCACCTTCTCCCCCTCCGCGCCTCCTCCACCGCCCCCCTCCTTCCCTCTCCTCAACAACCCCCACCTCGAACGAATGATCCTCTACATCTCTTCCATAGCGTCCACCCTCGGCCCCTGCAAGGCAGACGAACTCATCTCTCTGCTCCACAACCCCTCCTTCTCCAAGTCAGCCTTCCACAACGCCGTCTCCTCCGCCTCCCAGTGTCTCAAACTTCAAACAAACCTCTTCCAACACCGAGTCACCAACATCGGTTTCACCCCCACCACCCTCCACGAACCACAGCACCTCTTCACAGCCACCATCTTCCGAAAGGATGCTATCCAAGTCCTTAAAGGACAACTCGCACTCGCAAACTCCGACAACACCTTCTTCCACCACGTCCCCCATACAACCTCCTCCGGCTCTCCCGATTTCTCCCACCCCATGGCTTCTTCCGTCGGGAAAGAAGCTGTCCCAGCCCTCAAGCACGCAATCGTGTAGTCCTCCAATAACGCCTGCATCTGTCACACCCCTGAGAACACCGGTATCGACTCCTTCATAGGCTTCGTCCAAGTATACTCCGACAAGTCGTCCACCTCCCGCAAATCCTCTTCCATCAACTTCTACCCCCTTCACATCACTCTCCTCAACTTCTCCGACTCGTTCCGTCGCAAATGTATCACCGACAAGCTCACCCTTCTCGGATACCTTCCAACCTCTCTCAATCTCGCCACTCTCTCTGAAGACCCCAATACCATCCCCCAAACCTCATCCAGCATCTCCCGCTCTACCAAAATGCAACTCATCCAGCGTGCCATCTCCAAACTCCTCGACCCTCTTCTCTCCTCCGGCCTTACCGGCCTCCTCTTCCGTGACGCTAATGGCGTACTCCGCCATTGTCACCCAATCATCGCCAGCTACTGCGCAGACATCCCAGAAGCAAAGGACATTCTCGCCATCTCTCACGGCACCCGCCCCAAGCATCAATGCCACCGATTTACCGTCCCACGCTCCGACCTCCACCTATACATTCCATTCCCCCATCTTCGATCCGAGACCCAGACTTTCACTGCCCGCAAATCACACTGTACCCTCCTCCAAGTTGCTGAAAAGGCTCTCCTTGCTAGAGAGCCCAGAATCGCCCGAAACACTAAGGAAAAGGCCATTGAAGCACTCCACTCCCTTTCCCTCGCAAAGTACTCCTCCCTCTTCGAATCTTACCCTCTCCTCGACATCACCCTTCTTCTCTCCCCTTACCACATCTTCCCCTTACCACATCTTCCCCTTACCACATCTTCCCCTCCAAACCACTCCATAACTTCCACCTCGGCATCTCCAAGCTCATCAAGCTCGCAGCCAACGAGAGACTCAAGTCAGAATCACTCTTCACTACCCCCCGTTCCTCCGAGTCCCGTCGTTCCTTCAACTCCGTCCGCTCCTCCATCCTGAAAAACGCGAACACCATCCTCGCCGCCATCGAAAAGCACTTCCCAGCCACAGGACATCACATCGACTTTTCCTCCTCTGACAACGGTCAGGCCCTTAACGGTATCTTCACCTCCGACGGCCTTTGTGGAATGCTCGAAGCAAAAGACTACCGCTCACTGGACATAGTCTTCCCCTTCATCGGCGCTTTCTTCGACCGCTGCTGTGACGAGGTCCATGTAGCTCCCGTCACTTCCGTTTTCACCAAGTAATCCGATCTTCTCCTCTTCTCCATGAGATACAACACCTCCGCAGAATGGACAGCCTCCCGTCTCACCGACCTCCAATTCCAAATCCGCTCCTTCAAGCGCACAGCCGTACTCGTCCTCGGCCCCCACCACACCTCCAGCCTTTGCAGCCTCAAGTTCCATCTCCTCGACCACATCGTCGAGGAAATTCGCCGCTTCGGAGGCCTCCACTTCAACGATGCCGGCATATTCGAACACTCCCACTCCCCCTTCAAGTCACACTACTCCAAAACCTCAAAGCGCAGGTCTACCGCACATGAAGAAACCGTTCGCGCCATCCATCACTCCAACGCCACCAAAGATTGGAACCCCCTTTCCACCAACACCTCCATCACTTCCTCCACTCCTGCCCTCGCCTCTCCCATCCAATCCCGCCAACCCGGTTTGGTCCGTGATAGAAAACTCATCTCATTCGCTGATCTCATCACCGCCCACAAATTCCTCCACTCTAATCCTCATTTCAATCCCAAATCTCTACAAGACCTCTTCCCCACCGATACTCTCTCCATCCTCCAACAGATTGGAAAACACGCCCTCCCTTCATTCATCACCCTTTCTCTCGAAGTCCTAGAACTCTCAGACAACTTTCCCACTCTCCATCCCACCCGAATCACCGTAGTCAACTCCGCTTACGTCGCCGGCGGTTATGTCCCATCACTCGACCACTACATTGAAGAGCGGAACAAGCTCGCGCTCCAGGATACTCCAGTCTCTCTCATCCAACGAATATTTGCCGCCCCGTCCTTCGGTCCTTCTAAATCCCCAAAGTTCTCTCACGTCCTCGTCGCAGGCACCAGCTCCTCCAACTCCACCCCCATCGTCTGGGTCTGCAAACTTATCTCTCTCCTTCGCTTCACCCTTCCTTCTTCCACTCCATCTTCCAAGGAGTTCGCCTTCATACAGTTCATGGAGCTCATCCCACCAAGCGACGAAGTGGATGTTACCCTCAACTGCGTATGCCTCCGATGGGCAACAGACGACGAACATAACCACACCGCCTATCCAGTTCCCATCTCCACCCACTCTACATCCGACAATGTTTCTCCATGGTTTGGATTCATCCCTTTCTCTTCTATCCTTGGCTTCGTTCATGTTCTCCGCCAGAACTACCCCGCACCCCCCTTCAATTACGGCCTCCATTGGCGTTTCCATAGATTCTACCTCAACAGATTCTACCGAGACCGCACCTCCAGGCCCTACCTCCCACCTACCGCATAGCACTCATTCCATATGATTTTCATAAACCAATCACTACCACCCTCTTCCACAGGAAAGATTGGAGATAGGTATGGGATGAAGAATATATACCACCTCTTCTTCATCCCACAGCTATCTCCACTCCTCCCACTCTTATTCACCCTACCCTCTCCCCTCTCCTCCTTCTGCCCCATCCGTACCCTCTCCCCGGTGCCCAACCAAACGACTGAAACTGGGCTCTTCTGGTCGGCACGCTGCTATGTAGCAATCAAGAACCACTCCAAGTCCCTGCGTAAAATTCGCCATAAAGTATTCCTCCCTCACCGCTAGATATACCTTCTCCCTCGATGGAATCCACAGCCCAACCGTCGCAGTTCTCTCTGAATTTCCGGACACACACCTCGGATCCCCCTCTAAAAACCCATCGTTCTCAAACTCTTCGCCATGCTCGTCCCCCACCAATTCCCATGCCACCTTCAATATACCCTCCACTGCCCTCGGCAGATACCTCCCATACAATGTAGAAAACAAGAGCTGCCTTGGTTCTCCACGTCCCACACCCTCGTTCATAGTTTTCAAAACACACCCAATCAACGCATCAAGTCTGGCGAGGTGCATCACCGTCCCATCCACGTAATGCTTTTCCCCATTACATTTGGTCTCCACTGCGTATCCCATGTACTCCTCCAACACTGCCACCGCTATTCTATTCTTGAAATATTTGTCTTCATCATCACAGCCCCACCGTGGAGCATGCACACTTGACCCAGAGTACGCAAGATCTTCGAAACGGCTCATTCTCCACGCACACAACTTGTTCATCCCATCTCCTTCACTTCCCATAAGCTTTTCGCGAGCCTCGTCCATCTCCTTCTTCAACTCCTCACCAAGTTCCGTCCCCTCGCTAGGCTTCGCCCGCTTCGCAATCAAATCATATCCCAGTAAAGAGAATAATCTGTCCCGAGCAGCCCGCTTTCGCACCCCAATCACATCGCTTATCGTCTGCTTCATCCGCTGCTTCAGACACTTGTCTGCGCTTACATTCTCCACGCACTCTTCTTTCCTCCCCGCTTCCCTTATCGTCTCCCACGTCTCCCCCATTATTTCTGTCTCGACCACACACTTAAACAACACATCACTTCCACCCTCTGTCGATGGTGTGTACGCCCTCATCTCATATGCAACCCGAATTGGGCACCTAGGCACCATCTCCTTCTCCCCAACTACAAACATGCTCCCCTTTCTACTTTCTCCCACCGTCTAGCTCCTGTTCTTCCACCTTCTACCAACTTTTTACGTGTCGAAACAAAGTTCAGACGCCTCCAACTTCGCATAATGAAGAATCCTATCATATACAGCGCTTGCGAATCCATAAAAACATTCTTCCACTCCAATATCATACTTTCGACGCCCTCTCACCTTCTTTCCTCCACCACCTCGCTTTCTCCCCTTCACTGCCTCCCGAAGACTTTCGATCAACACATTTTGCCGTTTATTTTCCTCCCTCAGCCCTCCCAGCTCTTCCTGCGTCAGCTTCAAACTCACCATCAAAGTACAGTGATCTTCCTTCATATTTCCCAACTGTCTTTTCAGTGACTTCACCCTGTGAACGAGTGCAGACCGTGGCAATACGCTTAAATTCTCCTCATTCCCTTCCCGTTCCCTTGTAGATCCCCATTCATCTCCTCGATTTCTACCTCCGCTTTCTCTACGACCGCCGTCACTTTCGTTTCCCACATCCTTCGGAAGTAAAACGGTGTTGCGCCTTACACGCATCTCTTGGGGGTGTTAGTGGCGCCGTCTCCACGACATTCACTTTCCGACGCCCTTCTGTTTGTATGTCGTCCTCCCCTTCGAAATCCCTCTCAACCACTGCCGCTGTCCCTCCGACAATTTTCTTGGTGGATCCACCACTTCTACGTCGTAGCACTCTCCCGTCCACATGTTCTCGTCGCTTATCTCCCCCGTTTCCACAACTTCCACACCCACAAATCCATGAACCGCACTCCCTATTCTCCTCTCACTACCCTCCCCTGTTTCACGTTCTGCCATTGGCCGCACACGCTCCACTCCTTCTTTTTCCCGGTTCGCATTCTCTTGCTCGAAACCAATACTTTTCTTCTCTGGCACTCTATTTGGCGTCACAACAACCAAACTCTCCACTCCTCGCGTCCTCGCCGGGTGACCACACCTCACTCTCTTCCTTTCCCCTTTCACCTCTTCGGGTACCCCAGCCTTAGGCACTTTATCATCGTTAGTTCCCTTTCTCCCTCGAAGACCCCCACTACCTAATATGGTACTACTCCTTGCTATCAGTCTTCCCTCGACACTCGTTCGAAGCTCTTTGCCCTTCACTATCATATCCCCGCTATCGCTCTCCTCTAAAACTTGCGCAGTCTCTGCGCCTCTTCTACGACCATCTCTCTCCCGACAACCGCACAGAATCTTTTTCGGCATACCTCGCTGCTCTCCCATGCTTTTCTTGGGAATAACTTCTTGATCTCGTGCGTTCGCAATAGGTTTCGTCACCACAATGCTTACCGTTCGCTTCGTTCGCCCCGTTTGCTCCGATGTTCCGCCCCCGACGCTCCTCGCCGCACCGTCTCTCCTCGCCGCACCGTCGCTCCTCGCCGCACCCTTCCTCCTCTTCCCACGTAAACCACTCCGAAGCGCACGCGTACTACGAGCGGTGCGAACGTCGCCACTTACCGGTTCGCCACGCCTTCGGCTCTTTGACGTGCGACCGCTAACCTCCTCCGCATTCACACCCCTCGTCTTACGTTTTGCCGTATACAATCTGAACGGTTCCTCGCGGTTGACGCTGGGCTCACGAAGTCTTAGCCTCTGACCATGATCGAAGGTCAATGGAATCGGAACTGCTCTGCTCTCGACGTGTTTGGCACTCGCCAGAATCGAACGTCACCGATCGAATGCACACCTCTAATCGAGTGGAGTATGGTGGAAATAACCGAGTGCGGTTTTTTATTTCCCGATTCCGAAACGATAAAATTGCACCGAAATCTCCATTTCTGAATAGTTCTCATAATGTTAAAAAACGTACAACGTATCGCATCATATTCGATGCCCTTCACTACCTTTTATGTATCTACGTACTTTTATCTTGCACTTCAGCTGAAGTGTTTAGTTTCTAATTTGTGCTCAACGGCGAAGTTGGAATGCAATAAGTGCCACTTCACTATCGAGGTTTAGGGTGTTGTTTTACATGTAGCTAATTTACTACACGTTCTAATCGATTACTATAATAGGATTTGCCGATGTACCCCAGCTATACTCTATTCCATAATCCGCGAACAACTCCTCTCCCATTTCCAGTTTTCAAAGTACTCGCACCGCAAGCATTTGGTATTCTCGTAGTTGATGCGGAGTGTGTTCTGTATTTGGAGTTCGAATGACCCGCACCTTCGCAGTCCTTCGTTTCGTCACACCATCCGCAACTGCATCAATGTCCTTATCACCTTCCATATATTTGGGATCGTTAATCGTTCCACCCGATGAAAAAGGAGCGGGGACAATCCATACAGGTATTAAACCTACTCCTTGTCTTCTTTCTGGGAGGTTATGGAATATATCGCCGCGGACGTCAAACTCCATCGCATACATTCGAAAGTGTTCGGAAGTGGATCCCAATAAACCTTCACCATATTTCTTGTGTACCTCTTTTCTCTTCGTTAGGTCATGGTACACCAGTGTTCCATAGAAGTAACATATCTCTTCATTTTCCATGAATCGGCGTGTAGTGAACACCCCCACTCCTGCGCCAGGGTGGCGAATCGCCGACTTCCCGATACGACAACCGCACATCGTCGCTACCAGTGCCAACATTGCATTCCAATCCAGAAGCCCTATTTCCTTGCAAAGTTTTAGGCCATTCGTGAAGGGTCTTACGCCTACCAGTCGTGACCAAGCTCTCATCCCACCACATTGACGGTAGAAAGTCCACAATATACGTAGGAAACTTTTGATACTAGGGGTAGCCGGATGGAGCCTTCCATGATCTCGATGGGCGGACATTCCACTTCGGAAATAAGTTCAACACCCTAATCATAGCATTCCGAACTTCCTGCGTTACCTGGATATCCGTCTCATTTTCCGGCACGCACAATGAGAATTGAATAATTGCGGCGTGCCTATCATGAGCAAAGCAGTCAGCGTCCGGCTTACACCCGATGAACCTACGATGCTGTTGTAACTCCATGCATGCCATTGCTGTCGAAAGCGTCCCCGCAAACAAGTCGACCACAATATCCCCAGCCTGGGAAAACCGACTGATTAGCTCCTTCAACAATGTCCGAGGTTTCCGTTCGGACCTCACCTTTTGTAAAACGTAGCCCCCACCTTCCTTCTTTCTATTCCACTGAAGAGTCTCCCCATTATACATGGGGGTACCCGGTCAATGACACTGTGGTACCCCGGGTACCTCGACTGCACGAAGTTGAAGTTCTCATAGTTCACCATCACATGCTGCTGCGCGTAGGTGAGACCATTTCGAACTCCATGTACAGCATACTCCATTGCAGGGAAACAAGAGCACGACCTACGTCCAGGGTTACGCATTGGGTTGCCTTGCGACCGTACAAAGTGCATTGGGACCTGGTCCACAACAAATGAAGGCCTTGGTACTACGTTTTCGTCTCTTGCCCCAATGGCAGAAAGTACATCTCTCCATTGCTGGATCTGCTCGAAAGCACTAAAGATCACGAAATGGCCCCCAGGACGTAGCGGTCTTGATAGGAGCTTTGCAGCCTTCTTCATGTCTTGAAGGCTCAGTACATCGTACCAGCTGTTGTTTAGGTTCTTGTTCCCTCGGATATTATACAGAGGGTCCATGAGAACCAGTTGAACTGTTTCTAATGGAGACAAACCATCTCTGCGCAACGTCTCGTCCATCTCTACCATATCCTCAAACCCGCAATTGTACAAGCGAAAGTACTTCTCCATCTCCTCCTCACAACTTCCGAAAGCCATTTTGTCATCCAACGACGCAATGAATGGTGGGGGTATTACGCCTACCCCGGACGCTTCGTCACCAGTACTTCCTTTCCCAATGTCAGCCACTATATTCGTATCACCATCTACTTCTTCGCCTCTCCCCTCCTTCGGCTCCGTTGGTTTCCCAATTTCCTCCACCTCCTCCACATCATCTTCAATTTGTATGGCAGGTTCTGGTTTGGATATCGGCGCTACCCCCATACCAGGGACGTTCACTGATTCTTTCAGTTTCAACGGGCTTATGGCCTCTATGATGGAGGACACAAGCGAATTCGAGAAACTATCGAATCTTTGAGCAAACGCCCGTGATGGGTCTCTGGTAAACGTCTTCAGAACTGTCCATCGTTCTGGTTCGGAAATTGAGAAGAACTGCTCATTCACAATAACCTTGTTGAGGTCCGAAATGAACTCCTTCACAAGCATTCGGAGGGCAGCATCGATGTCTTGCGGTACATTCCATGCCCACGCGATGACCTCTGTTTCAATAACAGTTTCGCCTTTGCTCGGTAGCAAGGGATGGTCGTTATCCCGGTGGTAGAACCTCTCTGCCCTCGTCTCAATCGCTTGAAAATGCATTTCGTCGTACATGACTCGGATGAATGGAAGAACAGTGACCTCTACAGTAGGGAATCCCAGGAATTGAGAGAAACAATCCTATTCCTTCGTTATGAGCTGCACACCAAAGCCAACACGCTGAGCTTGGAGTTTGTTTGATATTTGGACATTCACAAAAGGTGCGGGATATCCCTTGTCTCCTCTTTTCCTCTTCTGGCCTACAACTCTTTTTTCCATGTAAACTTTCTGAATGAGCGAGAGAAAGAGAATCCTTTGGAAATGTGTGGCAACGGTTGTGGCGGACGGGGGGGACCACCCGTCCCACTCGCTTAGGAGGTATAGTTCTTGACTTGAAGAACTCGGTCAAAGTCACATTCTTCGGTATTTCTTTAAAGTTCACCTCGGTATAAGCATTCCAGAAGTCCCTTACACGCCAGTCTCTATCACCGTCCAAAACGTCCAATAACCTTGTTGAGAGGTATAGCTGACGATAAGAACCCTTCAGAGATACGACCCGTAGTTCACTGTCAGTAAACGTCGAATGCCCTGGACCCACAAGAATATAGAAGTAATTCTTGGCCAGCTGTAGGACCTTCCGATTCTTGATAATGTAATCAAAGAACTCGCTGTGTCCCACCTTCCTTGACCGGTCTTCATCTCGCATTGTCGACGCATAATGATCGCGGATTGCGAGGCATACTGTGACCAGCCCATCTTCGGAGCCATACAGTTTTCCAACCTTTATATCGGAGCTTGAGGGTGCTGGTGACGTAGACATCGATGCACTATGTGGAGCCATTTTATGCATGGACGGGAAGGGGGTGCGTTGATGGGTTATGATTCGAATTTCCAGAGCGGACGGGAGATGGCAGCGGTCGGGATATGGCAGCGGAGGGGAGAAAACAGCGCACGGGAGAGTGCAGCGGGCGGGAGATAACTGCCGACGAGATATGAAAGTGCGCGGGAGACGGGAGCGGGCGGGAGAGGATAGCAACGATACAGCACGAACCAGGTTCTTTACACACGACAGGGAGATGTGCAAGATGCCTGAGATGCACGTGAAGCCGTAAAGAGGTGTCAGGGAAAGCGGCGACACTCGAGGGATTCGGAACTTGGTGGTTGTAAACATATACGCGAAGTTATAGGGAACGGCTTGTAGGACAGCGGACCGGGGTGTCCTGGCTAGGGGTCGATTCGGACGGCTAGCCTTTTGGATCTAGACGATTCATTTAATGCTATTTCCTACCGGAGCGCTTTTGGAAGGTTCTTACAGGTGGCGGTACCCACAGATGACCAATGAAAGTGAGCCGAACATCACACATGCCAAAACCCGATAATGTTATGTAGTCGTTTTGCACTGATATGGACTCGCAATGTCGCGACACCTTACCCAGTTTGATCCATTCGCACAACGACCAAACCAAACGGTCTCCCGTTCCTGCTCATGTAGATTAAAACCGTTTTATACCGCTTCCAAAAGCTCTATCGTTGACTGGTTCAAAGTTCAAACCACTATCACTATCGCATCCCGTGAAGTGTCCACTTTGAAGCACGATAGAGACCACAAAAATCCGGAAACCTGCAAAAAACTCCGAAGCCAATCCGACAACCTCATTCCTTCGCATTGAAACAAAAGAGGCAGCAATAGAAGCAGTTAGAAAGATTACACCTGGGGGGTCAACTGCGTACGAATTAGTGCCATGGAGGGAAATGCGCAGAGTGCGAAAAATGCGATCCGAACATTATCAACAATATGCCGTTCTGTATCATTTAAACACAAGAAAAGATGCGGGATAGCTGGTGTGCTCGTTTTTGATCAGCGGACAATGCTCTCTGCATTCATCTGTTAAACGATTTGACCCCGAACAAGGGACAATAGTTCTGAAGAATCACAGCAAGCTACACCTAGAGGACAAACAAAAAACGACGGTGGCAAAAGTAGTTGCAAAGGCCAGTCGGACGCAAAAAGAAAGAATTATTGAGGCCGCTGTTTTTACTGTGTCGGCGGGTCTACTGCCCGTTTCATTTGTTTACAAGAACCCAGGCATGATATCTTTCGCTGAAGCACTAGTAAACGCGGGGATATCGGTACCTGTGAGTGCGGATCTGGATATTAAGGACATGTTGCCTTCTGACAATGCAGTGAGGGCGAGCACTCAAAGGCTTGCAAGAGAAAAAAGAGATTCATATAGAGTACACGAATCAAAAGAAGTACTGGCCCTCGGCGGTGGAGTAACGAGCGACGGATTGAAAAACGACGTTAATGGCATAAAGTATTACGACTTCACGGCACACTACTTTAAGCTTGGTACTTCACATATACTGACTAAGACTCGCCCATTGGAGCTGGTGACGAAGAACATTTTTCTGATTGAGCACAAGGGAACGGAGACAGCGAATGCCTTGCGTTCGGCATTCGATCACGCCTTGTTAACCAGAATTGGTTGTGAAATGGATGAGTTTATGAAGATCTTCACGTTTGTCACCGATTGTGCATCCACTATGCCGTGTATAGTTGGTGCATCTGCATCCAGCCAACGTGTTCCATTAAGTGAAAAGTGGATGGGTTGTATTTAACATCAACTAAACACGGCAACGAAGCACGCCATGAAGGAAGAAGCAGGGCAAAATTCCGTTATTGCGCAGAACCTAACAAATGTGAAGGGAATAGTGAGAATCTTTAAGCAAGCGAACTGGGATCAATCTCTTCCAGAAGGTTATGCCCTCATACAAGAGGTGGAAACGAGATTTGGAACGACTTTAGGTGTGGTCGAGAGGTTCTTGAAGTCGAGCAAACCCGTTGCCTCTCTGATTTCTACGAAGGATTTTGAGCAAGCAAAGGCGTCATTTGATTCGCTCGCAACCGAAACGAAAGCCGATGGTGAGGTTATATATCCTGCTTCGCAGGCTATTGTTGATGCGTTTCGTTTAGTTTGTCACGTTCAAACTGCGTTAGAAGCCCAGAGAACGCCCACGGTACATCTTATTATGCCTATGTTAGAGCAGTTAGAGACTCAACTAAAGCAGATTGGGGGAGGTATGGCGAAAGGACCAAACTACGAAGTCCCACACGTCCTGAGTCAGCAATTTAGCCAAGTAGTGCTTCATTTCTTGGCCCAAATTTAGACGCATAGCATGTGGATAGCCGGAAGCCTTCTCCATCCTCGTTTACGCTCTTTGGGATTTGTGAAGGACTGTAATAGGCTTAATGCTTTTAAGAGCAAAGGTAGTATTCTAGTTAAGCGTTTATTGCGTAACTACGTAGAAAATGACTCTAATCAGCATGATAGCTTGGGAAATGATGCAGTCGCACCAAAAGAGTTGGGAGAGGACAAATTCAATCTATCTGACATGTTTGATATCGCAGACCGTGAGGTTGGGGGTTTGGACGCTTTTGAGAAATACATGGGACGAAGCTTCCCACTTCCAGTGTTACAGCAGCTTAAAGTCGTGAAAGATGGAGAGGATCATGGTACAAAACTGGTTAAGTTTTGGATAGGTTCAATCGGTTATATACCCAGATTTGTGCAAAGTTGCTTTGCGTCTGTGTGCAACGCCACTTTCTTCTTCAACTAGTGAGAGAAACTTCAGTACTGTGACACAGAATTTTCAAATCTGATAGATCTAAGCTGAGGAGCGATTTATTGGAAGACATGTTGTATCTTCGTTCGATTGTCCGACAGTAAAGCAGTTTGACTCTTTGGAACAGTGGTCTCGTTTCTTTGTTTGCATCTAAATATAATAGATGAATCTCGATGCTCGCCCTCCTTCGAGCCGCTGCAACCGATGGATGTGCTCTTGGAGTCGAAGTTGAGTCAACGCTAATGCCCAATGAGTGTGACACTGACCCATGGCAATTCAGCGAGCACTCTCTGACGGACTACATTCTTCAACGAGCATTGTTCAAGTTGCAGCAATGAGAAGTTTTGGCTGAGTGTCTTAGCTCAAAAGCCAGACCAACAGTCGCCATGATCATCCTGGTTGTACACGCAGCCGCACCACCCATGTTATCCATTTCCCAACAGTTGCACTCTTTGACACGGGTGCTCTGGGAGATTTGTTGTCTCTGGACCACAAGTAGAAAGCCTCCCTGACAGCAATAACTTTACATTTGTCGATGCCATCGCAACAAAAAGTTCTATACGATGTTAAGCAGTCGTTGCCTCCTTACAATGCTTAATTCAATTGGGAACTAACTGACTATGTGTAGCTAATTCTAAGACGCAGAGACATAGCTTGCGTACACACTTTCGAACAGCATCTTATACGTAAGCCTACGCTGCACAACAGCACGGGATTCAGAGCGATCCATCTTGTCCGATGGCGAAGTAGCCAGCTCTCCCTTCATATCTGCTGACGCCGCGCTTCGTGCGAGGTGCTTGCTCTTCGGTACGCGACGGCATCATGTCCGCAGCATGTCACATCCTTTCGAAATACTATTTCTTTCGCTTGTTGCGTGCCGCTCATGGGCTTCGGGCCGTGCACGCAGAACGTCGTGGCGCCGACGACGCCGGCGGCGTGCGGTCGCGCGAGCGGCAGTCGTGGCAGTTCTTTTACTGGGACGTGTCGTCGGCGCTGACGAACAGCGCATGTCTGGCGTTGTTCTTCGTGGTGGAGTCGCCGCGCCGCGTAACCAGCTGCAGAATTTATGAAGCAGCAAACGCCGCCGAAGCACCATCATCACAATATCATGCTTTAGTGATCAGGGCGTGTGGGTCGGAGAGTTGGTACCCTTCTGGTTTCAGGGCGGGACAATTAACAATGCAGTTTGAGGTAAGCAACTGCTCCAGAAGGCGCCGTAACGCAAAAAGTTTTCGTGCTAGAAGTAAACTCCCAGAGTCTTGGTAACATGTTCTGCTGAAATGATCCCAAACGTCCCTTAATCGTACCATCACCGTGAGCAAGGAGTAACTGGTTGCGAGAGCACACAACCCTATCATCTTCAGAATGATCAACTCCCTTCCCAAACGTCCGAAACGCTCCTGGTCGAGTTAAACGGAATGTGGCTTCGTCGGAAGTGAGAGATCGATTTTCCTTGCCATCCTGCCAGAGAGCAACCTTCTGATTGTCACAAACCATCATGTGCTGCGAACACAAGCTTCTTTCTATGTGGCGTTAATTCAGCGACGGACAGAGAGTGCTCCACTGCAAAGGGCTGCAAGATTGGCCTGCGAGTTGCAATATCAATAATCTCAACATATCCGTCCTTATGCGCCGCCACAACTTTGGTACCAGATTTGTACATCGTAATACCCCTCACAGTAGCATGCGCTTCACTGCTCGCATCGCGAGATATGTCAGGTATGCGAATCGGACCCGCACCCGAACTCCATATGCAACATAACTCTTCATGAACAAAAATCAAGCCTACACCTGTTATCCAGGCAGAACCCCACTGTGGCATCCTTCCCACTCTGGTCTTCGTCTTCAAGTTCCAAACATAAACAAGCCCATTCGTTGTTCCAATGACCAAAAGAGCACCATCCCCACTAAAAGCTAGAGCTGAAGCTTGTCGTGCCCTTTCATCCTATCTAACATCAGTCCATTTCCATCCACTTTCCATACTTGCACGGTGCAATCTTCACGGTCAGGCAACCGCCATCAAGTTGTAACGAAGGGCTCGGTGCGTGTGTCGCAACGTACTTAACATACACCTCAATTGATTTGCTCGTCAATACCATGCTACTCAGTCTGGCATGCAATTGAAACCACATCTCACCTTCACAGATGTCATGAATGTAATGGTAACTCAAACGCAAAGCTTACTTGATAAGTTTGAGCTCGACCGTTTTCATGCCTTCCGTCATGCTCAGACTTTTATTTCGTTCGGAACGGTTGATTGCAAAATCTATGTGTCTTCGAGATACAGCATGAAACCATCTTCTCTCACTCGTTTCTCAATCCATTGCGGCCTGGTATCTAGCGTAAGCATCTGTTGCCCTAGTCCAGCATTTCTAAGATCACGGGCAATGTTCTGCCTGAAGTAGCAGTAGCAAGCACCGTCGGGATTGGCACACCACCACTCCCGGCATCCGTGTATATCGCCGTTAGTCAGACTCTATTTCTCAACATAACCGCCATCTCCTGATTGTCATAAACCGTGCGCATATCTCTTCCGAAATCCTTACCGAAAAACACACCCCACATAAAAGTTTATTAGTTTCCTATTTATTTGATCTTTACCAATTGATGTCATGATGCTTGTTTTGTAAAAAGAATTTTATTTGCACTCTCATGCATGGGTGCTTGAACTCGCGACTTTTGGCGGGCGCCCCCGCCCCGCGCCTGGTCTCCTCTGGCCCGCCCGACCCCACTAAGTGAGCCACTCCAGATAGACGAGAGTCATCGACGTGCACCCTTGATTTGATGGTCCTATTTATTACTATCCGGCAGAATCCGAAACACGGAGAACACGTGTACTGGATTTGGATGATACAGGATTTGTCATTTGTAACTGTTTGAGAATATAGCCAACGAATATTCCAAAAACATTCGGTTTTGATTTTTAAAGGTAACTCCCGTTTTGGATTTGTTCGATTTCTAACGGCTATGCACTATACGCTGTTTGATTACATTGAATAGTGAAGAAGACTACAACAATTTCTTTCAAGTAAGTTTACATATCGAGTCAATTTTGTTTGAAAAGGACACGGTATGCACGTGAACTACATCGCCAATTTTCTGAAGAAAATGAAACTTCTTTCTATGTCTGACTGCGAATTTATATGCCTACGTCATTTCTGTTATACAACCACTCCTAAGTGCAGGATATCCCCTAATCCCGCAAATAATACCTGTCCGGTTCGACCCTTAGTCGTGGCGCTTCATCGGTGCACCGATGAAGCGCTACGACACCCCAGTCCGCGGTCCCAACGCGCCGTGAGTGATGAAGGTGCGGTGGTGGCAAACGTGGCACCACCAAAGTGCCGTGACCGATGAAATTGGCCGGCTGTCAACGTGCCGTGAGCGATGAAACTGGGGTGATGGCATACGTGGCACCGCCAACGTCTCTGGGACAGCAGACCGGGGTGTCGTGGCGCTTCATAGGTGCACCGATGAAGCGCCACGACACCCCGGTCCGCTGTCTTAACGCGCCGTGAGTGCCGATCGGTTGTCCCAGGGTGAAACGAACATGGATCCCGACTCAAACGATTTCCTGCTCTCACTCTATGCAATACGTCTTACTATGGCTATCCTATTCTTAACGGATGTCCTAATCCTAGCTTGAAAGCGCAAGCACCATAGAAATAGGGCATTCAATATACAAAATAAAGATAGAAGATGTACTAACTTCATCTCATCTAACGGATGTCCTATTCCTAGCAACAAAGCGAGAGGGTGTGTGGAAACCTCCGCAAGCAGCATAGGAATAGGGCATCCTCTCCACCAAATTAAGATAGAAGATGTACTAACTTAATCTCATATAACGGATGTCCTATTCCTAGCAACAAAGCGAGAGGGTGTGTGAAAACCTACGCAAGCAGCATAGGAATAGGGCATCCTCTTTATAATATTAAGATAGAAGATGTACTAACTTAATCTTACATAAAGGATGTCCTATTTCTAGCAACAAAGCGTGAGAGTGTGCCACCATCTACGGAGATACATCGTTCTATTCCCGCAACCGAGACATACTTTTGGTTGTGGAAGAGAATGAATATATCCCGGTAGAAGGTGTGAGCGGGAAGGTAGGGCGTGGAAGGTGTTGCGAGGTGGTGTGAGGACGGCTTTCATACAGCAGCACACGTGTAGTTGGGGTGGTTCGGATGAAATGTTGAAAAAACGAAATATCATCTTTGTCCAGCCGCTCGTTTCAAAAAAACTCAAAAATATGTTTTGGGACAGCGGACCCGGGTGTCGTGGCGCTTCATCGGTGCACCGATGGGTGTCGTGGCGCTTCATCAGTGCACCGATGAAGCGCCACGACACCCCGGTCCGCTGTCCCAACGCCCCGTGAGTGATGAAGCTGGGGGGTGGCACACGTGGCACCGCGAACGTGCCGTAAGAGGTGAAATTAGCCCGTTGTCAACGTGCTGTGTGTGATGAAACTGTGGTGCTGGCATACGTGGCACCGTCAACGTGCCGGGGACCACCCCGGTTCGCTGTCCAAGAGTGAATTTAGTGCGCCACAAATTTTATTTATTTCTTTATTGCTCAAACATTGTTTTACAAGTGTACTATAGATATTATTAGCGTTCGTAGCTTCAAGTAGATTTGTAAACGTCCCGTTAGTACGCTATAAAATTTTTAAATATGCACAGTGTATAGTTTAAACTAATATTGAGCGGACGCGCATCCGTGATGAAGTAGACGGAAAGGAACGGGAGTGAAAGTTACAACTAGCTAATCGATCTCGCGAGCGTTCTCGACGGTCGTAAACAACCTTTTCCATCCTATCAGCCGCGTGTAACCGCGATGCCGCCTCGCAAGCATAAAAGGGGGCGGGATTCAAGACGAGCGAACCCAAGTGCAGGGGTGTTAGAAATGCCGCCCCTAACACGAGGGAGAAGGAGGGCAAAAGGCACTACGCCGCGTTTGCCACCAGCCCGAGCAATGACAAACAAGGTTTCGCCCGCTGCTACGCCGGTAGTGAAAGGCGGCGGTGCGGTGCATTTGTTTGTGACGGTTGGGAAAGAAAAGAGCACGGTGAAAGTGGGAACCGCGGAGGTGAGAGGTGTGGGGTCCGCTGGTGGTGCAGGGAAGGCTCTTTGCCGTTCGCTTCATGAGCATCTTTTATGCGCGACTGCCCTAGAAGGAGAAGACTTGGTTGTGATCTGGAGGACGAAGATTATTATAAGTCATGGAAGCGCGAAGTACCCTTACCGTTTTCAAGGTCCTGAAGACCCACCAAATACGCTGAGCGGGTTCTTCTCAGCTGGGTTGTATGCGTGGGATACGTTGATGACGGACCGAATCGAGATTCCGCAAAGTCCTACTCCAGGGTCCGGGGCTGGCAAGTCTTCTACATCTCAGGCTGAGAAAGTGGTTGCTCTGGAGATCGAGAAACTTGCTGAGGAAGCTTCCAAAACTCGAGGAAAGTCTTCTAAAGGGATAAAGAAGCCCGTGAGAGCGAGCGTCAGCATCATAGAGGACTCCGACGACGATATTGTGGAGGTCTTCAAGACGAGTAAGGCTCCGCTTACTGACCCGGAGGAGGAATTGTTCGATGAAGGAGACAGTGTTCCGTCGGAGGAGGTGGACAACACCCTGTCTCTGAAAAAGATTTCCGTCGCCGACTATGTTCAGGGCAGGATGACGATTGATATCGAGATGATTGAAATCCCGAAGAAGACGGTTTGAAGTGTGAAACTGGGACACAAGGAGGCGACGATGATGAAATGGCGCAACTTTGGGTGGCTTCCCTCTGCAGGTTCGATTGCTGTGGCATCTCTAGGGCAGTATGATGTGAACGAAATAGTTGTTGATGGGAGAATTGTTGTGCCTGTAACCCTCATAGACGGATATCACCGAATTATTGTGCTACGAGATTTGCATGGGGAAGGCGGGATGTGGGTGGATATAGTCCTTTCTTTGGATGTTGTGCTTTGGGGAAGAAAGGATGGGAATGCCATGACAATTAACGAGGTACTAGGATTCGGCAATCTTCTGAACGAGATGAGTTCGAATGTGCTGAAGATTTCATTTGGAGACAAAATTCATAGCACAGTATCTTTTGTGCAGAACGTCGTGGACGAGTCACATGTGGATGTGGAGAGCATTACTCCGAAGCAGTTAGCTGGTGCTTTGAAGAGAATTGAGGCTATCGGAGACTACAGCGTGCCTCACTTGACCCGTTACGCGACATTGGCTCTGAAGTTTGTGGAATGTGAGGGGCTTTTGGAGTTCTTTGAGAAGGTGTGTGAGGAGAGTCCAGCCCTGACGTTGACGCATGTCTCGAGTGACCTCCTGATGGGCCTCACCGATGGGCAGTTTCGATTTATCGTACGTTGCTTGCAATGGCATGTGGAACTGAGGTTGTCTTCTTCTATGAGAAAAAGATACGGTCGTTTTGAAGACATGAGGAAGCACTTCTTTCAATGTGCCATATGTATGTACAACTTATGTAATGTCACTGGGAAGAAGAAGAAGATTATTGTTGAAGAAGTATTGCAGACAGTATTCAACTTAGGAGGAAAACATGTGTCTGTGATAGAATATCTGGGTATGCGGACAGCAAAAATGGAAGGTGGCGGTGCGAGGCGTTTATGTGACGGGATGGTGTCTAGAAGGGTGAAGACCGCGGGTAACAAGCTTCAAGAAGTTTTCAAAGTATCGTTTCAAACGTCAGAGGAGGTGAAGGAGGTGGGGGAGGAGGTGGTTGAAGTCGTGGGTGTAGGTGATGGTACGTCAACCGCAGCACCTAATGAGGCAGAAGATGCTCTCATGTTGTTGAAAGCTTCCATACAAGGTGACGAATCTGAAGCAGAGCCATCAGGGTTGAGGCGGAGCACACGGAAAAAGATTGCTCCCGGCCGGCTGAAAGAGGATTGGGGTAGCAAAGCTGGGAGCAAGAAAAAGAAGAGGAGGTTAATCGATCTTACTGACGATGAGGATGTGGTAGAAATCCAACATGCTCCGAAGAGGATGAAGAAGTGCACAGTGAAGACCCCTTCTGGAGATATACCAATGGAGGTTGTTACTTTATTCAGGAATATGACGAAGCCGGCATTGAAGAAGTTCTTCAAAGAGCAGAAAATAAATGTGGTGTCGTCGAGCGAGGATGAAAGTGGTGGCAGGGAGAACGATGGTAGGTTCGTTCAGGACGAGGAGGAAGGGGTGGAGGAAGGAACGATGCGTGGATTTGAAGATAAGAATCTCGAGAAACCACCGAAAGGGATGAAGAAGGCAGGTGAGTGGGCTGGTGGATCGGATATGTCATGGACGAGTCTGGTGAATGCGCTACCGAGTGAGTGGCCGGGAGGGAAGAATGCAGTGAAACATCAGCGCCCGGAATGTGCACAAGGAGCTGGGTAGCACGAAAGAACCAGTTCTTGGGGTGAAGCTTCCGTTGCAGGGAAAGCCGAGAGGGGAGGAAGAAGCTCTTTGGATGGCGGCGATGGAGAGGGATGACCTCGCTCGAGAGTACTTTGCGACGAAGAGAATGGAATTGATGGAAAGGGGTTTCTGTGTTTTGGAACACTTCGGAACTGATGGAGGTATGCTAGGGAAGGCGAAGAAGAGGGGCATGGTGGTGGATGAAGATGTGACAGAAGGGTTGCTAGAGTTTTTTGAGAAGGAATTCAAGGAGCAGCCAGACTTGAAGTTTGAAGAGAACCGAACCAAATGGAATCCCATAATCAACGCGGGGGAAGGAAAGGATGCTGGGGACATGATGCAGAGAATTGGACGATATAGTACGACGAAGAAGGGGATTGTTGATTGCATGGAATCTGATGAGAAGAATGTGATGATGATGAGAAAGCGGGCGTTGTTGGATGCGAGGTTTGGGAAAATTGCATCGACTCTTCGCCTTTGTAACAACAGCAAGGCTACGAAAAGGAAGTGTGCGCCGCAGACCGGAGAGCGTGTGTTGCGTACGGGGGAGGGATGCCCAAGGCAGGTTTTGCACACTGATTTTCGAGGGTTGACGAATGTGGAGAAGGATAAGGGAGATATTCCGGGGTTCTTCGTAATGGCCTCTGGAGGGAGTTCATTTATGATATGGGTTTGTGAGAGGTCTCACAATATGTATGTGAGGGATGAAAAGACTTTGAGGATGTTACCACGTACAATGGTTGTGAAGAAGTTCAGGGTTCCACCTTACTATGTGTTTATTGGGAGAGGGGATGTGTTTCATGCGGGAGCTGGGTACATGGATGCGTTGGTGAAAGAGAATTGCCTGAGATATTACATGTATTTTGTACCTGAAGGATACAAGCTCCCTGACGCGGTGCCCAGGGAGCCAGCGTTCCGGCCAAAGTTCGTAGATGAGGACTTTGGGCAAGGAGAAGACCCAAACGACCAGCTGGACAATGATGAAGGTTTGGAGGAAGAGAGTGAAATGGAAGATATAGAAGATGGAGAGAACGAGTACGAAGAGAAAGATGAAGAGATGTCAGATGGCTCTGCTGAGAATACAGATGGGGATTACGAGGAAGGACAGATGATAATGGATGACGACGATGAGTAGGTATAATGTAGCACTTATACTGTTGTGTTTGTTTGTGATAGAGACTTGACATAAAAAGTGAACAGGTGATTTGTTTAAGCAGCAACTTAAAAAGAATTGGAAAACAAAAACGGGTTGTTTGTGTAGTTGCAACGAGTACGAGGTTTACAAATTGTTCTAATTACTAGAGAATGTGATGTCTCAGAACGTCGATATAGTTGGTGTGGAAAGGGGCAGGGTCCTGCCTTCCGGCTCGTTTTTCATCTGCGGAGGTGAGATAGAAGTAAGCATTTCTAGATTCATACTCCGAGAAAGAAGCTGGGAAGGAAGTGAGGGTGCTGCCGTATTCCAGAAGTGATTCCACTGTAGAAGGGATATTGAAGGAGAGACCTGTGTTGAGGTGACTATGCCTAGAAGCTCCTTCATTATAGTTGAGACAATAGTTTTGTGCTTGGTAGCCGCTTCATACATGGTAACGAATCCAAATGAAGAACCGACGAGATTGAAGGAAGAGATCCAAACGAGCGTTTGGTAGTAAGACTTGAAAAAGGTGTTTTCGTCGACGATACTGCAAGTAAGACCTGCGGTCCAGAGGCGTTCAGCTATTGCCAGAGCCCACTTTCCGGTGGCTGTGGTTAGACCATTGGGAGAGAGAGGCGTGACACCATCCTGTGGGGAGGCGCCGACAGTGAGAACGGCAATGTAAAGAGCGGCTCGTGTGCAGTGCCCAATTCCGTGTTGGGAAAGGATGGGAAGAATTTGACCGTTCTGGATGAAAACCAAGTCTTCTTCTCGTTGTGCTGGACAAGATAGAATTACTTTTTCGAGAAGGTCGTTCCTGCCACAGAAGAAGATTGGACCTTGGGGAAGGCAATCTGCGGAAATGAAGTCTTCGATGAAGAGAAAGGTGTCTCGAGGAGAACCATTGTTGTAAATCATGTTGCCAATACGGCCTTTCCCTACGACAACAGCTGGGATGATTGTAGAACGGAGGGAAGATGAATGGGAGCTCATTGCGATGAGTTTGTTTGATTCAAGGTATGGGCTGTTGGAAGGTGTCGGGTGCTGGTAGCTGTGAAAGGAAAGTGGTCTACATTCTCAGTAGTGGGGAAAGCTTTAAGTACACGACTGGACTGTTGTTTTGGTCATGGAAAAAAGTGTTCTAGGGGATAAGGGGATTTGTATGGTTCGGTTATGGAAAGAAATGGGCAGCAGGGCTGCAGAGGAGGTAGGGTGGAAGAGTGTGTTTATGAGAAGGTATACAGTGAAATAAAGCATAGAAAGTAAGAGTTTATCGTCGGTGGTATCGGAATGCTAATTTTGGTGTCAAAAATGACCGAATTAAAATGATCGAAAAACCGGTGAATTTATCCAAATTTGGATGTGCTTAATTTCCGAAAATATTTCCACCTTTCCACTTGTGCTAGTTTGCGTGGAAAGAATCATTCACGATTATTTCCATCATTGCTAGTTTGGATGGAAGACAAACTAGCATGTTACTTCCGTTCACGCTAGTTTCCGAACCCAATGTAAGTGTGTAAGTGGCATATATTTAGAACTATACGGCGGCGAATAGGGATATATATACATAGATAGCTACTTATGGAATACGATTAGAAGAATACAAACCCTTCGAATAGGAACTCTCTATAGATATACAGCACATCTATTCAACAACTCTCATATCAGATATCGGCCGTTTATTCTCTCACTTTTGAAACGCCTTCGCATCACGTGCCACCTCCCCCATCACTCCGTCCCACCCTCCGTGCGCCATACTACGCTGCCCACCACTACGTACCCCCCTCGCCCCCGACACCCCCACACCGCTCCCCGCCATGCCTAATTGCTGCTTTGAAGGCTGCTCTTTCTTCGCTCGCACCATCTCCACCATTCAAAGGCACCAAAGAAGATGCCCCAACCGTCTCACAGCCAACAAGAGTTTCCTCTCCCCTGGCGGCAATGTCCGTCTCTTCCCCCCACGCACAAAGCGTCACAAGTCCACCCCCCCTACTCCCACCACCACCCCCACCTCCTCTCTCCAATCGCCCTTCCGATAATCTTCCCATCGCCGACGACGACTCCTACCACCAGCAGCAGCTCTCCCTCTCCGTCCACATCCAAGACGCCTACCATATCATAGGCACCCCCATCTGCTTTCTCTCCCCCTCCCCACCTCCTCCACCGCCCCCCTCCTTCCCTCTCTTCGACAACCCCCACCTCGAACGAATGGTCCTCTACAACTCTTCCATCACTTCCGCCCTCGGCCCCTGCAAGGCAGACGAACTCTTCTCTCTCCCCCACGACCCCTCCTTCTCCAAGTCAGCCTTTCACAACGCCGTCTCCTCCGCCTCCCAGTGTCTCAAACTTCAAAGAAACATCTTCCAACACCGGGTCACCAACATCGGTTTCACCCTCACCACCCTCCACGACCCACAGCACCTCTTCACAGCCACCATCTTCCGAAAGGATGCTATCCAAGTCCTTAAAGGACAACTTGCACTTGCAAACTCCGACAACACCTTCTTCCACCACGTCCCCCATACAACCTCCTCCGCCTCTCCCGCTTTTGCCCACCCCATGGCTTCTTCCCTCGGAAAAGTAGCTGTCCCAGCCCTCAAGCACGCAATAATGCAGTTTTCCAATAACTCCTGCATCTGGCAAACCCCTGAGAACACCGGTATCGACTCCTTCATCGGCTTCGTCCAAGCATACTACGACAAGTCGTCCACCTCCCGCCAATCCTCTTCCATCAACTTCTACCCCCTTCACATCACTCTCCTCAACTTCTCCGACTCGTTCCGTCGCAAATGTATCACCGACAAGCTCACCCTTCTCGGATACCTTCCAACCTCTCTCAATCTCGCCACCCCCTCTCAAGACCCCGATACCATCCCCCAAACCTCATCCAGATTCTCCCGCTCTACCAAAATGCAACTCATCAAGCGTGCCATCTCCAGCCTCCTCGACCCTCTTTTCTCCTCCGGCCTCACCGGCTTCCCCTTCCGTGACGCTAATGGCGTGCTCAGCCATTGTCACCCAATCATCGCCAGCTACTGCGCAGACATCCCAGAAGCAAAGGACATTCTCGCCATCTCTCACGGCACCCGCCCCAAGCATCCATGCCACCGATTTACCGTCCCACGCTCCGACCTCCACCTATACATTCCATTCCCCCATCTTCGATCCGAGACCCAAACTTTCACTGCCCACAAATCACACTGTACCCTCCACCAAGTTGCTGAAAAGGCTCTCCTTGCCAGAAAGCCCAGAATCGCCCGAAACACTAAGGAAAAGGCCATTGAAGCACTCCACTCCCTTTCCTTCGCAAAGTACTCCTCCCTCTTCGAATCTTACCCTCTCCTCGACATCACCCTTCTTCTCTCCCCTTACCACATCTTCCCCTCCGAACCACTCCATAACTTCCACCTCGGCATCTCCAAGCTCATCAAGCTCGCAGCCAACGAGAGACTCAAGTCAGAATCACTCTTCACTACCCCCCGTTCCTCCGAGTCCCGTCGTTCCTTCAACTCAGTCCGCTCCTCCATCCTGAAAAACGCGAACACCATCCTCGCCGCCATCGAAAAGCACTTCCCAGCCACAGGACTCCACATCGACTTTTCCTCCTCCGACAACGGTCAAACTCTCAACGGTTTCTTCACTACCGACTGCTTGCATGGTATTCTCGAAGCAAAAGACTACCGCTCACTCGACATGGTCTTCCCCTTCATCGGCGCCTTCTTCTACCGCTGCTGTGACGAAGTCGATGCAGCTCCCATCACTTCCGTTTTCACCAAGAACTGCGATCTTCCCTTCTTCTCCATGAGATACAACACCTCCGCAGAATGGACAGCCTCCCACCTCACTGACCTCCAATTCCAAATCCGCTCCTTCAAGCGCACAGCCGTACTCGTCCTCGGCCCTCACCACACTTCCAGCCTTGGCACCCTCAAGTTCCATCTCCTCTCCCACATCGTCGAGGACATTCGCCGCTTCAGAGGCCTCCACTTCAACGATGCCGGCATATTCGAACACGCCCACTCCCTCTTCAAGTCACACTACTCCAAAACCTCGAAGCACAGATCCACCGCACATGAAGAAACCATTCACGCCATCCATCACTCCAACGCCACCAAAGATTGGAACCCCCTTTCCACCAACCCCTCCATCACTTCCTCCACTCCTGCCCTCGCCTCTCCCATCCAATCCCGCCAACCCGGTTTGGACCGTGATGGAAAACTCATCTCATTCGCTGATCTCATCACCGCCCACAAATTCCTCCACTCTAATCCTCCTTTCAATCCCAAATCTCTACAAGACCTCTTCCCCACCGATACTCTCTCCATCCTCCAACAGATTGGAAAACACGCCCTCCCTTCATTCATCACCCTTTCCCTCAAAGTCCTAGAACTCTCAGAGAACTCCCCCACTCTCCGTCGCACCCGAATCACCGTAGTCAACTCCGCTTACGTCGCCGACGGCTATGTCCCATCACTCGACCACAACATTGAAGAGCGGAACGAGCTCGCGCTCCAGGATCTTCCAGTCCCTCTCATCCAACGAATATTTGCCGCCCCGTCCTTCGGTCCTTCTAAATCCCCAAAGTTCTCTCACGTCTTCGTCGCAGGCACCAGGTCCTCCAACTTCACCCCCATCGTCTGGGTCTGCAAACTTATCTCTCTCCTTCGCTTCACCCTTCCTTCTTCCACTCCATCTTCCAAGGAGTTCGCCTTCGTACGGTTCATGGAGCTCGTCCCACCAAGCGACGAAGTCGATGTCACTCTCAACTGCGTATGCCTCCGATGGTATCGTTGATACTTGAGAGGTGGTGCATCATGGGGTTCATTGGGATATGGTATGGACCGAGGTTGGGAAAATGTGGAGATTTCTAGGAAAAAAGTGGAAATTGTGTGGAATGGCGGGAAATAGGAGTGGATGTGAATGGGGTACAAAGGGTTGTGCCGCACAAGTGGGTGTGTAGCCGACAGTGCCACGGGTGTGTGCAGTGAGGGGGAGTGTAGCAACTGTTAGGTTCATCTCGCTTGTTTTTATCTATCTTCGTTATCGTGAACCGCCGTTTATTTCTGCGATGTCGAATGGGTACGTCGAGAACGTGGAGCTAGTGGCTCTGCTTCACCAGAGACGCCACCGGGAAGGAAGGAGGAGGGTGGGGACAAGGTTTGCATGGGGGAGAAGGAGGGAAGTGGGGATGGAGAGGGAGGTGGGGGTGATGGGGGTGGAGGGGGTGGATGGTATGGGGGACCGGAGAGGAGGTTTGCGGTGGAGATGGAGGAGCGGTTGAGGAGGCTTGGAGGGGATCTGAAGGAGCATTTGGACTACTGGCTTTCTGAGATGGTTGGTGAGGTGGGAGAGGTGGTGCTGAGTGTGTCAGAGATTGGGGTGCCAATGGATTTGATTTCGACGATTCGGAAAAGGATGAAGTTGGCTGGAGTGGGGACTGGAAGGCATATGAGTGGGATGGTAGAGTGCGTCGGGAGGGAGCTGGTGACGCTGAGAAGGGAGAATATGGAGCTGAGAGGACGTGTGGAGGTGTTGGAGGCGCACGTGGGACAGGTGGAGAAGGCGTGTCAATTGTTCTTGGAGGTGAAGGAACTGGTGAGGGAAGGAGGCATTGGGAGGGAGGCGGGAAGAGAGAAAGGGTCACCGGTGACGCCTGGCTCTCGTGGTGGACGTGGGAGTGTGAGGGGGAGGAGCGGAGAAGGGGATGGAGGGGAGGTTGTGGGAAGTCGGCTGAGGAAGAGGCAAAACGGTGGGGTGATGGTGGACGAGGATGAAGAGGTGTGTGTGCCGCGGCAGCTGCCGGGTGGAGCGCTACTAGTTGGGTTTGGTAGTGCGGCGGCGGCTGTGCGAACGGCGGAGCGCATACTGGAGGAGCAGGAGGAGAAGAGGCTGGGAGGGGTTGGAATCCGGTTTGGGGCTCGGAGGGTGTACGAGAATGGAGAGAGTGTTCCGTTGTAGTTCTTCAACTTGAAATTTAGAGAAACTGAGACTCAGGATCCGAATGCAGGGTTGGAATAAGGGAGCGCTGGTGGTGGGTTCGTAAATATTTAGAGTGTTTTTGACGAGTGTGGTGAATGTAAAGTTACGAAAGATGGCAGGGGAACTGCAAACTAGCCTTCAACTCCAGTAGATGAAGTTTGAACTGCACTGAACGGAAACGTAATTTCCAAAAAAAATTTTTTGCCTTGCCAACTAGCGCAAACTGCAAAAATGCTAGTTTTTTCGGACTTTTATTTTCACAACTAGCGATCTAGCGTACTAAACTAGCATTCCGAGAACACCGACGCAGGAACGCTCGAAGTTCGGTCTGCGTCCGCGGCGGCATAGCGTTCGTGACTGCGTCACAAGTTCTCGACGCCACTTGTGGCTTTCCGGGCCGGATCACATGTTCTAAGTAGTCAACCGATGACTGGAAAAAGAAGCCTTTCTTCAGCTTCAACGTTATTCCCGCTTCTGGAAGTAGATCAAGTACCTTGGCTAGGTGCCGGTAGTGATCTGTTACGGAGCTCGAGTAGATTATGACATCGTCGAGGTATACGATTGCAAATTGCCAACGAACCTTGTTCAATATGACTTCCATCGCTCTCTGGAACGTCACGGAAGCGTTCTTCAAACCAAATGGCATCCAATGAAAGCCGTAAAGGCCCACATGGGAGGTGAAAGTAGTCTTATCCCTATCGGGAGTTTCTATTTCCACCTGCCAGTACCCCTAGTTGGCGTCCAAGGTAGAGAACACTGTTCCATCCGCCAGCAAATCAATGCATTCATCCATCCGGGCTATCGGGTATGAGTCACGAACTGTGACGGCGTTGAGCTTTCTGTAATCGATACAGAAGCGCCAAGAGCCATATTTTTTCAAGGCGATAACAAAAGCTCACTCGGGCGACGACGGTTCAATTACTCCGTCCTCCAACATCTTTTTGACTTGTTCCTTCTCTCATTTCCGTGCGTTTTGCCCGGATCGGTACGAGACGTGGTGCACGGGGCACGCATCAGGTTTCAATTCAATCCGATTTTTGGCAGCAGAGATTGTTCCTATGCGTTCGTCATACATATCAGCGTGCTCAGAGACTCGGAGTAGCTGAATTATCTTATTCCGTTGCGGCTCATACTCGTCACCGATGTGAACTGTCGATGTCCAGTCCCCTCTGCGCGGCTCTTTCTCGAGTGTTTCGTGTGATTTACCCCACTTCTTAGGGTCGGCGACATCCTCGTTGTCTTTGGCTGTGTTCATGTCTGTGACGGAGAGAAGAGCCATTGGGGACGGTTGAGCTGTGGCGATTACGATGTTATTTGATAGACGAGTGGGTCGATCGCTCAGATTAGCTACCAATACGTAGAAAGGCCGGTTTTGGGAGGAATTTCATTACGCCATTTGCGAGCAGTTGTCTGTTCCTGCGGACGGTACTAATTTTGTTCTGAAGATGAACCATTCCGCGAGTAGCGGTTTGAACCATGACTGCCGTTTCGGACATTGGAGGAAGCACTGCCGCACGAGCCACGCGGAGCGTTTGCGTTAGCGAATGTCTTGCAATGGGGGCAGGTATGGGCTTCTCATCAAGGGAACCTTTGTGTGCATCAAGAAGGGCTACGGGTGGTGAGGGTTAGAACGAAACTTTCCGTTCTCCGGGGTAGATCGCCTTCACATAGCAATCTATGGACGAGGTATCCAAAATACAATCCACTGCCAAATTGGAGAATACAAGAAACCGGACTCGAAACTTCAAGTTTACGAGACGGATGTCTGACGGTATTACACCAAGTATGTTCATCGAACGGTTCGATGCACTTGATACAATGGGTGCGGTGATAGGCAAAAGTTGAGATTCCCATCCTGGCGGTAGAGCTCTAGTATGTACCAGATTTGCTAATGCTCCGGTGCCCAAGACACTAGTAACTATTCATGTAAGGCTGGGTCTGTGATAGAGGGCAGTCAGAATCTTGTGGTTCTCACTTCGGAATAAAAATACTGATTCAGATCGATCTCACAGTTCAACCTTCGTAATTAAGTCCCGCTTCCGCAACTGCTTCCCGTTCAACGGTTGGAACTCCATCGAGGCTGTCATCATTGACAGGGCGTGGCACCTCTACGCATCCTGCTAAGCGTTTTCCTCCACTTCAGGATGATGGGCTTCTTCTTCCTCGAGAATAAAGGCCGAACTGTGGAGATCTCCATTGGCTGGTTGAGAACTTCCGGGAATCGGAGCGCTATTGTCAGCGCGACTTTCCTGGCTACCGACATTACTGGGATGCCTTCCCTGGCCTCCAGTGAATTACATCTGACGGCGAAAATAGCCTTCATCAACCCTATGGGCGTAGTTCTGCTGGCGTTGCTGAAGCAACTTGTTTCGGACTTCAGCAGGAATCCACCCGCAGCCTGGGGGCGTGGTTGACAAGCATAGAAGACATGCTGGGTTCCGGTTCTGGTCAATGTACTGTCGCGGAGTTTGGTATGCCGATTATGGCGTTGAAGGCGCCGGACTCTGGCCAAGCTGGGGAGACGAAGTGGTACTGGTCGCCGGTATCGACGAGAAGGAGACGCTCGGCCAGGGCAACACTGCAAGTGCCTCCCCAGCTGGGTCTGCCCCTGTCCCGGGCTCCGTACTAGTATCCGTTTCGTTTAAGAGAGCTCAAGTTCGAGACTTACTTGCATTCCGAGCCTTTTCCATCGTGGAGTAAATCCTCTTTTTCCCATGGTGGGTACCTCCTAGACCTTCTGCAAATAATACCAACTGTCTGAATCTAATCTTCGGGTGCGTTGCAGAGTAATTACGAACTGAAGCGCGAAAAGCTCGCAGTAAACCCTCCACAAACAAGGCCCTCAACCGAGAATCGGTGAATATTATACCGCACCGGAGATTATTCTTCTATAAACGGTCATAGTATTCACTTTCCGTAATTCCGGAACTCTGACGAAAAGTAGTGATGTCATGATACGTTTCCGTGATGAATTCATCGGTAGCATACGTCTCTAGAAAATGGTTCACGACCTCCGGATAGGATCTTAGAAGCTCATCGTTCTTATCCGATTCGACGCCTTCCGATTCGCCCTAAATACGGTTCTTGAAGAGTTCCCAAGCAGAGCCGGATGTGAAGAACTCAAAGAATCAGACTGCGAATCCTTCGTGAATGCCGTTTTGGTTGCATGTGGCTTTAAACGCACTGAGAAGATGAGAACTGTGATCGGATCATTCCCACTGAACTTCTCAGGAATCTGCAACGCCATCCGTTTAGCGGACTTGAAAACGGTCCGTGCCACCCTAGCACTGTACTTATCTGACTGTTACATCAAGCGAGAGTCTTATAGTTCAAGAACTTGGCGAACTACCGATTGTTTGGTTTGATTCGCCGAACACGTGACTCGTCAGATTTCTCTTTCTAATCACTGGAGTGACTCGTATTGGAGTCGGATGGCTCCGATTCGTTATCAGAGTCAGAGATTTCGTAACGGCCGGAATGCGACCCTCGAAGTTTCTTCCGACGGTTCTTTTTATTTTTACGCTTTTTTTCTCCGTTTTCAAAATGATGTTCGACGTACCTCGCGCAGTCTCCCTACTGCTGAGAAGTCCATCCGAATCCGGTACCAGAACTGGATCGACGTTTGATGTGCCCCGCACAAGTCCTTGATTGTGGAGAAGGTCGTACGAGTTCGGGTTCACCCGAGGCGGTAAGGGGTTCGACGTGGCTTAAACGATCTCTCTTTCGCTGAGGAGCCCTTCCGGTCTCGGATTTTGAGCAACTTTCGGCGTGCCCACCGGGATCTTTCCATCACGGGTAAGGCCGCTGGCATTAAATACGTCATTCCTCGAGGGTTTGGCGTGAGTTGCCTTGTCGGGGTGACCAAGTTGCTGCACTAATTCCCTTGCGGGTAGAGGTGGAGATTATGATCCGGCAGGCAATAGGCGATTCCCCCGGAGTTAGTTCCGGACTTCACTTTCCACAGTTTCAAACACTGCGTCGGTTACAACCGAATCATTCCGAAGACGGGTGGACACAGTCTCCACGATAATCGGGAGCTGCGTTTCTATACCAGACTGAACTCCTTGTCCAAGGACACTGTCAAATTGAACAGGCACAAGACTAGAGAATTCCTATGATAACCACCTCTCTAACTGGAGAAGGAGGGAAGCAAAATCCGAGACGCTCGGTGCGTCTAGCATGGCGGAAATTTTCAATACGGGGCCACGGCCATTCACACGAGGTGCTAGATCAGGTTCTTCTCTTCCAACTTCCGTGTTCGGGGGTGCTTCTCCGGTGCGGCGGAGCAAACGCTCCGGGTTATCCACTCGTGGCACGAGTCCACGAGGCTCACTGAGGCTAATGTTCGACCGCGGGAGCGGTAGAGAGAGCGCAGGTGGGTTCGTTTCTGCTCTTCTCGTACTGACATAAGCCGAAACGGACTTGGGACGAGCAAGCTCGTCGAGCCGAGAGGACTTCGACTTTGAAGACATGAGAGGTCTTACAGCTTTTCGGCTACTCCTTTCTTCCGATACGGCGAATACGGATCTGTTATTCCACAAAAAACCGTTCTAAGTCGCGAGATTAGTTGCGAGATAGTACGCGCGAGCGTCTACTCAAGGGAATGTCCGTGAACGGTGGTGTGGATGTACGGGACACGGGGTGTAGGGCCGTGTGAGCTACCAGGTCGTAACAGAAGGTCGTTGAAGGTTCGGAGTAGCTCACGGCACTCTGTGGTGCAACCGAGTACGGAGACACGCGCAGTCCAGAAATTAACCACGCGCCTGACCAGAGAGCCGGTGCAATGGCAAAGATATCGCTGCTAAACAGCCTGCGCAGGCCTTGGGCAAGCTGAATTGCTACTACTACTTAGCATCCATGCCACGGGAAACAAGATGAAGAACCTAGTTGGAAGCACCTTGGTTTACTGTCATGGTAGCTAGAGCCGAGCTAGCGAAAATAAATACGAAGTTAGACGACGCTACACACGTGTACGACTTACCGATCGCGTGGCACTAGGTGCCGGCGGCATACACGTCGACTACTACTACTACTATGTCTATTACAAGAACACTGTCTATTAGCGGGCTTCCTTACAGTGCTGCCGCTGCAACCCTTACGGCTCAGTATCTTACATTACCGTGGCGAAAGTGGTAGGGGTTTTGGTGCCCCAAGATCAACACACCTCGCGTCCCTTGGTAGCAAACCCGAACCTGAAAGATTTCCTGCATATAAGGACCACAGTAGGCAACGAATATTGAAAAGCGACAACGCATTTTGCTCTGCCACTACTTCATGTAAGTTTTTTGGCCTTGGGGGAGAATCAAGAGCGTTATGTGTATCGCTGTCGAGTCCCGATCGGCACTTGTGGGGTACTAGAACGTACTAGAACGTAAACATAGGGATTGAACCTTCGTTTCTGGGGCTGAAAAAAATTGTGGTGGAGAAAAAGGACACAGAAAAAGTAAACCCATGGAGAAGAAGAGTGTGGATGGTGATCCCGTCGGTGTCCCTATTGATATTCGTGCGCATTGTAAGAGGAAGCGAAGCAAATGATGTGAGAGCGGTTGTAACAAAATAGCACCGACAAATAAGACTTTGAAAACCTCTGTTCACTGCACTTGCCATGCTTGTGTGGATGCAAAGAAATATTTGAAGACATTAGGAAAGAAATATTCGAGGAATAAGTTCCGTAAGTCACTCGTGATAATGAAGATGTTACATGCTCACGGTGTGGGGGCACACCTTGGTACTGGATGCAGTATGGTAAAGCTGTTGTATCCAAGACATCAGTCGAATATCCAATGAGAACTACACCTATGAATTGGAACAATCTCGTTCGTAAGTATGCGTACAAAACGTACACATATGAACGTCACGGGTTTCTTGGCAAAGGCAGAAAGATTCAACTGCCACAATGCGCTCTAGAAGGCATTCTCAGGATTTGGCCGGAAAAGCATGGCTCATATATGGGCTATAAAGAACATTAGGTTTACTTTCGGCATATCATTCTCAATGTAGCGAGCGTTGCGGTAACCCTATTTGTCCTATTCCGCCGTTTCTTAGATAACAGAGAATTATTAGCGTAGGTCATAGCATGGTATATATCAAGCCGACTGCCTCTAAACAATGTTTGGTTGTGGAAGAACGCGAAGCAGTCTACGTGGAAGCCGCGCCTGCATTTGGTGCACGAATACGTTGTACAGCCCCCACGCCTTTCAGAAGCAAGCAGATTGAAAACCAGACAACGCACACTTTTCTTCGGCTCCGTTTGCAGCAAGAGGTGTGGTGATTAAGACGAAGATGGAGTCATTTGAGATTCTGCACTGCTTGTGTCAATGACTGAAGAATGTAATGTGCGTAGTGCACCTCGGCGCTGTTGATACGTCACGAGCTTTGCTACAAGCTGCATTATAATCCGTCTTTTCATGCAACCAAACTCAATTATTGTCTCTCCAGGATTAGATATTGCATGCAGTAGTGAGTATGCGTTCAATGCACTTGCGTCGAGGACAAAACTGAGGAGGCTCATGGACACCCTGCGTTCTTTTCTCATTGTCGCGCAAGTAGATCGGAATTGATCAAACCGATCTACGCCATTCATGAAAAGGTTTTATTGTACTATTACTGATGCTACGAGTAAAGTTGTTCGAGTCATAGTTTCATCACCCGTCCACCGCTGTACCGGCGCAAATCCATGCACGCAGCGCACAGCATGCTCATCTTCAATATGAATACGTAAAACAGTTGTGTCGCTGAGGTCGTTTGTGTAAAACGTGACCACTGAGCGGTCCTTGAAAACAATGAACCCGGCTCTTTCTGCTACCTGTGGCGTAGCATTTGCTCCTTTCTCCTTGTTGAAAACCTGCCACAAGCGCCACGAACCTCTAGGAGCATGCTTCAAACCGTCAATTGCTTCCTTGAGGGCCGGCTGGTTCACAAAATCTACATTAAAAAACCACACAGTGCCCAACATTTTGCATTCACCGCCTGTTAGACTGTGCAGTTGACGGGCTAAAGTATGGTGCGTGTAGAAATTGTCTATGACCATCAAAAGGCGTTGGTCATGGACAGGATGTAGAAGGATCTGGTGCGCCATTTGTGCACACCACAAAGCTGAGGGTTTCGATTTTGGGCCCAATTTTACATCACTTATGCGATCAACAGCCCCGCGAAGATTTCGAAACAAAGTGCTGTACCTCCCTACCGGAGCCTGACATGTCTTTTTTCCCGAACCGTTGTCCTGAAAACTATGCATATACGTATGGGACCAGCCAACGAAAGCATATAAACGCATGCCAAATCGTACTGGTTTCGACTTCATGTAACTACGTGCACCAGTGCCACCCTTACATCTAATTGTATTCTCATTTAAACTGCTCACTCTAACAGGCTCTGCAACTGTGGCTGCGTCTCGCGCAAAATGTTCCAGGAGTTGCATGCTGTGCCACAGAGGATCATGAAGTGCCACCTCCTCGTCGTATGAAGGATAGAGACGCAACGCAGCACGAATACGCAGATATTTATCCCGCGACATTTTCTTCTTGAAGAATGCTGAACCGAGCAAATCTAAAGCAGACCAATAATCACATAAACGATTTAGTCTATGAATAGATGTAGCAAGTTCGAAACCTAAAAATCCACGTATTTCATCCATTCGCAATGGAGATGATTTCTTTTCTTGCTTGTATAGTTCGGTACTTGTCCATTTTTGGACACATTCTAAGTAAGAGCAGTTCAAGAAAAAACTAAGAAGTCCTAGTTCTTTCTTATGCGCATATGCTCATCGTATAAGTTCGGACTTTGTCAAGTAAAGGCTACTACGACTTAGCCACTTAGCGTAGTATTCCACATTATCGTATATTTGCTTCTCTTCGGCAGGTCCTAGTGCGGTTACAGTGAACTCTTCTTCGTTGCATTCGCTGCCAAATAGTTGACCAGCCGAGTCGGATGTGCACTCATGTTTGCTGACGAGCCAATCTTTATCATCAAAGTACGTGGATGTACTTTCTTGGGATGCGGCAACTGACATTCTGACCTATAGAAGCAGAGAGTTTGTGGGAGTCGTGTCTCGGCCCGTCGACGTTGAGAAGTGGTCGCCTACTTTGGCGGGTGCTCGAACGTTTGCACTGTACCGGTTGTTTCAGTAAAGCATGATGTCTGTTCTGTTTATCGTTGCTAGGTGTGTGCATAATATGATGTAATGTTTTTGTGATTGACGTGATTGGTCTGCAGCAGATCTATATTCTTCGCAACTATTGGATGAGAAGCTTTTGACAACGGACAGCGACTAGCCAAGTCTATGGTTATCATGCTAAGCATAGGCATAATTCACACTTGGCTGCAACAGAACGTATTGTTTGTGTGGACTTGCAATTAATTGCCAATCATATTGACCGCGAATGTCTACTATCCTAGTGTCTATTCGACAATGACCTCATGTGAGGTCAAATGACCTCATATGAGGTCAATATTGATTGTGTTGTGACTTTGTATAGAATTCTAAAAAATTTTTAAAAAACTAGTTTGTCAACCGACCTGGATCCTCCATTCGAAGGCCGAGCAGAAGTAAATCACAACTCCGTCCACTTCTATGTAGGCTGTTTAATTTTGCTGTCACGTCACCTAGTTCTCTCCAATATGCCGCCGTCAGCAGATCTTCGCCGTGTTATTGGAACAACTGTACACAGCCGTGCTCGAACTGTCACCGGCGAGTCAGCTTGTAAACGCTACTTCGGATCACTTTAGAAATATAGAACCGTCAATGAAACCGTGACAAATGCGGACACCAAACCAGTGAATGGTGGTAATATGAATTTTATCTCTATCAAGTTTGGTCTGCCCAATCGTGAGAAAGAGTGTACTCTACCGTTATGCAGTGTGAGGCTTGCCAAGCTGCCAGTGGCAGTGGTATCGGAAAAGAGAGCAAAACGGTTCCGGCTATTACAGAAGCATTATCGAGCGCTGATGTGGTTCAAACTGCTGAGGAAAGTCAAGTCTCCCCAACTCAGCAAAATTTACAGTGCGATGAAAACGAATCTTCAGCTGCAGTCAACCAATCAGTGGCGGCTCATGAGAAACAGTGGAACACGCAGACAATCTGTACAACATTGGATGCCTCCATGAAATTGCATCAATAGAATGTTATTGGTCCAGCCGGAGATTTTATCTCTTCCCGTTATGTGCCACACGGTATGGAAGCTATTGACTACTTTATGTGGATGTTCCCTAAGGGATGTCTGCACTCAATTGTGGAGAAGACAAATGAAAGGCTCAGATATCGTTTAGCAGCCGAAACGTCTGGTGGAGAGCTTCTGAAGTTCTTCGGCATATTGATTCTCATAACGCGATTAGAATTCTCAGATCGAAGAGAGTTATGGAGCCAAAGCATTTTTCAAGTTATCTTCCTGCCCCTTCAATCGGTAGGGCGATGTCACGAAATAGATTTGAGATGCTAAAAAGTTGTATTTCTTTCAGTGGCACGCATAATGAAGGAAAACACTCGTAAGAGGAGGTTTTGAGGACTTAGTGAATTTTCCGCATTGATGCGTAGAGTCGCTATATGAGCTGTACCGCCGCTGGCGGGGTGTTGCGCTCAGACGGTTTTTGAGGTTGTACACGTGAGATGCACGGCCTGAGCCACCGCCCAGCGGGCGTGACGGGAACACGTGTTGCACGGATACCCAGGAGGCGATGCCACCAGCATTGCTGTTTTTACTAGATATATTTGATACTTTATTTGGCCGGCGCGCCCACTGTCAGGGGCCGCACCGAGCCCACTACTTAGTAGGTTGAGCTATGCTCCCTCAGTAAATCACCCTTGTCAAGCAAGGGCTTCCTCGCTCTAACTATCACGCCTTCGCGGACTGTTCACCACCAAGCGGAGTGAAAACCGCGCTGTTCACGTATAGTTACCCACCCTTGTGGCACTTAGAGTACTACCACTGCGTGTGTGTGTCGTCCCGACTACTGTCGTATACTCGCCCCAGTATTGGGTTTCTTTTGTGTGTTACGCACCTATCCTCACTCTTGTGGACCCTTTTGCCCCTTTTTGGGTTTTTTCTACTGGCCACTCTCAAGTGACTCGTCGTCCGACATCGTGTCGTCGCCGTTCCACTCCTACGAGGCTCAGTCTTGAGACCGCTCATCGCACGTGTCCCTACACGGTACTCGGTCCGCACTGTACACTCCGACGCTCGTCGTGACGGTTTGACCTCGGTTTACACCCCGCTAGTTGTGTCATTCCCGGAGTGCTCTGTTCGCTGTGCTACTTCCGCGAGGAGAAGATCCCGAACATTTTCGTGGCTGTTTCGCTTTTCCCGCCAAAGGCGTTGCACTACACACAATCGTGACGTTCAGGATATGGCGCGGTGGAGCATGGTAAATGGTTTTGTGCAAGCAATCAACCAACACCGATTATCATTTGTCACACCATCTCATGCTCTCTGTTTTGACGAAAGCATGTCACGGTGGTACGGATTGCGAGGTGACTGGATCGATGTAGGCCTTCCTTACTATACAGCCTTGGATCGCAAACCCGAAAATGGATTGGAAATGAAGACCGTTTGCTGTTGAAGAAGTGGCATTATGTTGAAAATTGAGCTTAATATGGGATCTAAAATGCTTGCTTTAGAGTTTTCTTCAGATCATGGACATGGCACTGCAGTTCCATTACGGCTGGTGCAGCCATGGTTTGGATGCGAGTGACTAGTGTGTGCAGATTCATTCTTTGCCAGTGTGCATATGGCAAATTCTCTTCTACAAAATGGATTGAGATTTACTGGAGTTATAAAAACTGCAACTCGAGGCTATCCGATGAAACACATTTCTGAAATCACTTTATCGAATAGAGGTGAATTTGTGTCTATGATATTCAAGGGAACTGTAGTGCAACGCCTTTGGCGGGAAAAGCGAAACAGCCACGAAGATGTTCGGGATCTTCCTCTCGGGGAAGTAGCACAGCGAACGGAGCACTCCGGGAATGACACAACTAGCAGGGTGTAAACCGGGGTCAAACCGTCACGACGAGCGTTGGAGTGTACAGTGCGGACCGAGTACCGTGTAGGGACACGTGCGATGAGCGGTCTCAAGACTGAGCCTCGTAGGAGTGGAACGGCGACGACACGATGTCGGACGACGAGTCACTTGAGAGTGGCCAGTAGAAAAAACCCAAAAAGGGGCAAAGGGGTCCACAAGAGTGAGGATAGGTGCGTAACGCACAAAAGAAACCCAATACTGGGGCGAGTATACGACAGGAGTCGGGAATACACACACACGCAGTGGTAATACTCTAAGTGCCACAAGGGTGGGTAACTATACGTGAACAGCGCGGTTTTCACTCCGCTTGGTGGTGAACAGTCCGCGAAGGCGTGATAGTTAGAGCGAGGAAGCCCTTGCTTGACAAGGGTGATTTACTGAGGGAGCATAGCTCAACCTACTAAGTAGTGGGCTCGGTGCGGCCCCTGACAGTGGGCGCGCCGGCCAAATAAAGTATCAAATATATCTAGTAAAAACAGCAATGCTGGTGGCATCGCCTCCTGGGTATCCGTGCAACACGTGTTCCCGTCACGCCCGCTGGGCGGTGGCTCAGGCCGTGCATCTCACGTGTACAACCTCAAAAACCGTCTGAGCGCAACACCCCGCCAGCGGCGGTACAGCTCATATAGCGACTCTACGCATCAATGCGGAAAATTCACTAAGTCCTCAAAACCTCCTCTTACGAATGTTGTCCTTCAGGAACTACCATTCATACCGATTTAATGGCAGTCATGTAGGTAGGTAGAGAACGAAGGTACTCTATATCAATTTCTGGAACAGTTAATATTGGTTCTGCTATAACGAGAGAAAGAGGAAGGAAGGAAGGCAAAACTTCCAAAAACATTGAACACGAAGTCTTTTTTCCTGAAGTATGTGAGGAATACTACAAAACATGTTCAATGATCGATAGAAATAATCGATGCCGTCAAGATGTTTTGAAGCTTGAGAAGAAAATGAAGGTAAATAAGTGGTCTTTTCGGGTCAGTTGTTTGCTTCTGGCTATCGGTATTGTAAATGCTGCAAACCTCTACAAAGTATCCAAACTTAGATGCCAATTGAGAAGCGCACACAATTTTTATTGTGAATTATCTGACGAACTGATCGAAAACACTTTGAATGAAACAGATCTTATTCGAAAAACTTACAAAGAAGTTCAACCAACTTAATTCTACCCATAACTGCTATAACTACAATTGACATGATAAAAACAGGGAAGAAAACGAAAAAAAAGATGGAAGCATAACAAACGACCTGTATCAAAGTCGGTGCAACACATGCGAATGAAAAAAGGAGTATACGTTTACATTTTTTGACTGCCGAAAAGGAAAAAAGAAAAAAATTTATTTGTGCCCCACTGATACTAGTATAAATTGTTTCAAACTCCATTCAGACAACTTTTACAGTGGTAGGCTTTATTTTACTTCTTATAATGTTCAACATGTTGTAAATCTTCGTTGGTTTTACTAAAATGATCATATTTGCCATTCAAAATAGATGGCTTCGTTAAGTTTAGTCTCGTAGTACTTCCATTTGCGTTTCCAAACTCGCTAGATATAATAAAACTTATATCAAAGCATTTTTTTAGTAACTGTCATTTAAATTTCTTTTTATTTAAATGGCCGCGTGTAGACTTTTGAAAGTTGACTTAACAGCTATAAATAGTGGAGCTCTAAATAAAATTTTAGAGTTTTTATAAACTGAAGCAAATCTTAGATTCGGTTGTATTAAGCTTTAAAATGGTTTGAAATTGCTAAGCTACAGTTACGAGTGCCTTAAAAGGTTTTTTTGCTACTTGAAATATAGTTTGGTTGGGTCTAGAGACGCTTTCTAAATTTTAAATATGGAAATGTTGTCTGGCTTTTCAAAATGCACGTTTTTGATTTTTTTTGACGGTCGGCGGGGTTTTCCTCATATAAAGTCAAGCTGACCTCATATGAGGTCAAAACTCCTGTCGAATAGACACTAGAGATAAACGTTTCGGTTCAAAAGGGTTATTAAAACACTGAATCTGAAAACGAAATTGGCCATCTTGAAAATTTTTAATTTTCCCATTTACAGTGTTTTGGTAGTACTGACCTTTTTCGTCCTTCTAGCTAGGGCTATATTGGGTATACGATATTTGGATATAGGGTCTGGGTGATATCCTATATCGCTAATTTGTTACAAAGAAGAGGAGGTTCTGGGGCACTTTTTCTACACTCCTCACAGTGCATAGATTCTCCGGCACCCTACGGCGCAGGGGAAAACCCCCAAATACAACACTCTGAATGCATTGTTGTCCATTGTCAACACAGTGATGAGGCATTACCCCACAAGCCCTAGTTTCCATTGAATATGGGCCATCGTCCGCGGGCATCATCCGCGAGCTTAAAAAGACGAGAAAACGAGCTCAAGAATCTCTAGAAAGTGAGGAAACCATCCTACAGGGATGGTTTCCTCACTTTCTAGAGATTCTTGGAGGGAGTTTCGTGCTAAAGCTATTTTAGATGATCTTTTAATACCTTTGTGTATCTGCAGCGATGCAAAACATCCTTGTCTTTTCGTTACGTTCATTAAACACAAATATCGGATAAAGCCTTGGTTAGACTCCAAACTTTTAGAGCCTCCATGGTCATTTCTGTATTGAGTCTGATAGAAACCCTTGATTTTTCTCCCCAAATTCATAAAATCTAGACTAAGCTTTATATACACTCCCTGACAAATGCCTTCCTGTTCTTTCCCAGCTGCAGAATCAACTCTCACATCAGGTGATGATGATCATGCCAAAAGAGTATAAAGCGCACTTCGGGCGCTCTCAATTCTCTCCCCATAACTATCGACGTCCGCAACTGCCGCCATGGAGTTCTCTAGCATATTTGTGTTGTGCTGCTGCGCTCTACTTCTATCTCTCTCTTCGGCTATATGTCCTCCGGGGACTTTCATATTCGGTGACACATGCCAGACTTGTGCTGCTGGGCAGTTCTCTGACCGCGAAGACTCGAATTCCTGCAGTTTCTGTCCCCCTGGGACCTTCAGCCAGACCCAAGGGGCCTCTTCCCGCTCTGCCTGTTTGCCATGTCCTCGTGGTACAGCAGCTGATACTGGTGGAAACCCAAACTGCTTTCAGTGTCCGGCCGGCACATTCTCCGATCGCCTTGGCGCTCGAGTCTGCTCAGACTGTCCAGCAGGATCCTTTAGTGATACGCAGGGGGCTGAGTCGCCTACTGCATGTCAACCATGTCCGAAAGGTACATTGAGTACTGCAGGTTCTTTTCGATGCTACCAGTGCCAAGCTGGGCGTTATGCCGATACCGAAGGCTCAAGTTTTTGCACTTGGTGCCCACGAGGAACGTTCAGCACGGTTATCGGTGCTGACTCGGCTGATGTCTGTACACCTTGTCCAAGAGGGACGTTTAGTGATTTCGGGGAGTCGGTATGCACTCGCTGTGGCCCCGGAACGTTTGCAGATCAACCGGGATCATTTTTCTGCAAGACTTGCCCCTCCGGAACATTCAGTACCGCACTCAACGCTAGCTCAGCCATCCAGTGTATGGATTGCCCGTTGGGTACCCGCAGCTCAGGTGGAAGCAGTTTCTGTTCAGATTGCCAACCCGGTACCTTTGCAGATCGGCAGGGATCAGGGACCTGTACATCTTGCCCTGCCGGAACCTCCAGCAATGTAGCTGGGGCTCAATCAGCCTCTGTATGTCTTCCATGTCCATTGGGTACATCCAGTGGAAGTGGTGCTGGAACATGCAGCCAATGTGGAGCTGGCACGTTTGCAGATCAGCAAGGTTCGATATCATGCAGACGTTGCAGAACTGGAACATTCAGCGAGGAAATTGGTGCTACATCGGCAACTGCTTGTGTGAACTGTCCACCTGGTACTTTCAGCTCTAGTGGTGCCAATCGTTGCAACAGGTGTAGGCCAGGATTCTTTTCGGGTCAGCCTGGGTCCGCTTCCTGCCAAAGATGCCCAGCTGGAACATTCAGTACCACTTCAGCAGCAGAATCATCTTCCGAGTGCCTTGCCTGCCCCGCTGGAACGTTCAGTAGAAACGGTGCCAGTGTTTGTACTGAATGTGGAGCCGGTACTTTTGGGGATCGCGAAAGAGCAACTGCTTGCAGGAGTTGCCCCGGTGGGACGTTTAGCAGAGCCGTGGGAGCCACGTCCAGAGATACGTGTGCACCGTGCCCAATTGGGACTTTCAGCTCTGATGGAGCGACCACTTGTACCGGATGTAGCCCCGGTAGTTACTCCGACCAAGTTGGGTCATCATCGTGCACGGGGTGCCCAGCTGGGACGTTTGGCACCGTTGCGGGAGCCACCTCAGCATCTTCTTGTCTCCCTTGTCCCAAGGGCACCTTTAGTCAAGGATCTGTTCGGAGCTGTCAGAGGTGTGGGCCAGGGACATTTGCTGAACAGGTCCGGTCAAGGAGTTGCACATCTTGCCCAGCAGGAACTTTCAGTCTGGTGGAAGCTTCCGAGACGAGTTCTAGCTGCCAGGACTGTCCTGCTGGGTCGTTTAGTGAATCAGGCTCAATCAGATGCACTAGATGCCGCCAAGGCTTCTTCTCAGATCTGCCCAGATCAGGAACTTGTAGCTCTTGCCCCGCAGGAACAGTCAGCACAGTCGTTGGGGCGATATCCCCTGATGTTTGTGAGCCATGCCCTCCTGGAACCAGCAACTTTGGTGGTAGCGGACAGTGTTTCTAGGTGGTTGTGAGGAAGAAAGCTCTCCCTTACAATTCATATGATGTTCAAACTCTCGTCTAGTTCATGTCATGAGTACAGTATATGCATTTATTGGTTTAGAATTCTGACTTCAAATCGCGTAACGATTAATCGAGAGTCTACCTGTTCTTGTCTCGATTATATTTGATGAAGGACAGAGCAGCAGATGATCTACTTCTGAAGCTGTCTGAGAAGCGAAGCTTTTTGCGTGGAATAAAGCCGCGTGGTACAAGTTGAATAGTACTCTAAGACCAGGATTCACCCCGTCAATTAAGTAATAAAGCCCGCCAATGCAGGGGGCAGGCCGTAGCAAATAGCTGTTCTCGTTCACAGTGGTCGATGCGCATGTGCCTGTAGATAACTAAGTTCTTTATCTATCTACGCCAAAAGATGGGTCATCCGTGATGCGGAGAGCAGATGCGTGTCAGGGAGGGTACACGTAGCCCTCTTACAAGTCAGACGACGTGTAAAAGGCAATCATGGAATTGGTCACGGCCAGGTGGAATACGTGTAGCTTCCCGAAATAATTAACCTGACAGCGGGATTGTAGCTATGCAAAGCGCGCAACCGTAGATATGCTCTGTAAAGCTACGCCCTCAGGGCGGAGGGCGTCCAGTGTTCCTCACGCGCCACTTCTGTTACGAAAAGTCCGCCATGACCGGCACGCCCAGCATGCCGACCAGCGACTACGTGCACCTCGACGACGACTTCCCCACCGCTGCTCCGGAGCATACTGTTCATGGCAGCTACTCCGTCGACGAGGCCGTGGAGGCCACCGGAATGGGTCGCTTCCAGTACCTGCTCATCGCGCTCACCGGCCTGTGTTGGACCGCCGAGTCCATGGAAATGCTGCTGCTCTCCTTCATCAAACAGCCCTTGCAATGCGCCTGGGGTATATCAGACGCGCGCGCCGCCCTCATCACTACTTCTGTCGGAGTCGGCATGCTTACCGGTGCCACCTTTTGGGGCTTAGTTGGCGACAAGTTTGGACGTCGCGTTGCATTTATCTTGTCTACCGCCGTCACCTTCTTCATGGGTCTTGCGTCTGCGGTTTCCCCTAACTACCCCACAATCATTGCCACGCGAGGCGCTGTCGGGTTTGGTATTGGCGGCGTACCAGTTTCGTACTCCTTGCTCATGGAGTTTCTTCCAAAGTCACAGCGTGGGTCCTGGGGCATGGTTATATCAATCTTCTGGTCGATTGGCGCCGTCTTTGAGTCTGCGGTTGCTATGGTTGTGTTGCCCAGGTTTGGCTGGCGCTGGCTTATTGGCGTATCGACACTACCGCTATTTCTTGTGCTCATACTCGCCTTCATGATTCAAGAGTCTCCGCGCTGGCTTGTGGCTCGCGGCAAAATTGACCGCGCCCAGATCGTATTGTCTCGAGTAGCCGCGTACAATATACGAACGTTACCTGACGGCCAGCTCGTGGCGGCTGCCGACGGTCTGCCGTCGAAGGGTGGTGCTCTACAGTTGGTGCGGTCTGGCGTGCGTTCATTTACGTTTAAGGTGTTTGTGATGTGGTTCGCGGCCGCCTTCACATACTACGGGTTGGTCATGCTTCAACCAGAACTCATTGCGGCGGAGAATACGGGGCGACGGTGCACATATGTGCGAACGGAGTGCGCTCAGCTACTCGACCAGAGTTCTTGCGAGAAGGACAACCTGTGCTTGTGGGAGAAGGGCACGAACGGAACGGAAACGTGCCAGGCTGCTTTGAGAGACGAATCTAAGGCTCAGCCCGCGGGGCGGATGGTAGTGCCTCTCGATACGTATTCAGTGCGTCACCCTGGCCATGAGGGCCATGAGGGTAACGAAACTCATCCTCACCCAGAACCGACAAATTTCGGAGCGTCGGCTGTCGAGGAGAAGAGCACTTCTGGCGAGCATACTAAGTCGGAGATTCAGAGGGAGGCGTGTGCCAACCAGCTGACGCGAGAAGACTTCATGTCTACGTTATGGGCTTCAATCGGGGAAGTTCCCGGGGCATTGATCGCGTTTGCACTGTTGAACTACATTGGAAGGCGCCCACTGATCGGATACTCGTTTGGTATAATGGGAGCCACATTTCCGCTTCTTCTTGCGTGCATCGGCCGGCTCGGAGAAACAATTGTGTTCTTTGTTGCACGAGGAGCAAGTAGCGCGGCTTTTCAAACGACATACCTGTATACAAACGAGGTTTACCCGGCGCGAGTGCGCGCAACGGCGATGGGTGTTTGCTCTTCGGTGGCGCGCATGGGACTGATCGTGACTCCCATCTTTGCGCAGTTTGTGTCAAATGTGAATCTTTCGGCGACGATGTGGACTTACTTCGGGATCTCTATGGCGGCGGTGCTGGCGGTTATCTTCGCACCGATCGAAACGACTGGATGGAAGCTGTTGGAGAGGATGGATGAGTTGGTGGCGGTATTGAGGGGAGACGTTCGGATGGGGGACAATGAGTCGGACGTTGGTCCATTTGGAAAGGAGACAACGGTTTCGCCATTTGCTAGATGGCTCCGGTGGAAAGCCCCGATCGACGCACGCTCAACCGGCAACGCCGTGCATACTGCCGATGAGCAGCGGCGTGTGGAGGACGGAGACGTGTATGAATGACATGCCTCCAGCTTTTTGCTTAGCCTTATTTTGTTCGCCTCTTCTACCCAAAAACAAGGTCTCATGCAAATTTCACGACAATGTGTTCTACGCGCACGAACCATATTCATATCACCCTCCCTCTCCATCTCTCTTTCGCGAAACACGTGCGTTAATTTGCTCGTACATACGGGTTTGCAGAAGATCCCAGCACCTATAACACCTGTGTAGTATAGCCACCAGCATGATCATGAGTTGATAAGGAGTTAATGGGAATTCGAGGACTATCTATCTTCGTTCTTCAGGTGAGCTGAAGCGAAACATCGTCGTTCTCTTATCAGAACCTAGGTTATCACGATAATACAACTATAGTTCAGATAGACATGTGAATACGTTGCAAAGCAATACCGCATATGCGCTTTTGCTGTGTTGTGATGTTCATGATCGACAACTCGAAATATGCCGTACAATGATCGATATCAATCTTCTTCTTGTTTCAGATACATGAAAGAAGCCAAGGTAACATGGAGCTCTACAAGACACTGGGTTTGATGGACTCTCTAACAGGGACATGATGGTGTGGCTGCACTACCACATAACCTTGCTTGAACTCCAACTGCACTTCTTCTCCTGAGCCCTTCCCAACAAGCGATTTCAGATTCATGTCCACCTATTGCCGGAAGACCAAAGTACGCACAAGCAAGAAAGAGTTAGAAAAACCTACTTCAGAACGATTTTAAGTGAGCAACATTCCGCAAATCACGTACCTTCACAGTCGGGGTGTGTGTCCAAGCAACTGTAGCATGCGGATCAGTATACACGGGAGATTCTTCACTTGCCTCCAGGGCCACGACTGCACCATGACATCCAAAGACGACTATTCCCTTTCCAGTGATTTTGACACAAAATATACCGGAAGCGACGTTCATCCCGGTCATGAACTTAATATCGTAGTTGACATTCACGCAAATCGCAAGTAGGTTACTGCCGTTCACGAATAAATTCTCTTCCTCTCTAAGGTTTAAAACATGGAGCAGCTTTTGTTCATCGGCACAAAACACTACTCCATCCCCCTCACATTTGACCAGTTTCATTCCTTCCGCAGTCAAGGTCTTCTTCAACATATTTGTTAAACGCTGATCGCGCATACCCTCTGCCCTGAACTTTATGCTTCCCAGCGAGGCAACCCGTGTTCCTTGCTTTATCCATGCCGAAGAAGTTTTGCTCTGTCGCAGGTTGATTCGCAAGAGCTTTTGGTTTTGAAGTTCGAAAAGCGAATCCCCATTCGATTCATAGGAAGAATTCTTCACAAGCTCAGAAAAAGATAAATGCGCGATGGACACGCATGAATTTGAAGCTATGTATTCACGCACACATTCGGAATCTGAAGAGTCACTGTCGACGACTGTGGCGGAATGAGGTACAAGAGTTGTGGTTGTAGCTTGTGTTTGGGATGGCCCAACTATGATAGGACCGGGCTTAGAGGAGGAGTTGGAAACCGCTTTCGCAACCAGGTTAGTGATGACGGAGGGACACCTTGAGTTGGAATTCATTTTGCCACGAGACAACGCTGCACTAGAGGCGGTGGCCAGAGTGTTAGAAGCCAAGCGCTTTAAGCGCTTTATGTCCACGTGAGTCATTTTTGGTGAAAGGAGAAGAATTTGGTCACACCCGCTTGACTTGAATAGGGGGCTAAGGGATGGGCGTCTACTCGAGCGGACGCAAAGAACTCCCAGGCCTTACCAGGGCTTTTATATCATTTTGGTAGTTGCAAGGTTGGAATGAGAGCTATCGAATACGTGCTGGCTCTGTATTTATTGTATTGGAGTTGATTAGCAGCTCGGTACTTTGTGTGGATGTCGGATTCTACATATGGGTGCTGATACGTTTGTAAAAGTAGTTTTGCAGGGAGAAAGGGAGCGGAGACTTCAGTATGAAAACGTTGCAGTGTTGCAGTTGCCATTTCGGTTTGGCAAGTGATACGTTGGCATTACACTCTACACTTTTGTTCTAATTAAGCTAGGTGTACCAATAAAAGAGGGAGAGAGCTTGTATCTCGAATACCTACCTTCCCTAGGATGTACGTATATCTCTCATTTCTTTCCCTGACCTCCATACGCGGGAAACAAGAAGTATGATACACTATACGCAGTCGTGGGGAAGGCCAAGGTACCTTTGGTACCGTTGGTACAGGTAGCGTTGGAGTTCCGTGTATCAAAACTAGTGTCGTGACGCTTGGAACGCATTTGCACCCATTTACGTTTCCCAAGTGAAGATCAACCACGTGTGCAAGAGCAACTCCTGTCCGTGTTGGATTTGTCATACACGTATTCCACAGTTTCGTTCTGCATCTTTTTTGTGCGAGCAGTTTGCTGTTTTGCTCAAGTTGATGGACAAGCGTTTGTCCAAGACCGCAGATGCGAAGATTCCCGCTCCACTCGTGGCCCATCAACCCCGACTTTATCTATGAAGCATCCGAATGCTCAACATCGAGTCAATGCCTACGACTGTGCGACTCTCATGGAAAGGGGCAATCTCATCTTCATCTTGCGTTGTACTCGCTCAGCCGCGCATACGAACAGGAAAACGTGACTGACGTCCTTTGGCCTGAACTCCGCTCGTATCTCAAGTAGGCCCTAATCTCCAGGCACCGTTTGACATGGCATCAGCACAGCCTTCGAATCTTCCAATCCATTAAACCACCTCCGTCAAATGCGAAGAAGATGCGACATGATTACTTTCAATTGCAACTCCGCATCCAGCAGTCAACTACCGTGTAGGCGGCCTCTTTGCACTAAACGATCTAATCATGAGATTCCATTAATAAGTATCTGTGAGTCATGGAGCGGCTCACCTGCTCCTGTCTCTACACCCTCTTTGTGGTTCCGTCCACATTCACCAACTTTTCTAACTGTTCCATGTTTCGCCAAACAGAACCGCACCAATCCCGAGTTCAAGACGCTTACTTGTAATATGGATGATCTCTACGCTTCGTCTGGTGCCTTTGGTACTCTGCTGACTCAGGCTGAATCTATCCAACTTTTCGGGAACCAGGTAGTATCACACACCGGAACTGAAGCAGACGTCTATCAAGATGCCTTTCCACGACTTCACCCAGCAGCAGTGTACTCAGAAACCCATTGATGAATACAAGGATGCAGGTGTTTCTTCAGGGGGAGTTTGGGCACAGTCGTTCAACCTGAACGATGTTAACTACTGGATTAAACATGAACCGCGATTTCGGAACCAGGCAGTGTTTCTTGATGACCTTCATGGAGACGAGTCTTACAACCTTACAAAGCCCTCCACCTACTCGCCATCTATGCCCGATCTTTACGATATGGATGTTCGTATTATTGCACCCCCAATGTGGTTCCTTCTTACGACTGATGATTCGAATAAGCTTATTCGTTCAACTTATGCTCGCGCAGTTTTATTGCGCTAGTCCACTATCCTTGATTATTTCATTTCACATGCGGGAAGCATCAGATATCGGATGCAAAGCGTGCCGCGCAGATTGTAGTACGCTGTACAAGAACGTGGACTGCATATCAGAGCATTCCACCACCCTTGACGTCAAACAACGTAATAGGTTTTCGCAAAGCAAACACCTCCAGTAGCCTCCCGGCTATTGCAGCTGTAGGCGGTGCGAACAACTCAATGTCGTTTTTCTCATGTCCCGCACCTCCTTTGCCAACATATCTTCCATCAGACCTCTTGCACGCTATCATAGATTCGACTTCATCCCGCGAAAACCATCTAGCATGCTCCAGCTCGTGCGGATCAATAGATATCCGCTCTGACTCTGCTTGGGCAACACATCCAAGCATCAGCGAGTATGGAAAGGGCCACGGCTGAGACGTGAAGAATCGGACGCGCCCAACTCGCACACCGGACTCCTCGAAAACCTCTCTTCGAACCGCGTCTTCAACTCCCTCGCCATGTTCCATGAACCCAGCTAGGCATGAATACAGCCCAGGTGGGAATCGACTCTGTCTACCAAGCAAGGTTCGTCCCCCAGACGAATCTAACACCAGCATGATGACGACCGGGTCGGTGCGAGGATGCCATAGGCTTTTGCATTGCGTTTCGTTATCCACACAAATCTCGGGCGGGTTTATATTCGAAATACTGCGTACGCAACGACGTCGAGCTCCGCCTTGATCTGATTCTGTTTGCGCCCCGCATCGTCCACAAAACCTATGGCTTTCATGAAAGGCGAGAAGTGACCGGGCTTGGGCGGCTATCGCAGCTTGGGCGACAGATATTCTGGAGAACACGGATCTTAAGTGAATGAACTGCGCATCAGATGGGATGTTGGGTTCATCGGCGAGCACCGGTAATCTTATTGCGACGTATGGAATGTTGTCCGCATCAACACCAAGGAACACAGGGTCTTCTGCCGAAATGGGAAAATGTGCGCAATCAGTAGCGGATAGAAGTGCAAGTGACGCAGAGGCTTCAGACGAGCGGATCAGAACCTGTAGTCGAGAGTTGAAGACGAGATGCTTCGCGTCTGGATGAGCAAATTGAGAAGCGGTGTCCGAGTCGCGACGGTGATTATTGAGCCGGTTCAGAGAGGGACCACCGAAAACGCACGGCTTCAAATCAAGGATTTGTGAAGGCTGCATAACTCGCATATCTGTGATTGCAGCAGACTGGCAGTTCTGAGCAATTTCCCACAGTCATAAATATGGGTTACGCATGACTAGAGATACGAGGGATAATCATCAGAAACGGGGCCGGAAGCGCCCAGTGGACTGGTAATATTTACCGAAGTAATAAAGTTATCAGGGGTACCGTTGGTAGATAGCTGTCTACTGAAGTAGACAGCTATCTACCAACGGTACTGTACCCTTGATAACTTTATTGTTGGTGAGGCTTTTTAACCCTTTAAGAACTGAAATCTTATGTCTACATATGTAGACATAAGAAGTAAACCTGATTGGGTGACAGTAAAACCAATTGGTCGACGGACTGCCAGGTGGTTTAGATTCTTATGTCTACAATAGTAGACATAAGGAAAATCGTCCTTATTGGCAATTGGTGAGATGTTGACTGATTGCTACCAATTGATAACGATAATGTGGAGCTGTATTGCTCCAATGGAAAGCGTACTGGCAGCGTAGCGCCGTAATTTGCGTCGCAGATCAGCAAAGCTGCATCTCACACAATCTCACCCAAACAGAGTGCATCCAACAAATTCAGTGGATTTTATGGCCGACTAAAAGCACATGAGCAGAGCTTTCCGACCGCCAAAATGCTTGGACAATTTGCGGCGCTGTGTCCATGGCAACACAAGATCCAGCTTCGTCAAGAACATTATGCCTACGCCTCCAGTTTTGTTGCCAGTTCTAAGCGTCGCAGAAAAACAACCAATGCCCTCAAACGAACATGAATGCAATTTTGACACGGTCGGTCAGTACTGCTACGATGAAGACGATCCCGAAGAATTCGTTGTCTCTGCATTGGGAGCAGCAGAAGAATCAGGCTTGTACGACAATGTGCCATATTGCGCGCAATGGCGGAAAAAAAGCGGATTGTACTTAGCAAAAGAGGCGCTGATACGGAGGGCATATGAACATAGGGGCGAACTAGGGCTGTTTATGCTATTTCTGAACGGCACTTTTCTCAATTGCATTCGAACCTGGACTGGCAAAGAGCTATGTAGAAGAGGGAAACGGACCAAGCCCTTGTGAAGGGACGAACTGCTTGCATATCTCGGACTTGAGCTCGCCTCATCACTACACCGCTTGAACAGGCTTCGAGACTACTGGTCTTCGAACGACTTGTTGGGAAACTCCTTTTTCAAGAAGGTCATGGGACGTGATGTGTTCCTAAACATTCGATCTGCTTTACGAATTTATCCATCCTACGACCATGACGTTGCATGTACAGATCCCTTGTGGCATTGTCGCCACCTTCTCGAACATTTCGCTCGCAATGCGGCTACGATTGCCATTCCGGTAGGTATTAGCTCGCTTGATGAAAACACAGTACGCTGCAAAGCTCGAACTCGCGCTCGTTCTTACATGAAGTCTAAACCAGTCAAATTTGGGATACGGTTTTATGCAGTTGTAGGCTGGTCGCATGCATATTTACATTCATTTCAGGATAACGGATCTGGAAACAAAAGTGGAGAGGCACCTGTGGAGAGGTACACCAAGGTTTTTCGAGACCTAAGAGGAGCAGTGGAACGTAAGGTTGATGGCAAGCTGCTTCCCAAGTCGTCGCCCTCTGCTCTTTGGTGCGCTCAAATTGCGCATCAAACCTGTCTTCACCCAACGCAGGTCAATAGGCGTCTGGTTGTTATGGACAACTTTTACACGAGACATCTGCTAGCGAAACAACTACGAGTTCTCAGTGACGACGAATGCAAGGTATTAGGAACTGTAAGGTTTAATAACGTGGACGGTATAAACCGTCCTGCTTTAAAAGAAGCTATTGAAGCATTGAAGCACGAGCGTCGAGGAGAATGGCGGTTGGTCCAGGTCTACGAAAAAGGAGCGCGTGCAAGCGATCCGATCCGTGTAGCGGACAAAACAGGCTTTCTAGTATTCAAAGACCGCTCGGTGGTCTCGTTTTACACCAATGATTTGGCGGACACGCCAACTGCTAGAATTCATTCACCCGATGAGCATTCTATCAAATGCGTACATGGGCTCGCACCTCTTCAGCGTTGGATTGGCGCCGAATCATTACGACGCACAACTCTGCAGGTTCCCGCCGTCATCGTCGCTTACAATTTATTTATGAACGGCGTTGATCGCTTCGATCAGCTACGCTCAACTATAGCAACACTACGCAGAGAAAGACGAGTACCAATGAGTCTCTTGACATTCACGCTGGACGCCTGCATCCTAAACGGCCACGGACTTCTGAAAGCGATAACCCCACACGGTGACACAAACATTCATATTTCGGGTATGAAACAGCGCATTGTAATGCAACTGGTTCAAGAACATGTGGAATACAAGCAAAAGCGAGCATCGCTTACTCCAATCAGTGCAGGGGATAACAATTCGGGGGTGCATCTTACCGTAGAGGCCCAGTCATCATCACCGCATGTCCTGCTCGAAACTGTAGCAGGTAAGCGAGTTCACTGCGTTCTGTGCAGTCTGCTGTCGCGATCACTTCGCAAGGGCTATACCAAGTACTCTTGCACCCAATGCAAGAGAGGTTTCCATGTGAATTGTTTCTCTTTGTTTCATAATAAGGAGCAGTTGAGACAGTCACGTCCAGAGATATACGATACTATCCATTCTGCTCAGCAGGCGCTGCACAGCAAACCTCACCGCAACAGGCCAAACTGTGTCACAAGTAGTCTATCTACTGCCAATTTGGTGCACAAACCGTAAACTTACTCTTCCTTGAACCCCATGTAGTGTCCGGCGTCGTCCGGCCAAACTGCGCGTATTCCCTCCAAAGCGCAATGCGGGATCTGTATTCTCTGGCCGCTGCCCAGGAAGCCGTGGCGCTCATAGATGTATGTCTTGTACGCGCTTTCTCGCGCTTGATTGTTGAATTGCGCACTAGCAGATGATGGGAATTGGGTCCTTGTCTTATCCAGAATCAACGAGCCAAACTGTACCCAATAGCAAGGAGTTCCGCCGCATTTGAGGCAAGCGACATCTTCATTATCCCTGGTTTGAACGGGGATCTTCTGCGCAAAGCTTCCTTGTACACCAGCCTCCTGATGCGGGGGAGCAGACCACGTAACCAAAGTGCGCCCGTCTGTAATCTTTACGATTTCGCTATCGTGTGTAGATCTGGCTTGGCCTTCACTCTGTGTGTTCGACTCCTGCTGTGTGTCGATTGTGAGCTGGTGCTTGCTCGTGTCCCCTGACGTATTGGGACACCACCCTAGTATATGCTCGTTCTCCATATCTGTGCCCAGTTCTTCGTGCGCTCTTTGCGCATTCGTGTAGCACACAAGTGGAGGAGAGTAGAACGCTATTGCAATTGTTGGTCGTGGCCACTGTAGTTTTGCCGAGCGCGATAGCCACGATAACGAAGGCAACGGAGTGGTACACACCACACCCGGCTTCCGAGTACACTGGCTAGCGCGGCAGTGTCCAAGAGAATGTATTCAGTAGAGCGGTGGAAATGACAGAAGGGCGTGGCAGTACGGGACAAACGTTCCTTTTTTTGTTGTGCTAGATGGCGGGTGCGATGGGACGGCACGACCACTTTACGCGATAGCGCAGTAGTGCTCTCAAAGGACGAAGTTTCCGCGGAGCATGGTTGTCACATAAAGGATATTAGTGAACGGCACGGTTCTGAGCGCCCATGGGAAAGACCGAGATCTGGTGGGTGCCATGACTCGCACGGCTGCGCAGGGTGGGGGCAGCTGCATAAAGTGCACTTGCTCTGCAGGTGGAAGCAAACGCGCCTTTCAATCAACTTCAACGCGTCTGAGAGCCAACCACGTGTGATCCACCTTGACTTCTTACTGGCTTGTTCTTATGTCTACTATTGTAGACATAAGAAATTCCAGGTCTCAAAGGGTTAAGGTTAGGAGTTCGTTTCGCGCTTTCCGTCCAAACAGGTTGTCAAGATCTAATGTAATATTTCCTCTCAAAACCGATAATATTCGGTGCCTTGGGATGGTCCTATTTTTCAAAAGTTTACTACGAAGGTACAGGTAACGCCACTGTACCTTCCCAAAAGCTCTCACTGACTCAGTTTTAGTACTTACATGTAGAATATATATCATCTTCTTTATTGTATGCTGCATTTTTCTATTTCTGAACTGCAACAAAGCTTCAAAAGAGTGTCTCCTCCAGCTAGAGCTACAGTAAAGTTAGCTAGTGTGTTCGAGAGAGCACCTTGCGATCTTCGAGTCGCCCAACGCCTCACCATGAATTTGCTCTACAACAACTCATAACCGTGATGATTGTAGCCAGTATTAACTTACTCGTTCTCATGAGAACGAGTTGTTAATACTGTAGGGTATTACGAAGGCCTACTGTTCACGAAGCCAAAGATCCGGCTTCAATTTCGGTTGTATGCAGAGGGCGACAGCGCAAGGCTTTGCAAGGCTTTGCAAGGCTTTGCAAGGCTTGCTTGTGCAGTAGAAGGAAAGCCACTTTGATGTGCAGGTGGTCATACCGCCTAACATTAGGCATTCGCAGACTGCATTGGCGAACACAGGCTAGAGAGCTACAGATAATGCTTCGAAGATGATCGATGATCAGCGCATTTAGGAATTCGTAATGACAGATGATGAATGGAATTTGCTTTGCTGTGCGCGTGTTGTGCTGGTGTTCACGATCGATCATGTCGTTCTCCTCGCATTGAATCCGCCTCAGGGGGATTGCAGCAGGCAGAAGGCACCAACCGAGAACGAGAGCGAGAGCATACGCCAATGAGATGACCACAAGTGTTATAATTGCCACCGCGCTCAATGAGGTTCCTTGGAGGTTCAAATCGAAACCTTGCAGCAAACAGTTTGCTCGGTGGGCGGGAGGCGCTCCCGCCGTGAATTTGTACACGCGCCCTGCCCATTGGTGAGTTGGACGCGCTTACAAGTGCGCAACTACCCTGCGCTCGTTTATAGCGTCGATTGGCAACTCGGAAACGATGATGCGCTCAACGATGTTTGCCATAGCGCGGCCAAAGGCTACTGGTGGAAACGCCACGCACCAGTATGGGCCATACTTCCCTGTGCGCTCATGAGATCCCATCGGAGGATCTTTGCGCAGCAACTGAAACGCTGCCGTGAGACAAAGGTGCTTAAATATCGCCGCCAACTCTCGGGCTTACACATTCCTCCCCGCCGGCGTCTTCGTTGATCCTCAACTGCTTTCGTACAACCACCGTCGACATGATTGCTACCATAGCTGCTTTCCTCGCCGCTCTGGCGCTGCTTTTCGTACACGCTCACGCCCAGGACTGCGCCCCCGGCACGTTTCGTACCACCGATCCGAACAACGGCCAGGTTATCTGCCCGCCGTGTCCGCCGAACACCATCAGCGACGTGGTGAACTCGCCTTCTTGTCGCCCGTGCAGCCCCAACTCAGTCGCTGCCGCCTCTCGCACCACGTGCTTCTGCAACCCCGGGTTTTTGTTCGTACCGTCCACCGGCACATGTGCTCGCTGCCCCGCCGGCCAGTTCCGCCAAGGGCCAAATGTCAACTTCTTAACAGAATGTATCGCATGCGCTCCAAACTCGTTCCCGGACCTTGCACAAACTACGTGCTTCTGCAACGCAGGATTTTTCTTCAACAGTGAAGGAGGCTGTACGCCGTGCCAGCCTGGCACATTCCGTGCAGGCGCCAACGTTAATTTCGCTGGCGCTTGCACGCCCTGTCCGCCCGGACAGGTGCAGACCGGCGCTGCTGGGACCAGTTGCACCACGTGCCCAAGTGGTTCAAGGGCAAGCGGCGCTATAGTGTGTCTACCGGACATTGTCTTCTCCACTCCGACCATACCCAACATTCCCGTATTCATACCACCCGTTATTCCTAACGTGTTCCCTGCGTAGAACACTTCTTCACTTGGAACGCCACTGGCGTGCATGACGAGAAATCTCCGCCGGTTGGACCGCAACCTCCTACCATGGTAGTAGTTTCTCTTTATTGCTTGGTCATCGAGCGCTGACGCTTGATGACTTCATTGCCAAATTGCAATCTCTTGCCTCGTTGTAGTAAACACTCACCTTCGTCACCATGATCATGTTCGTCTTCACAAGATTAGACGCCCAACAATGCAAATCCCACAGCGCATATTCGACGAAGAAAACCGCAGTAAAAAGCTTCTGCTAGCTAGAGTACCCTCTCATCCTTTGCACTGTCTTGAAGCTGCGCTCATACTGTAACGCCTATGTCTGGTATCGGCTTTATCCTGAGCATGTCCTCGAAAAAAGTCCAGGCTATTGCCTGGACTTTACGCACAATCGTAAGTTACGACACCCCCGTTCTTTTTTTCTTTTTGTGAGGGTGAACAGTGACAAGGACAGTGTCACCGGGAGTGATACTTCCGGCTTTCTCGAATGGCTCACTCTCGAGTGGCGGTAGAAACGGTCTTCCTCAATAGGATTCAAGAACTGGACGAAAAAAACTGCCGTCTTCTTATAGGCGGCACAAGTGGTAGATGTAGATCGCCTGACCGTTGTGTGCCCCTCCGCCGATGAGCTCTGACGAGCGTGAATGAAGAGGCGAAAGTGGAGAGGCTCAATGGGCAGAACCGACCAAAATCATCGGTACCGAAATGCTCACGCAGAACAGGGAACAACACACAACAACAAGGACTATACTTCAGCAATAAAACTATTGAACCCCCTAAACGAGAGAGAGGGGAGACCCGGGATGTCGTTAAACTCGCCCTTGTGATCGGCGCACCGATCGCTTACGGACTTGGGACGTCCAAAAACTCACATAGGCGATCGGCGCACTGTTCGCCTCTCCGGACTCGGGATGTCGCTAAACTCGGCCGCGTGATCGACCTTGGCGCCCATGGCACGTCGATCGCCGTCCGGACCTTGGTGGTATGTCGCTAAACTGCCCCCGGTTAGCTGCTCCGGAAGCAGTAGGCACGGAATCGGACATCGGAAGACGACTCTACCACCGTTTCCCTGACTTTTTCTTTCTACGAATGAGGTCCAATGGAACCGTTCGTACACTGAGGGTTTTGCAGGGTTTTCCCCGGGGGCTTACGTTAGAGCCGGAAAAGGTTGATCCGACGAGTGCTGGTTCTCTTTATCTAATGTCGCCGAAGGCATGGGGGTTAGAAAAGGGGATGCTGTCATGGTCTCAAGGGCAGCACAACGTGGCCCGTGCAGAGCGCCTTGTCGTGGTGTGCCCCTCTGCCGATGACCCATAACGAGGGTGAGTGAAGAGATATGACGAACATGAATAGGAACATGGGATACAACGGCGATGATTGTCGGTAGCGAAATGCTCACGCAGCCGAGAGTACCTTTAAGACCTAACGCTGTTTTCGCAACAAAACATAGCTCAGTGAGCGTAACACAGCTGAAGAGTTTTAGGTTGTAGCTAGCTTATCAAAGACGCGTTATAGGTATTGGGGGTTCCTTCTACGAACCCCACGCGATATGAGAATAAATAGGCGTATCTCGCTCACAATTAAGAAGAAGAAGAGGGAGAGAGGGCGCGGGAATACTTTCTTAGAAATACTACATAATACCGGCGGTACCAGTGTGCCTAATGTGGCAATAGATCTGTAATTAAGTGGCTACGCTTTCAAAGAAGGCGATATGGGTTGTTAGGGATCTTCGGCAAGCCCGACACGATACGAAAGAGAAGGGTACGTGCCTCTTCTCTTTCTTCTTTGCTATGGTTTTGAGTTCCCTATTCCCCAACTCCGGGAGAACTACTCTTCCAAGCACTTCCCTTTCCTTCAAAAAGGACAAAGGACAAAATCGTAAGTATTTCATCAAATGGAAAAAAGCCTTCAATATCTATCTGTCGGATCATATACAAAGGTAGCGAGCGCCGAAATGCATACGTAATTTCAAAGTATGTTTCCTTGCCCCTATTTGTGAGCCTGTCTTATTACTCCTTCGATCAGTTATGAGCCCGGTTTGATGATCGCTCCTGGCATGGGTCCGTCATAAAGGTCAAGGGTAATGTGATGAGGTCCGTAAGCAATTGCAACAGCGACAACAACATGTTGTACCCTTATGGGTACGGACATTAGAAAAGCGACGCAATCTCACTCTCCAAGACTTGATAAGACAATTTTCACATAGGATGTTGGCCTTGATGGGAGAAAACGATCTGAAGAGAAAGGTTTACTTCAACCTAGAAATCTGAAGGTTGATGCCCGCATTAACGAAAGAGAAGGGTACGAACCAACTATCTAATTATGACACGATGCATTAACCTACTGGGGTCGCATTGAACAGTCTGTGTTTCCTGCTTTGCTGATTAAATGGACGTGATGCAAAGACGAAAAACAGTCTGCGATGAAAAAGCTTCACCATTTACGTTCGTCGGTTGTCAATGAAAAGTTGTTGATGTCGCTGAAAATGAGCGAGTGGAAAGGCTGAGAAAGCCAATGAAGCACCACTGGACATGCCCGACGTCAACGTTTAGATAATGGTTCGCGAAAATTAGGTTCACGAGTCAGTAGATCCTCAACTACATGAGAAATGACTCCATTCTACACTGGGCTCCAAACTGTTTACCGCGAACTTCATGGTAAACGCCGTTTACAAACGCTACCCTGAAGTTCAGGGTAAACAGTTTGTAGTGAGCCTGAAGCAACTACATGAGACTACGTGTACACGACGAAATGAGTTGTCGTCCGAGCAGAACGAGCAATATTTGCTACGAGATATGCAATGGCCGCAGACGTTTTTGGGCTTCCTGAGGAAGATAAACCGATTACAAGATAGTTGTTTTCTAATGAGAGAAATGGAAGACTTACCCGGCGCAAGTTCGCCAAGAAAAAGGAGAAGAAGGAAAAGACAGGTACGTAACTCTAATAGTACGTTGAATTCGGTGTGGGCGCAAACGGTCTGGAGATTAAGACACATCCAAGATGCATGTCTATGTGTGATCGCTGCACGATTGCAATAAATCTTCACACCGTGTGAGGAGAAAAAACGTAACAAGAAACGCGCTGTTGGACAAACGCAAGAGTTAGTTTTCAAGTCTGACTTTCAGATTTGTCTCTTGGTCAACCAACCCTTGGGTGCGAGAAATGTATCGCCAATCATATTTGTGCTTTGCTGCTCTTGTTCTTCCTCTTGATATCAGTCCGCCTGATGCAGCCGTACATCCCGGCTCCAGAATCATCGGGAAACCAGACCAATTACCCTACCTCAAATCTGTTTTGAAACGCTTTATGGATATTCATCTCGTACCCTCGCATCACAAACTCCCGTTCATCAACACCGCTGGCGAACTTGGCGGCATCGAGCTCTCCAAATCGAGTAGTAGAAATGCAACGCCTCATAATACGACGAAATCATGACTCAAGCCAAAGTGAGCACTCTGAACAAGGCTTTACAGGAGAGCCCGATATCGTACACCAAAGCCATATTGTTGTTTGCATCATCTCCGATTATTAATCTAAGAGAGAATTCAGCTCACCCGAAGCGTAGTTGTATTGCGCATTGGCACAGTACGCCAATGCTGCAGGTAGAGCTCTTTTCCGACCTTGGTGCTCTGGGTGCGTCGTTTGATTGATTTCATCTGCATCAGGTTGCAGGTCCTCGGATAACGATCAGGCGCCAACTTCGATCACGTCAGGAACGAGTATCCTTGTATGCGTAATGTTTGGAAAGGATGTTATCCGTGGACGCTCACGAGAAAGGAGCGTTTCTTTGCGATGAGGAGATCGTATCGAGAAGGTAGAATATATCTGTATTCATGATGAGACATATCTATCTGAAACGTTTTTCAAGACATTTGTGAAGGTTTCAGACATTTGTGAAGGTTTCAGACTGAAACGTGGTGCCGCCCAGCATGCACGAGGTGGCCAGGAGACCCAATAAATCGCCGTTTTCACGACATCGCCGTGACGGCGAATTTTAATTTAAAAATGACGCATAGACTGCTGCTGCAACGTTGTCCTCGAAGTCATGAGTTGAAGCCACTGAGGCATCCACGAGCAATGCATACTGCAAAATTACTGGCCACTACAGCACCACTCTGGTGGATGAGACGCAGCCTCCACCAACGACCCCATAGCAACTGGCTGTATTTTCATGTGCTCATGTGGAACTGGAGATATCTACCCTTGTACATGACTATTTGTTTGCCACGTCGAGTCATTCGACCAACCGTGCGTCAACTAAATACCAACACGCTTTGCGCCCTACTTTGCGCTCGACTTTCTCCACCCTCTTCTCGGCTGCACGTTTGGTCTCACGTCTGATCATCTTACTCTGTTTTAGGGAGACAACGTTCGCTTCGCTTGCCTCCACTTTCACTTCCTCGGCTCCACAAAGCGAAGCACAAGATGGCAGAACGTAGCTCTGCTTTTGTCAACAACTTACCGCTTCAGGGCAGTCAATGCATCAGGTCTTCTTCATTCATCCCAGCCGTTTCCAAGCGCGCTGAACAATCGCTCGAATTCAGTCGTCATGCTACCAAGCGGGCGTCGAGAGTCATCGCACCAACAGCCGTGCTGTCGGAACAGCCACTCGATCACGCGTCGTCGCGCCCTTCCCCGGGATCTCTTCAGCATTCTGGCGTATTCAGCGTGAATCCGGACCTGCTCGATAGTGACAATGAAGAAAACTTGCGCGGGTTTGTCAAGACCAGAGGCAGTCTTGTACCTGGTCAAGAATTCGTGTTCTGGTGGGTAGGTGATATATATGGGCTCATTGACGATCAGCCGACAAAGCATCTTTTCTCCTTTGAGGGTTACAATATTGGGCGAATGGTACGTGTAGATGGTGGATGGAGGCTGCTTTCGAGGGAAGTGGGATTGTACAAGCATCCTCGAACGGGTCGTATTCTTGACATGTGGGAGAATCCATACACCGGTGCTACAAACCAATGCGTACATGTGTGGAATGATCCTGTTAACCAACAGTTTCTGTTGAAGGGACCACGCGGTTCATTCAAGGTTCCCACCACAACATATGAAGATGATGTGTACTGGCATGCTGAAGTGTTCCTCAACTACAAGTCGCCACTGCCTCGGTCAGACTTCCCCGATAACGTCGGCTCTGATACGTACCAATCTGCCGAAATGTTCCAGTTCTTCTCGACAAAGCAGCAACTAAAGTCTGAAAAACCGAGTGCGGACTGTGTCATTAGTTGGGTGAGAGTTGGGCAATGGCTTCCATGGATGGAAATGGGTGACAGATCCGGTCGTCTTGTGTATCATTGTCGTGGAAGAAAACTTGTGAATGGCTTCGCAGACCTACCGGACCATGTACAATCATACATTCTCGATAACCATCCTGAATACAGCTCCGCTCCAACCAGTTTCACCACACCGAATGAGACGAGCTGGACGTATATGCGGAAGCTGCTTGCAAATCGTGGGACACCTCGAGCAGACGGTCGCATAGCGCGCCCTGCGTCCACGGAATTGCAACTGATTCGAGGTAAGGACAAGGTAGCGCAACCACCAAAAGACTTGTCCAGAGATCAATTGCGACGCTACAACGGGGAGGGTGTGAACCTACCTGTACTTTTGGCTGTAGATGGTGATGTATATGACGTGAGCTCTGCGAAGAGACATTATGGTCCCGGTGAAACCTATCATTGCTTAGTTGGACGCGACGCTAGCTGGGCCCTTGTGAGCGGAGACCTCTCCGAAGAAGCTCTTCAGGACAGTGATGCTCATCTGAGAGATCGTCTCGATGACAAGCAGCTTTCCGACTTGAAGCACTGGAGCGAATTCTTTGCAAAGAACTACCCGCGCGTCTCAAGGCTTGTCGACTAGCATGTGAATGCCAGCCGAGGATGTGGGCGGCTCTTTTTCTTGTGTGTAACGTTTTCCTTTCAATTTCCCGTTTGGGCTTTTTTGTTTCACTGTATGGTGCCTATGCGACTCTCTTTTTGAGTGGCTATGCGACTAATACGTTTGATATAAATATTCTTGTACTAATCCCTGTCCCTTCAGAAGGTTCTCATCGTGGCGCTAACGCCCAGGAGCTACTGAGGTCCATGGCTCCACAAGTGAGAGCCACCATGAACTCTGATTAAAACTGCTCAGCACACCATTCCCAGCGCAGCAGATCGTGAGAACCCTATCGATGGATATCATGCAGTAGATACCTCCGTGCCGTATTGCCCAAGATTTTCTGGACAGAGAGGAGTAAAGTTTAAACCGATTCACTAATCAACTTACACCCAGGATAAGAAATCAGCAAACGAGCCGGTTATAGTACCACAGGAATGCAATGAAGCCATCCCATCATGCAGCTGAATATTGCAATCCTCACTGTACGCAGTCCTCCACCTCAAAGAGAATATGAAAACAGTATTCTGCAAGAAGAATGAAGCCTCGTACAAATCATCAGAGAGGTGGACGACTTGGCCCAGAGACACATACTCAAGTACTACTGAGCATCGAAGGAAAAGGAAGCACATATCCTTCCAAAGTAACAATGACGAACCGCTGAGGAGAAACGCAGAGTTATAACAACGAAATGTAGTTATTCTTCTTCTTCTTTAGTATGGTTCACTGCTCCTTATCGCGAAGTAGAACGACAACCATACTATTTCTACATATAGCTATCTCTCCTACAGAAGGCTAGAAACTTCGACCCATTGGTTGATCATCGCTTACCATCGCTTTGTCTTTCCTTTCCCGAGTAGCGGGCAGCTCGTTTCTCCGCGAGACGTCTGTTAACGGACACCGGATTATAGCGTGATCCACATCTTTCTTGACGTTTGTACCCCAATCCCATCGCACTGGCTTCCTATCGACAAAAGCAGCCACTAGATTTAGAGAGCAGATGTGTCAGATCGCGAGAAATACTGGTACGGCTGGCATATCACCCACGAAAAACCTGTTGATCAGCCAGATGGTCACTCGAAAAAAGAGGCATTCGGATGTATTATTAGTGTTCAACGGAAAGTCGTACTTGGTATACCAAAGAGGTGCGAAATCCAAGGGCCGACTTGCCCATTGCCCTCGAAGGAACTTGAGTCTACCAAGTCTCAGGTGCATGCGTAGGATTCAAACATAAGAAGAGCGAGGAAGGCCATGAGAACAATCTGAGAAAGCAAGAACGGGCCCATTTTCTGAGTATCGCGTGTCAACCAGCAACGTGACAGAGGAGATGTAGATGCTTTCTTGAAGAAGGTTAGGACTCATGTAAAGATGATGATGAAGATGATGAGAGAGTTCACAGACGGCAATCTGCAGTTGCTTGGCGAGGTTCGTTTCGCAGATTGCTTCCTTGTCGTGAATCACGACTCGTGATTATGGTCGAGATGACACTCATGGACACGAACGAACGAACGAACACGAAACGAGAGAATTTCCAACGGATGATTAATTTCTCGCCAAATCTTTCGCGTCTGACCGCTACCCTTGTAACTTCTATGTTTGTGTAGGCTTTTCACGATCAGGATTTCGATTCTCGCTTGCAGCTGGGAGGCCTCTTGCCTGAACAAACCAGATTCTTTTCGCGGAGCTAGTGCGCTGTTTGTCCACCGGGAGTCTGGGGGGCGGCCCAATTCCCTTGAGGCCATGAGTCACATGAGAGTTGCTAGCAAGACTCCGACTTTAAACTCATGCATTGTGTGTTGCTCGGTGCTCCGCCTCGAAGCTACTGGGTTGTGGCTCTCGCGAAAGCATGAGCATGTGAGGTATAACCCAGAATCTACTATTCCACCACTCAGCGAAAGTTTTCGCTTGTCGAAGAATAAGAAAGGTGCAGCGATATCGACACAACTTTTCTTCACATCCAGTGCGAATTCTGCAATTCATGACATCGATTTTGTATCAGAATTAGGTTCGCATGTATTCGGAAAATATTGCGGAAGTGACCACTTCAAAAGTTTTGAAACATGAACCAACTTTGATTTCTATACGATAAATCTTGCTTCGTTCTCAGTGAGTCATATCTTCTTGACAAAGGACATGAGCTCGCCTGATGGATCTCAAGCGAAGGGCAGAGGAGCGTCCGCCCAGGAGCTTAGAAGACGCACGTCAAAAAAGAGAGACCGAAGCTCAAGTATTGAACGAAATGATTTTCGAAATGTCCCGGGAGCGGAATATGTCGAGAACATATCTTTCGCTGGCTTCTACCTCCTCAAAACAATCGACGTTCAAGAAAACTTCCCTACGATTCGTATAGAGGACATCGTTCCGCCTGGCGCAGACTTGGCGGTTATTTGCAACTACAAGTTCGATATCCCCTGGCTCTGGCAAAGAGCACCGGCAATTCAGACATGTCGCAAAGTCCTGCTAGTGCATGGAGAACGATTGGAAGAGGAGAAAGTATGGGAGAGGTTTTTTCAGGGCGAAGGTGCAATTGATCGGGTTCGATTTGTTCGGCCTGAAACGCCAATGTATGGAACAGTCCATTCGAAAGCGTTTGCATTGTTTTACCCCAATGGATGTAGAATTTGTATTCATACCGCCAACATGATACAACAAGACTGGGACTACAAGACACAAGGGGCTTATGTGCGCGATTTCCCTAAGATGCAACGGCAGTCTGTACAGAAGCCTGGAAGCCAGGACTTCAAGAATCAGCTGGTGCGGTATTTTAGTGCATGCCTAAAAGAACCCGAAAGGCAAGATGTCCTGAAAGCAATTGACAAGTATGACTTTTCGTCCGCTGGCGTGGCCTTGGTTGCAAGCGTTCCGGGAGTTCATGAAGGGGAACGTAGAGCTTGGTATGGAAATCTGCGTTTAAGAAGCGTGCTCCAAGAGTTTGTGGAGGGCTCCAACGAAGATTCGGTTGCTGTCTGTCAGTTTAGCTCACTTGGGTCGATTCAAGAGAAATGGTTGAAGGAAGAGTTTCACGATACTTTGTTCGCCAGTAAGCGAGTTGAAAGGCCAAAGAAGCCGAAACTGAGTGAAGAAATCCATTTGGTGTATCCCACACTCCATCAAGTCCAAAACTCTAACGAGGGACTAGCGGCAGGCGGGTCTTTGCCTGTACCTGGTAAGAACCTGCACAGAGAGCATATACTGAGCAGGTTGTACAAATGGGACGCGAGTATCAGCCATAGAGAGAAGGCAATGCCGCACATCAAAACATTCCTTCGCTATTCAAGAACGCAACCGCACAACCCTATTTGGGTTATGCTGGGTAGCTTCAACCTCAGTGTCGCGGCTTGGGGTCGAAGTCTCAAACCAGTGAGAAAAAGTAGCATCGGACGCGTCAAGATCCTTTCTTATGAGATGGGTGTCTTATTCGCACCGCAGCTGTCGTGTCCTTCTGTGTTTTGCCTTGAATATGGAACAATATCAATGACACTCTCTTCGGATGAACATCGTTCATGGAAAGAGGCGGCGAAGAAGTCACCCGTAATCCTACAGCTGTGTGGCAGCCATTCGGAGAGGGCAAAGAAAGGTAACAGAAGCGACGGCTTGCTTTTGGGGACAAACCAAGGTCGTGCAGTTGTGGATTTGCCCGTTCCTTATCGGCTGCCGGCTGAACGGTACCATGATAGAGACACGCCTTGGACAGTTGAGTTTTGTTCAATGACATGACAATACCAAGCGAAAGACATAAGAAACCATGAAATACGAGAATTTCATTAGGAAGTAAGTGGGGGCTGTGTGCAGTATCTCACTGGGAGCACGATCGCTCTAGCCCATGATGTACCGTTATCGCAACGGTATCTATGTAAACTACAAAAACGTCAAAGCATCAAATTGCCGAAAGGCGGAGTGTTCATCGGGAGAACTTAAAAGGGGCGTTGCGGTGTACAGGTATCCAGTACTTGATTCTCTGTTTTACAACCTTCGTAGTGTTTAAGTTCACCGAAGGCATTTTCGACGCAACTGTGTTATTAACGGATTAGAGACGGGCGTGTAAACTACACGTAGATGAGCTTCTGATCTGTAAGCCCGTCTCTGGAGCTAATGCATTCCACTACCTATGGGAGCCATCGAAGCGACGAGGTGTCTTCTGACATGGCTTTTGTTCGACGATGAGGCACAAGCTGCGGGGTTTGCTTCGGTCCAACGCCTGTTGGTATCTTTGTTTTTGGGGAAGTCCCCTCCCGCAGAGTCGGGCACTCTTGTCTTCACTCCTCTTGAAATTGAACACGAGTTCTTGTCATGACAGGGCGTCTAAGTTTTGCTTGCTTGTGTCTATAGCCACCACTCTTCTGTTAAGACTTTCACTCTCGATCGCTATCACAAAACCAGTACTTCGCTCCAGAGTTCCAGTCGCATACTTCTTCCAAGACTTCGTATTTATGGGGAATCGTGCTTCATCTTTCTGGTGTGCAGCAATCCGGACAACGACGTAAAGAAGCAGGGTGAAAGAGTTCACCGCTAGAAGAATCGATGCTTTTGAGAAATCAAAAGCACCACACTGCGTGTAATGTGGAACCATTCCCTCACAGTTTGAGCCTATGTCTTCAGCCTTGAGTGCAAACACAGATTTCAGAACGTCTCCTTTTGTCAGGCTCTTAACATTTGCCAGGTCTCCGTTCACGTTTTCTTTCTTCTCACCTGGGCTTTCCATTTGCACGGTCCTGAAGATTGATACTGCCCTTGTCAAATCTGTCCAATGTAATCCCCTCGACACACAGGATATGGAGTACACTCTGGACCTTTCGCCATCGGGGAATATTTCCCATACGGTCTCATTTGTAGTAAGGACCCTTTCTATCTCCTCATCAGTGAGAAGCACTTCGATACCCTTTGTCGCTACACGTCGTTCACCATTATTCGCCTTGGTTCTAACTGACCAGAAAAAGAAAGCAAGACCAGTTGCTGTATCGTATGTCAAATCGCCTCGACAATAGTTCTCGTCATTCGTTTCCGTTCTCTGGCAGTGGTCGGGGTCGTCAACTACCGAAGCATTGGTAATAATGGTATCGAAAGTACCACCATCCTTTCCAACAGTTAGACTTCCACACTCTGTGCAAGGTAGCACCTGAACGTTGCAGTCCCTGGCAACTGCTCTTGACTCGAGGGTTTTTGCTTCTGTGACAGGCAATATAGACCTACCAACCTCAGTTATGTGAACGTCGCTTAAACTTAGGTTGACGCTTGAACCCTCATAAACTATATCCCACTCTGAATCAATCCATTCAGACCTTTGAACTAGTAAGGATGCCGAGGCTATACCAACATCAGAATGGCCTGCCCATGGTGAAGAACACACACCGGTGCTGTTTGCCTTCTCCGGCTTACAATTGTTTCGTTCGTCAATGCCAGTTTCAACCCAAACCTCGGATGGGAGGGATATGAGGGAAAGAAGAATAAGGAAGCAAACCCATGTTGAGGAGATGTATCTGGCATTGGGGTTGATAGTGTTACAGCAGACCATATTCATCAACGACTTGAGTCCGCGCCATATACTGACTTCTTCTGAGTCCATGGAGAATGTCTTGCCAGTCATTCTAAACTCCAACCTGGACGAATGAACGTATACTTTCTCAATTAGCTTTGAAAAGAAAGCATTAATGAACCAAAGGCAAATGTTGAGCACCGCATTAAGCACTTGCAGAGACACCATTGTACAAATTCGAAAGTAGTTAGGCAGATGGAGAGACAGGATGTGATTAGGATGAGTAGTTGATATCCGCACTTGCTTGGAGGGAAAGAACACTTCTTAACTTGGATGTAGACGTGGGAGGCTGGGCGTGTAGAACGGGGGTGCGCGCCGAGGCCAGCTGTGCTAATATTGCTGTGGAAGTCATCCTTTTCTCAATTGCTGTAGAGTTAGCTTCGCGGCGTTTAGCGTTACCCTAGCAGAGAAATGGTCTGCAGACATGCACGCATGGTTGATGTTAGCCGATTGACGGCAGCGCAGACGAATGGACACCGTTTAATGGCCTTACGCACGGTTGCCGTAAGTTTTAGCAGCGCCCGAGGTTTGGAGGAAGTAGTAAAGCAATACAGTGACATGTCACTACATGGTAATACGAAGTCTCTATGACACAACTTGACAGATCCTGTATTCGCGGGTGGACGGCTAATGTTTTTCAATGAAGGACAGCTTTGATGGTTTGAATCGCAGTTAGCCGCTTGGGATGGTAACTTACTACCAGCGGGGCTGTTTCGTCAGCATTGTACCTTCCTAGTGTAGTTATGCTTTCCATAATCCGCAGAGTTATTGGGGCGGCAAAGTGTAGCCGCAGAAATGGGAGAAAATGGTCATGCACATGCGGAGCTGTGGTGGGTGCGAGAAGCTTGTACCAAGGCTTATCGAAGCTGGCCAAATTTGATGCAATTGTGGGCAAGTGCTATAGACATTGCAAAACTAATGCCATTAATGCGCCCTTACGATCATCATGACGGTGACGACTATCGATGACGGCCATCACTGAAACAAGGATGTCAGGAGATATCGATAAAGGTACGAAGCTTTCATTGCAGTTCGTGCAATGAGTGGCTAACATAGCTAAGCGGTCCTACAGCGCTTCAAGAAAACAGCTTGTGTTGAGGTGGCGAAGAATGAAAGGGCAATGAGATGTCAAGTGGTTTAGAACTGTTACTGGGCCGCAATGTGCGGGAGAACCTGAGTGAGCATTCGCTGAGTGACTCGCGTACCTCTTTCTCTTCTGCCTTGGTACCGTTGGTACCAACGGTATATATACTGGAGGTAAGATAGCTGCGGCCGGGAGCATATCTTCAACTGAAGCTACCAGGGGGTAGAAAAATACCTGACGGCTGACCTGACGCGGTGTGCGGTTATGATAGCCCTTAGAACCAACGGCACACATGTAGCTACTGTACACGTTAGCCCAAAAAGATATTTGGCAGAGCGCAACGCGCAGGTCCCAAAGTTTGGACTCCAAGCAAGCACCTTCAATCGTTCAATCAGCTTGCGCAGGCGGCATGCCTCGTTGCGCCACAGCTTTGTAGCTCGCAGTGTGCACTGCCTGCACAGTGTGCACACGTGCCGGGGCCTCAACTTGCTCACACGTGCCGGTGGCTCAACGCGCTCACACGTGTGGCGCCGTTACGGACATAATTACGAGCGCGCGGTGTCCAACAGGCGCGCCACACGAGCACCTTGCCCAACGATGAGCGTCTCACACACGCCGCCTCGGCGCGCTTTGTCCCCGCGCCGCGCGCCGCTCAACCATGCCGCCGCCACGTGACGTCAGAACTCCGCTGCTGCTCATCTTCGTCCACGCCGCGATCCTCCTCCGCTGTATATCGGCCCAACCCTCCCACCATTACATTGTCACACTCTCTTCGTACCGCCCACATCAGCTGCATGTGGCATATATCCGTTCCCTGCTCATCTTCACACCACCGGCCCATTATCGAATCCTACCCCGCCCTAATTCGGCTGCGTCACTTCCCACAGACTTCATCGTTGTTGACACACAGTCCGATTCCGTCTTGCGCGAGCTGCGCGCCGCTTCTCACGTCTTGCGTGTTCTACCACAGCGAGCATTCACTCGCGCACCAAAAGCTGTCTTCTCGCCCCCAGACACTGCTCGTCATCCAGCTGACCCGCCTCGCATTCATGCCTTCAACGCTGCCTCACTCTGGCGTCTCAATCACACCGGAGCTGGTGTTAATGTCGCTGTCTTCGATACAGGCATTGCTCGCGGTGCCCACTTCCAAAACTTGCACACCGTAACCGATTGGACCCATGAGAACACCACGGAAGATACTGTCGGTCACGGAACCTTTGTCGCCTCTGTGATTGCTGGAAGCAATCCAGCATGCCCCGGACTGGCGCCGCACGCTAACTTGCATATCTTCAGGGTCTTCACTGGCGCGCAGGTTTCGTATACCTCATGGTTTCTTGATGCCTTCAACTATGCGCTGCATATCGGCATCGAAGTCCTAAATCTCAGCATTGGCGGCCCTGACTTTGTGGACATTCCGTTCGTTGAAAAGATCAACGAGCTCACTGCTAGCGGTGTTATCATCGTCTCTGCCATAGGCAATGACGGGCCATTGTGGGGTACTCTGAACAACCCGGCAGACATGATGGATGTCGTTGGTGTTGCTGGTGCCGAACCAGATGCTACCTTAGCTCCGTTTAGTTCCCGTGGCATGACCATGCATGAGCAAGATCCATACCATCCGCGGTACGGACGAGTGAAGCCTGATTTGGTGGCCTATGCACGCTCGCTTACGGCTTCCAGTCATCACCCACCATCTTGCACTCGTTTATCGGGAACAAGCGTTGCATCCCCTGTTGTTGCAGCTGCGATTGCGTTGCTTATTAGCTCCGTGCCAATAGAAGAACGACAACGCGTTGTCAACCTCGCATCCGTGAAGATCGCCTTCATAAGTTCGGCTGCACGTTTGCGTCATGAATCCATGTACGAACAAGGAGCTGGGCTCTTGCGGATTGAGCAAGCCTTCGGCGAGTTGACCAAGCTGAGGGAACAATTTTCCCGAGTCCCTCCTCTTTGGATGCGAAAAGCTGGGGAGACAGCTGCGGGCCCAAAGGCAGTTTTCTTTCCGACTTACTTTGATCTCACACAAGCAGCTTGCCCATATATGTGGCCGCATTGTACCCAGCCACTGATTGAAGGAGCTAAGCCCGTGACTCTCAATGTCACCATCCTTAATCCTGCAGGCGTTGAAGCAGCCTTGACCGGCTTTGAGTGGGAGGCGACAGACGGTGGTAAACTACTAACGGTACATGTCACTCCACCCCAGAGGTTTTGGCCTTGGGCTGGAGGACTAGGAATCCATCTATCGGCGGCTTCAAGTCCAAGTGAACCGACAGTTGTTGAAGGAGTTCTACGGATGCGCATTGTCAGTGTTCATGAAGGAATTCATTCTGATATTCGCATACCGATTAGGGCGGCCATAACCCCTACCCCACCACGCTCAAAACGACTTCTGTGGGACATCTTTCACTCTGTCCACTACCCGCCGGGATATGTGCCACGAGACAATCTTGGGGATAGTAAGGATATGTTAGATTGGTTGGGTGATCATCCACATACTAATTATCATGCACTGTATCGCACTTTTGTTAATGCGGGCTTTCATATTGACATTTTAGACCACTCTCTTGAATGTCTTGATATGCACGATGCTAGGCAATATGGGGCGCTGCTGATATTTGATTCTGAGGATTATTTCTCCCCCGCTGAACAGGACAAGCTAGAGATCATGGTCAAAGAGTATGGAGTTTCTCTCGTTGTGGCTGCTGAATGGTACAATGTTGATCTCATGCAGGATATCCGCTTCGAAGATGACAACACACGTTCCTTTTGGACGCCGATCATAGCAGGTTCAAATGTGCCTGCGCTGAATGTTCTTCTTAGCCCTTTTGGCATTGGCTTTGGGGATGCAGTAATCAGCGGAAGCTTGAAGACAAATGACGGGATTTTCCGTGTAGAAAGCGGTGTTCCGATTGTCATGTTCCCTCCAGGTGGCGAGCTTCTCCACGCTAGTTTCGTTAAGCTACACGAGAGCAAGAGCAGAAAAACTAGTAGTGCCAAGATTCTAAGTTCGCTTCGAGTGCGAGGGGTACCAGTCTTTGGTTTGACCAAAGCAGGACATGGTGCAGTCCTGGTCTATGGAGACACAAACTGCATCGATACAGCTTATGGCGGTACAAAATGCTACAAATTCTTTGTTGAAGCCGTCCGCCATACAATTTTGAAGTGCGCAGGGCAAACACGGTGCCAACGGCTTCTTGAACAGAGCATGAAGTTAACCTCACAGCTCTCGCCCTCCGCAACATTATTAACAAGATTAGCTCCTCCGCTACCGTCGCACATTATGCAGGTGTTCCTACCTCATAGCAATGTGCTTCGAAAGGTGAGCTCCGAATTGAGTTTGCTTTTCACAAATGGAGAGTACGTTTCTCAAAAGTGCACCAAGAGATATGCTGAGCAAGTACGACCGTATCTTCGAACAGGGCGTAGTGACGAGATAAAATTTCCGTCTTTTGAGTACGCAGTCGCCGTGGGTTCAGAAAGAAACTACTATCAGGACGTTGGAAGATTAGGATGGCCAACCTGGGATAGGCGGCAATGGAATGATGGAAATGCCTTCTCTGTCCACAAAATCTTTCATATTTTCTCCTCAAAGGGCAAGGTCATGAGACCTCGTTCTTTGGGCTGCCTTCTTCTCGGTACATGTCTCCTGTGTTTCTCAATTTCACTTTCAAGGAGTAAAGGGAAGCTTCGGAGAGGTCGTCGTACGCCATACCATGGAGGAGGCGCTCCCAAATCGAAGCAGTCACTCTCATCTCGTGTGTCTCTTTCGTCACTGTCCGGCAGAGAAGCATATTCGTCCTTGCGTTCTACGGGTACAAGTTATCCGAGCAGCGATTATTCAACAACTGATTAGTTATAACTGGAAAAAACATATGAAACATGACCTCACTAACTTCTTGCAAATGTAAAGCAATGTCCATAGTAAACAGCACGGCCGACACGAGTAGGTTGCTTTCTCGATATTATTAATGCTGGTGACATACATGAACAAACTGCGAGCTCTGAAATAAGCTGGCAGTAGGTTCATGATGGAACGAAACACAAGAGGGACAGTCATGGAGCAACGTAAACAAACATGGTTCCGAGAATACGAGATATTTGAGATACAAGGATCTCCAAAGTCGCAGGAGAGGTAGCTACTACAAGCAATGCAGCACCTGCAGGAAGCTCTAACACAAACATGCATTTTGAACGATTCGGAGCGACGCCGAGGGTTACGCCATCAATTCCGCCAGACTTTGTGATGAGAAAACGGGTATGATGAAGCTCGTGAAAGTGACCCATGCGAGGCGTGCTGAACGAGGGTAACTGCTCAACATGTTGCACGTGAGGTACCTCTCGAAGACTATCGAGCTTCAAATCCCATGCTGATGTCCCTGCGGGTGCCATGTGGTAAGAAAGCGTACAGACTTTGAGGTTGAGGACGGTTGCAGACAAAGTGATGGGCTTGCTTCCTCAATGGAATGGAAATATGGGACCCTCCTGAGAACGCAATTGCTTCCGGAAAACGATGCCGACGACCTCGGCTGTGCTTCCGGTTTGCTCGACAGCAAGAGAGGCGGCGGGGCACGCGCAACTCAATGACCACGATGGCGTAGGGCGAAACGTAACTTCTTTGGCACGCTCTGTGGAAGAGAAAGGAGTCATTTGTGTATGACGTGTACAGCTGTATGAGCCACCAGCTCTCACTTCATCCTTGCCAACCAGCGGTGTACACGTCGCCACGTTTGACGAGGGAGTCGCCGTCGGACGCCGCTCCGAGACGGATCGAAGCCGCCGGCCATTGTCGTCGGTGGCAATCCGTCACCGACCCGCGAGTAGGAACATCAGCAAGCCCGAGCCCTTTATCGCAAAAGCGCAGCGCGGTCGTCCGATCTCTGTACCAAGGCAAAGCACATCATGGCTCGCGGACCGAAGAAGCATTTAAAGCGCTTAAGCGCGCCATCCCACTGGATGCTGGATAAGATGGGTGGCGTGTGGGCACCTCGTCCGTCTACCGGCCCGCACAAATTGCGTGAATGTCTTCCGCTCAACCTCATTCTTCGTAATCGTCTCAAGTACGCATTGAATGGACGTGAGGCGAATGCGATTGTCATGCAGCGTCTTATTAAAGTCGACGGCAAAGTGCGTACCGACAAGACTTTCCCAGCCGGCTTTATGGATGTTATCACCATCGATCGCACCAACGAGATTTTTAGACTGCTCTACGATATCAAGGGCCGATTTGTCCTTCATTTGATCACAAAAGCTGAAGGTGCTTATAAGCTGTGCAAGGTCAAGCGTCAACAAACTGGTCAGAAGGGTGTTCCGTACATTGCAACTCACGACGCACGTACTATTCGCTACCCGGATCCGATAATCAAGGTTGACGACACTGTGAGAATCAATATTGAAACTGGCAAGATTGAAGATATCCTCAAGTTTGAAGTGGGCAATCTTTGCATGATTACTGGCGGACATAACATTGGTCGTGTCGGTATTATTCAGCTTCGAGAGAAGCATCCGGGGTCCCACGAAATTGTGCGTGTTCGCGATTCTGCTGGCCATGACTTTGCTACAAGAAAGACCAACGTGTTCATTATTGGCAAGGGAAGTGAAGCTGCCATTTCGCTACCAAAGAACAAGGGTCTGAGAAAGTCCATCATCGAGGAGCAGGATACAAGGATCAAATCTAAGCCTGTTGCGGTTTAATATGTGAATCGCTGCTCAGCATTACTGAGCTGTTCGTTTGTGACACAGAAAATCGCTGATAGTAGAAGGTGTTTGACTGAACTAGATTGACGTTTTCTGCAAGTAAAGAAGCGCAAACGAGTGGTTGAAGGCGTTGCATATTTGAAACTGAGGTACTTGTACCTTCGTAGCAGCTACACACCTTTTAGTGACGCAAGCATCCGAACGCGCTTTAGGTGACAGGTATACAGACAGAATATATACACCTCAACGTGAAAATGAAAGTGACTCTATCTGGGGCCAGCAACGCTAGATGTGCTAGGATGTACTAGTGTAGGAAAAAACGAGGAGAAGCCTTCTCCCCTAGATAAGGCTAGTGCATTGTCTTACCAACACAGAATATCATGCGCCTTCCTACTAGAGTTGTTGCTCATGACAGCGACTCAGTCCTGTGTTGTAAGTTGGTGTGCAGGTATTCTCCTTGTCAGCGTGCAGTTATGCGTGGTGCGTACCAGCATCAGTGTATATAGAGAGAGAATGTGTCGAAGCGCGAAGTCTCGCTGTAGCTGCTTGCTCTGTGGAATCAGAAAAAACTGTTGATGGATTCATGAAGGATGAATGTGCTTCGTGTAGCGAGTTGGACTGAGCAGCGCGTCGCGAGTGCGCCACTCTACCTAGAAGGTAGAGATACAAGCGAGAAAGACGGGGGCTACAGCGTGAGGATAAGCATGAGTTTGGATACGGATTATGGCAAAGGCCTCTGCGGTTGTTCGGTTGAGAGGGAAGGTTGATTGTTCCGTAATGATGACAATGACAAGTATGTGGAATATTATGAGGAACAGCCGAATCCACGATTCCACCGTTGTTCTCTGCGGATATTTGAAAGAAGTGTGAATTGCTGTGCGCTTTCCAAGACAGGCGTTCTTGCTGTAACAATGGAATGTGGGCGGGAAATGTCCCGTACCAAGGGTAATACGGGTAATGTTACGTTGCGGATATTTTGTGCAGTGGTCTCAACCACGATGAGCGTGTGGATGATGGTGAAGACATCGACTGCACTGGCGCAGCAAGACGAATGGGCACCACGATGAGCGCGATGAGCGTGTTAAGTGCATTGAGGTGGATATGAGCGGCGGCTGACATATCTAGTAAACGGATGCAACAGCAAGCGCATTGGCGCGAGACGGCGCGGAGATTGAAGTGAGACGGCTGGCGCGCGTCACGAGAGCGCTGCGGCGCGCGCAACGACAGCAGCGGCGCCCTTTCAGCTTTCATCACAGTGCGGACGCGCCACGCAGGCGCGCGCGACGCGTGCGCGCTTGCGGCACGGCGCTGTGCGGCTACTGCCGCGCGCCCATTCCACCGCGCGTGTCGGCCGCGTGCGCGCGCGCGACGTTTTCAATGCGCGCCAGCGAGTTGCTCCGTCCCGACCAGCGCGCGCTTCCAATCGCAACATTACCTCGCACGCGCGACACATTCGCCCCCGCCCCTCCCTGTGCCGCCACTCTTCCCGCCCGCTGCTTCCGTCCGCTACTCGCTAATCATCCACGTCCCGCTTCATCGCTCCTCCCTCCCCGCCTCTACCCTTCCTCATTCATCATCCACTTTCTCCCCCCCCCCCCCCCCCCCCCCCCCCCCCTTTCCCCCAACGCTCGCCATGGCGCCCCCGCCCGTCTTCGACAAGCTCATCAACGTCAAGTATTCGAGAAGGAAGAGCAATCAGACGCCATCTGGTGACGACGAACAGCCCTCGGCCAACGCGCAGCTCAAAGCCACCATCCGTCGAGCGCTCGGCACCGCCGCCAACCGCACCTTCCTAACTTCAACTCCCAAGGGACAATCCGTGCCCTCCCCGACTTCTACCTCGCAGGATAACTCTCCCGTAGCCATCCTCCCCAATCATCCACCCGAGCCCGTCGACCCCGCCAGACTCACCGCCGACGACGGCACCGAGCGACACTTCGATGTCACCACGGATCACGCCGTCGGCGCTTGCTCTTCCGCCGGCTGGCAGCTACTACCGCCAACCACGCCGGGCGCGCCGCCGCTGCGCTCGCGCAAGGCGAATCAGGACGCGTACAGCGTGATGGCACCGTTTCAACAATCGTTGTTGGTGGGAGTGTACGATGGTCATGGCGCGTACGGACGCGCGGTGAGTCAGCTGGTGCGCGACCGCGTGCCCATCACTCTCCGCGAAACGTTGGGCTCATCGGATGCTCGCAGCCGCAACGCCGACGATCGTCGGCGCAACGTGGTGCGCGCATTCACTAAGGCGTTCAGTGATGCTGAACGCACGCTACGTGACGGCAAGCATAACATTGACCACGCCTTTTCTGGAACTACGGCAACTTGCATTCTGCTGGACGCGGAGCAAGTGTACGTTGCGTGGGCTGGCGATTCTAGGGCTGTGATTGGCGCCAGAGAAGGCGCGACGCTGCGCGCTGTGGATGTGAGCTGGGATCAGAAGCCCAGCCGCGCAGATGAGAAGAAGAGAGTTCGTATGGCTGGAGCGCGAGTGACGCGCTGGAAGAAGAACGTGGGTCCGCAACGCGTGTGGCTGCCCAACGAATGGCTACCGGGTCTGGCCATGACGCGCAGCATCGGCGATACAGTGCTGTCCAAGCACGGGGTGACGACGACGCCGGAAGTGACCGTTACGCGGCTAGGCAGCCGCGAACAGTTCGTGGTGGTGGCGTCGGACGGCGTGTGGGAGTTCATGTCCAGCGAGGAGGTAGTGCACATGGTGGACTCGCTGCGAAGCCGATCACTGAGCTCGGAGGACGCGGCCAGGGCGCTGGTCAAGGAGGCCGGCCGTCGCTGGAACATGCACGAGCAGGTGGTGGATGACATCACGGCCGTGGTGGTGTACCTGAACGGCGTGAGCGTGGAGCGGCGCGAGCGCAGCATCCGCGAGGTGCTCCGCACGCGGCGCCGGATGCGCGAGAACGGCGTGGTGGGCGTGCCCATGCGCGTCTCGCCGGACGGCCGCCTGCTGTCGTTCGACGCCGAAAACGACGGCGGCGGCGACGACGACGAGTGATCGCGCGCGGCTGCTCGCCGCCGTGCAGATGCTCACTTTCACTTTCACTTTCACTTTTCGCTTTCGCTTCGCTTTCGCTTTCGCTTTCGCTTCGCTTTCGCTTTCGCTTTCGCTTTCGCTTCCCTTCACATTCACCTTCCCTTCACCTCCACCCCTGCGCCAGCTAGCTGTAAAGTACGCCGCGGCTGTCAGCCGCCACGTGGCGCTCGTGCGCGCGGTTTTTTTTTTGCTTCGACGTCACCACGCATGTCATGTTCGACAGCAGCGGCGGCCGTCCAACCCACCCCTCCCCCCTCCCCCCCACCCCCTGTGCTCGCCTGCCCGCTCGTCGTTTGCCTCGACGGAATGCGCGCGTGGCCTTGCTGCCGCGAGTTGCGGCGCGTGTTGCTTCTTCTGTTCCCGTCGCCGCTACACCCCGTCGGAGTGTCGCCGTCGCCGTCGGCCGCGCACACTGTTCGTCGCGCTCGTCGCTCCCGTTCGTCCACATGTTTTCTTCCACCGATGTGGCGCGCGCCGCCGCCAGCGGCGTGCGCTCGCACCTGCTCTACCAAGTGAGTGCGCGCCTGCTGTCATTCCTCATCAAGGCGCTGGCTGTGCGCGCCTTAGGTCCCTCGCACTTTGCCTTCGTCGAGATTCGTCTCTACCTGTTCGTCGGTATTACCTTGCTTCCAACTATAAGCGGTTTCCGCCCCGTCGCGCTCCGCGTCGCGTCAGATGCGCGATGTGCCGCCCTTTGTTACTTTTGTTCTCTGCTAACTATTGTGCTCGCGCTCGTCTTTGGCTCCGCCATGATGTACGTGCAGCCTGAGCATTGGCGCGCCAGTCTGCTGGTCGTCACCAGTCTCATAGCGCGCGCTTTTGCCGAACCGCCGCTGGTGTTCGCACGCCGACGACAGCTTTATGCCCAGTCTTCTCGCGCGCGCGCAGTCGCCACTGTCATAAGCGCATTCAGTCAGACTGTTGCTATCAGGATGGTCACAAGCCCAAAATACGCTTCCATGGCTGGCGCGCTCGGCCATCTTACCTACTCGCTTAGCCTGGGCATCACCATGTTCCTCGCATGCGGCCCAGAACGTATTCCGTTTCTTTCACCCTCGGCCTTTCGCGAAGCCTTTAGGTTCGAGGACCTCGCCATGGCCATTGTTTCCACCGGCGAAGGTGCCATCAAGTACCTTCTGGAAAATGGTGAGGGCATAATCCTCGACGTTACTTGCCATGATCTTGCCAAGGCCTCATACAAACTTGTTTCCAATTTGGGCAGCGTTATGGCCAGGTTTTTTAGCGAGGCTTTGGAGGAACAGTCCTTCAATGTGTTTCACAGGCTTGCTCCGGCCTTTCGGAAGAAAGGCAATGAGAGTGAAAGCGAAACACGAAGAGCTTGTCTTGACACCCTGTTTATTGCGCACAAAGCCGCACTGGTCGTTTCCGTTTTGTTTGCGCTTGTGGGGCCCGCGTATTCGTATCCGTTGTTGCGGTTTTTGTATGGCCCAGAGTATGCGGACCATACCAGTGCTCCTTTCTTGCTAGACCTCTATTTCATCTACCTGGTTTTCATGGCTGCGAATGGAGTGACTGAGGCTTTTGTTTCGGCCTCTGCCTCCACATCTGAACTGAAGGCGCGCACCAAATTTAGTACATGTTTGAGTTTCATGTACATGGCTGCCATGTGGTATGCAGCCGCTTCATACCAAGCTGCTGGAATAATCATAGTCAACTGCGCGAACATGGCCCTACGAACATGCTACTCTGCCTGGTTTTTCGGTAGGCTTACCTCATATTCACCACTGGCCTTCTTCAAATCCTTGCCGAATGTGGGCATTTTGCTCCTTCTTTTTGTGGCGAGACATATCTCAAAACTGAGCGAAGCTCATTTCTTTGGTACGGCCTCGGAAAGGATACCATTCGACACCACTTTCGTCGACCTCGTGCTTAGACTTTTGAAGCACTCGCTCAGTGGGTTTCTCGCATTGGGGTTGTTTGCGACTGGGGTACTCTTATTTGAAAGAAAATTCTTGTCTAAGTTATGGTCGTTTCGCTCTCATCAGGACTAAACTAACTGTGTCGAAAGTATCACGTGCTAAACAGGCATTGAACAAGCAATGGCGTTGATGTTTTCTATGCAACTAACGTTTATGAATTGGCTTAAACAACAGAGGAAGAGCCCACTTTGTTCTGGGTCGGGCTAATCGGGTTAATAGGGTACTCTGCTCTTCAAATCCTATCCATTCAGACCTGATGAAGAGGAGATGTGAGGATTCAAGCTAATGGTACTGCTGGGAGCAGCTACTGTATGGGGTATATGCAAATCCCTAAAGTTGAAAGTTGTCCCTATGGAGTCTCTTGTTCTTTGCAATGTTTCAAACGGAATCTATGAGCTATATTAATATCCTTTCCGTGGCATCTGCGTGAAATTCGTTTTCGAGAATCCTCTCTCCGAAATTGAAAGCGCTTGTTTCGATATCTGACTTCGTCTAGCTGCGACTAGGATCGCACACGGACATTTTTGAATGCTTTTCATCATCGATAAGAGTATCGCAAAGAGTATCTGACCTTCGCACACAAATTGGTATGACTGATCCCTCTGGCCGATGCAACGATAGCTGTTGAACCTTGCTCTAATTTTAAGAAGTGCGGATCTTCTTCAGAACCTACCGCGAAATCCTTTCCATATTCATCAGACACCGTTCCTCCCGATGCTCTCACTGCAGCTATACCCGCGGCATGATCCCAACTGTTGGCGAAACCGGATGACACTGTCTGAATGAGCGCAAACGCCTTTCTTTGTGCCACTGATGCGTATTTGACAAGACTACCGCAGCACAAAGGCTTCCATGGCCCATGTCCTTCAAGAGATAAATCTAGACCGCCTGAGAAGTGCCAGTCTTCTAATGAAAGGCGTTTTGGAATGGATGCAATATCTTCTTCAGAATTTGCAAAGGTTCCGTCATTAGCACTTTCAGGGCCAATCATTCTGTCAATAAGATCTAAAGGAACGATCTCAAATTTTGAATTAGGCACATCTGCGAGCAAGAGTACACCCTGCTTTGGCAGGATGAGGCTTCCCAGAACGGGATAACCGATACCGTTTCTCGACTTCTGTAATGCCAGCCCTATAGCAAAGTCGCCTCCTGATAGGAGACCTTTGGTACCGTCGATGGGATCTAGCGTCCACCACCTGGAACTCCGGTTTCGTGGACTATCCAGAGGAAGAGTTTCAAACCTGAAATCAACCAAGTGTTCTACATCGTAGAGAAAATTGGTATCAGTGATTAATTCGGCTATGTCTTCCTCAGCAACAAGAGGGTCATCAGAAAAGGCCAATGATAACTCTTTAAGCAGTGTCCCCTGAATAGCCACATCGACAGCGGTAACTGGGGATTGATCGCTTTTTGTGAAACCTTGAAGGCGTGGTATTTTTTTGTAAATGTTGTTGACTTGCTGTGCTGCTTGAAGACAGAAAGATCTTTCTTTGTCCAAGCGAAGCATACATGATATCGGATGCGATATTTTTGCATTCCCATGTTCGGCCACTGAAACTCCACACAATGAATGAGAAAGTCCAAGCTCTGGCTTACAAAACGCACTCCTTATGAAGAGCCCTGATATCCAGGCAGTACCAGACTCGCTCCAGACGAAGTCCTCCTGTAACGAGACCATGTAAGGTTAACTTTCCGCTTATGTTGGAACGTATTCTATTGCAATTGCAACGCTAAATATGAATGCGCCTGCTTCGTGAAAATGAAGCGAGATAGTAAAGCAGAAAGCTGGAACGAGAAGGGGTTATGAGTCAATGTGGAAGTCGAGAAACAGAATGTGGGTAGTTTTGAAGGTTATCAGTACTAATGTGTGAATTGTCTGCGATACTGCGGCAGCTCGTTGCTGTCCACAAACATCATACCCTTGTGCTTGGTACCAACGGTACAGTATGATTTCGAAAATCTTTTTGGTCGTGAGGTTGGAAGTTTCGTTGCACAAAGGTTCGCCGAGTTCCATGCTTTTTTCTCTTTCCCGGAAGTATCGACGTGCTTCCCTCAAACACTCTTGCATCAGTCCAATCCTCTTAACGTCCATATCCAATTGAAGTTCTTGAACCAGAATCTCAATGGAGTCAGCGCAGCATGGGCTATCCGCTTATCTACGGCTGCCGTGTAAGTAGTCACCAGAACATCATTGACGATGATTCTTCCGTCTATTGTTTGGGGGTTGAAGAGTCCTTTTCTGCGGACATAGGAGATGTGGGAAACCTTTGAAAACTGCCCGGAAGCCTTGATAATGAAATCACCAACCTGTATCATACGCGCTGGTTTGGGCACCCCGTTGACGGATAGCACGTGATCCAAAGAGAGCAGTAACGGAGTTGTACAGGCTTGACATTCAACTTGAGCAAACTGGTAATGCCCATAATTGCGCCTATGTGTGAACATGAAAACATCGGAAAACTCACGCGGACCAACTCTTACTCGATCTCCAATCAACAAGTCCTTCATCATTTTCTCCCTGCCGTCTTCAAGCGTAACCACAGCGTTCGATGGGAAACAGGCTGACCTTGGTTCTGTAGTTGGCTTAACCTCGTCATCATTCTCAGCCAAGATTTCGGGTCCTTCGAACCCTGACCCATCCTGAGTTTCAGTGTCGTCCTTCACGTGGTCACCGACATGAGGGACCTTAGAAGGTGCTTTGCCACTCCCAAATACATTGACACCGTCAGTCGTCGTCCTGAAAACAGCTCCGGCCGATGTCATCCATGGCACATAGTAGGACAGCCTCGTATATACACCCGGTCTGCGAGGAAGGGCACATTCTAACCCAAACGAAACGATGGCCACCTGTACCAATATCATGTCTTTTCCGAATGCGAACAATGGTCCCCCGCTATCGCCATAACATGAGTCACACCCGCCCTTATCGTACCCAGCACATACATGTGTGCTGTCCTTGATAACAACCTGGAGGTCTTCGTACTGGTTTTGGCACTGAGATGAATCTTGAACTGGTACATCCACTTCACGCAGGACTCCACTGTTAGGATTAGCAGTCCCAAGGCTGTCCCCGTATCCACATGCACGAACGTATGAAGACGTTGCAGGATAGGAAGATTCGAGGTTGATGTAGAAGAACTTAGAGTCGGCCGGAACGGGGGTTTTCAGTTTAAGCAGCTGCAGGTCATTTTCCTCCGTACCTTGAACGCCACGGATGTATTGGGGATGCGGAATAGCTTCTTCAATTCCAATGTCTGTACCTTGTAGAACGTTGACCCCTCCGACTCTTAGAATATCTCGCAGCTTGTCAATACTGCAATGCGCTGCGGTAAGAGCCCACTGTTCCGAAAGCAATGAAGCCGAGCAGAAAAATCCACGGGTATCTGATACCAGAGCGGCCATATAAGGTCTCATATAGGGAGCCCGGTCGCCATTAACGATTCTATCGGGTCCCCGTCTTGCACTTGATTGTAATTCTTGGGATATACTAGGAAGTACTTTTGGGCATATCGCTGAAGAAGCCTTCGAGGATTTACTACTGATGGTTGCTTTGTTTGTGTCCGAAGCGTTGGCAATCAGGACTAGAAGCAGAAGGACAACGAGAAAGCAGCCGTATTCAGGAAAGCATGACTGTTTCTTGAATGTCTTCGTGGTTCTAACCATGCTCGAAACTAGAGTGATGAAGACACAACCAAAGCCGGGGAGACAGCAAACAATACTACCCGTCGGGAACTGCACTAGTTCAAGGCGGGCTGAGGTTGATTCAACCCGAACTTCGGAGATGCTATGTTTTCAGAACTGCTTCATGATGATGATGTCTGCCCTGCTCATCTCTGCGCCTGTAACGATGTATATACATGATGTCCGGGATGCAGCTGCTAAGTTAACAGCAAATGTTCTTGTCGAGTGAGGAGCAGGGCGGCCATGGTGTTTGCTTGTCGAGTGTGGGCCATTCCCTGGTATCGTTGTAAGGACCGACAAGAATGAGGATAGGGCATTGTAGAGAAAGGGGTATGAGGCCAAGGCGCTGTTGTGCTGGGCATGAGAGAATTGTTATACTCTGCTCTTTCACTTGTGCCTTCAGGTCGAAGATGAGGGATGCGAGGGCGCCAAACTTGTGGGAGTGGCTAGTTTCGGGCCCAATTTCCAAATGCGTTGCGGAGGGTAATGATGTCATCTCACGGAACCGACGTTTTGCCGTGTTCGCCGTAAATGGTCAGCACATTCTTTGTGCAAGTAGGAGCGCTACCCTCGTAGGCATCAGCTGTGCGAGCCTGGTTTTTTAGATGAAACGGAACAACTCAACTTTTAGTCTACTTTTGACCAACAGCAACCACCCAGAAGACCTATTTCGCGGGAATTATATAAAACCTATGTAAAACCTGCCTAAAACACTGATAGACGTCGTGTGAGAAGTTGGGTCAAGCTCGCTCATCATCCTACTGTAGGGGGCATTGGCTAACAAGAATGTGCTGAACTAATGGGCCCACTTCGGAACAACGTCTGTCACTAACGATGCAGAACTTCTAGGCGGAGAGCGGCACTATCTACGGCATAAACAGCGGATATTTCCTACTCGTACTGCACAGTGTCATGAGACTGAAGCGCACATATGGGGCGATGAGCCTAAGGAAAGGCTCGCGCGACTGAGTGGTCCGGCGTGGAGGAGCACAAAGGTTCAATATCGCTTATGGATACCGTACCGTTCCGTGTCATGTGAGGCCGAGATCCGGGGTGGAGTGCGCACAGGCCCTCAACAGGTAGCAGAGTTGCGTTCTACTTGCAGCGCTCGAAGCGCAACGCCTTGGTACAAATAAAGAAGCCAGCTGAGCATGGAGCTGCTCCCTGGTTTTGTCAACGGCGAAACCAACAATTGTAACGCCCCATATTGAACAGAAACGTTCTGCATCAAGCCATGATTGAGCTAGTGCACTCATAAACAGAGAGAGAGAACGCCCCATACCCCTTTGTTTGTTGATATGATCGATGAAACGCAGTCATGTCTGTTCCGGGAGCTGTCTATTGGTCAGCAACGAAATCTAGAGAGATGAAAAGGCACAACGTGTAGGCAGCTGATTGCACAGCGCAGATTCTTGGCGCCGTTTCGCGAAGTATCGCGACGACCTGTTTGGAAGCGATTGCAATTACATTTCAACAGCTTCAATTTCTATAAGCAAGTTCGCCTAGAATCTCGAGGGTAAACTCCTGCCCAACCGACCCACGTCCCTAATGAGACCAGGAAGTTAGCAACTGCATCTGCAACTCCCAGCACTTTACTCACCGCAGTCGCTCGTGGGCCGCCTGCAGTTCTCCCGTACTCATCATGGCGGAGCTTTGCTATGCCGGGGTTCGCCATATTGAGCGCGTCACCGCCATATTTCCAGGTTGAACGCCCTCACAATGGCGGCACTGACTGCCTGCTTCTTCATTTTATATCTGCTGCTCCTCGCGCAGCGTGCGTCTGCCTTTGAAAACGATGCGCTTGATTCCATTGATCAACCTGACCAAAACGCGTTCGCCACCCTGTTATGCGACGCAGAGACGCTTCCGGCGGTCGAAGCGCTCGCGCACTCTATTCGACTGGCTAATCACGAAGAACCGTTTCTTATCATTCTGCCCTCTTCCGTTCCGGACTTTGTGGTCGGTCGTATCAATAATTTGCCCAACACGCATGCGTATGAAGCAGATTCTTTGGCGTACCCTTTCAATTCCACTGCTGATCGAATGAGCATTCACAAACCATGCCGCTTTCTCAAACTGCAGCTTTGGGGACTGACCAGGTGGAAAAAGATTCTCTTCTTGGATGCCGATACAATTGTGCGTAAGAGCGTCGCAGAACTCTTCGATGCTCCGGGTTTTAGTGCCGTGAAAGATCCGGTGGGCATGAACTACAATACTGGAGTTATTGTCATTGAACCCTCCCGTTTTGTGTATTCACTCATTATTAACAACTACGTACATGCAGGTAGTTACAACGTGGGTGATCAGGGTGCGCTTAATGCTCTCATCGATTTTGACGCTTGGAATCCGTTGCCGATGAGATACAACACCTTCCATACTGCACCTCAGGAATCGTTTGAAGACGCGAAGATAGTACATTACTCGGGAGACGCGAAGCCATGGAACTTTTGGAAGGCTAGAGGACATGGAAGGATTCCGACGCGTGCTTTTGTAGAGTGGTGTAACATGGCCGAGAACACGCCCACTGCTGCGTGTCATATGCGAGGTAATATTGATTATCGACAAGAAGGGTCGACGCTGAAGAAGCGCTACAAGGATTCGGTTGCGGATGAACATCTTAGTGTGCTTCTTTCAACGTTCAATCGTGACTCGTGGAGAGAGCTGGCTGTCTTCTACGCTGGACTGGACTTTGTGAAGGAGGTGTACGTTGTTTGGCAGAATATGAACAAGACAAGAGAAGCTGCACCTCATGAAAAAGTGAAGTTCATATATCCAGATACTGATTCACTCAACAACCGATACCTTGCGTCTGATCTATCGGAAGATTGTGTGTATATATGCGATGATGACATCTACGTACCGGCGCATAGCCTGCGATCCGGGTTTGAGGTATGGAGACAAAACCCGGCGCGACTGGTTGGCTTTTATCCGCGAATGTGGTATCCAGTGCCGGGATCGTACTCGGTGAACATCGCATCGGGATACAACATCGTGCTGACAAAAGGCATGTTTGCTCACCGCTCTTTCTTAACCGCTTATTCACTGTTCTTGCCTAAACGGCTGGCGCGCGTTGTTGACGAAGTGATGAACTGCGAGGATATTCTGCTGAATATGTTGGCGGTCGGGATGACTGGGTTGCCACCATTGGCGGTCATGTCGAATGAAACGATTCATGACGTGGGCAAGGACAAGGGGATTTCGGGACCCAAAGGGTCAAGTCATTTGCGTACTCGAGATTATTGTGTGCAAACGTTTATGCGACTTGGAATGGATCAAGCGGCACCAGCGAGTCGTGGAAGCATGTTGCCGCTGGCGAGAAAGAACCATGTGATCGGAGCTGGTGACGACTAGATAGGGGCGACGTTGACAGATGAAAAGGATTGTGTATAGATATTTGGTGAGTGTTTGTGGTTGTATTGCAAACGATGATGTGAGTGTTGTGAGTGCAGGATGTGCTGTTAGGTGGAGGCGAGGCGAGCGAAGCGCATTACGTGCGTCTAACCACCGTGGAGAGTTGAAATAAAGGAGATTTGATCTCCATCTTTGAGAAGGTAACGATGGGCATCGACCAGTTCCCAATCGACGTCATTGACCAACACCAGAATACCAGGTCGTAAGGAGCCTTGGCTAATAAACATGTCATGTCGTTCGCGAATCATGGTGGTGCGAATGTACTCTATGAGATCGTTTATGGTTCGCACGGACTGCGGCGAAACTTGGACTTGGACTTGCTTGTTGTGCGAAAAAAGCGCTTCTAGGCCGCCGCTGGAAGACACGAGGGTGGTTTAGTGGATTTGTTCAAGCGATGGCTACTGTAACAGCGGTGGACTTTTGGAAGAACTTACCCAAACTGAAGATGGAGCGAAGTCATGTTAACTTTAGATTGAAGTGCGAGACTGAGAGATGCGACGCTTCGTTACGGAACGATGAAGCAGAGGGCGCTGTCGGACGCGCTCCACTATCTACTGGTGGCGCACGAAACGAGCGATGGAGGGGGAGTGGAGGGGCCGGAGGCGGGGGGGGAGGGGCCGGAGGCGGGGGGGGAGGGGCCGGAGGCGGGGGGGGAGGGCCCGCCCCTCGGCCCACATCAGCCTGCACCGCCGGGGGTGCGCAGTGGAGGAAGCATGACGAGTGGCACGTCACTTTCATCAAACACGCGCGCGCGCGCGCGTGTAAGTGAGAGCTGCGGCGCGGGCGATGCACCACGGCGCGACGCGTGTCGGCGGCGGTTGAACAAGCGCCGCTGATTGGCGCTGCGCGGCGCAGAAAAACGCGCCTGGCGCGCGCGCAAAAAAAAAGTGCGCAAAACGAAAAAGGTATCAACGCGAGCGCGCCGAGAAGCAACAGCAAGCGCGCGTGCCTTTGACGCGCGGCGCACACACACACACACACCGCAGCGCGCACACACGCAGCGCGCGCGAATAACCCTAAGTGGGCGCGCGCCTTTTTTCTCGCCGCTGCTGGCGCTGATGTTTGGCGGCGCCGTTGGAGCGAGACGCGGCTCGCGGCGCGCCTACGCTCCGCGCTTGCATGGTTTTAGATGGGGCGGTGCGGCGGGAGCCGCAGCCGCAGCTGTTTGGCGGCGCGCTGTTGGGCGGCGCGCTGTTGGGCGCCTGAGTGTGATGGTGCACGCGAGTGTTGGTTCACGCGAGCGCTGCTTTCACAAAGGCGCGTCCAACGAAATGTAAACCAAATGCATGCGCGCACCAAATAACATTATACATATTTTTACACAGATTTTGTTGTTTCACCTCACAGCAGCAGGAAGAGGAAGGGGCGGCGCCAGACATCTCTTCCCCATTCATTCAGCTGCGCGCGCCATATTCGAAGCTGTTCATGAGCGATTCCATGGTGCTCCACGACACAAGACCCACCTCAGATGACGACGCATTGGGCAGCACATCTTCGTAGTCCGAATCGTCGTCGATGGCACTCATGGCCTCCCAGATGTGCGGCGTGAACGGTACAAACGAGTCCTGCTGCTGCTTGGTGGCGCCGCGCGCGCCCGATTTCACGGCGCTGCCACTGGCGCTGGAGCTGGTGCGAGTGCACGACGGTATGCTCAGCGATGATAGAGTAGGCGAACATAGCTTGGTGCTATGTGACGGCGCTAAATGACTTGGTTGTGCGTCTTGGATGCGGCCACTTTTGACACATACTTGTGCTTGCTGCGAGGCAGTGCATGGATTGGCAACTTGAGCACACATGCTTGTATGACATTGACCTCGAAGGCGGTGCGACGGACGATAAAAGCGGCTTGAAGAGCGTATTGAAACCAAACGGCGAGAGAGAAAAAGAAAAGAGTGAACGGTACGAAAGGAGCTTTGTAAAAGAGTGAGCAAGACGCTGCGGGGGGGGGGTTGGTATTGACTGCTGTTGACGACACCAGCTGCTGTTGGTGCAGCAGCGACGGCACGTCACTGGTGTCCAAAGCACACGCCCTTTTAAGCGCATCTCTCGCGCGCGCCGCTTTCAACCAACGCCACGCAAAACGCGCGCCTTTTGGGCGTGCCTCTTCTGACATCTCATCTCAAACTCGCATGACGCGTGCCTTTTCCCGGCGCGCCGCTTGCCGCTGCGCGCGCGCTGCATGTCCACTGCACGTTGTATAGGCGGCGCGTGGAATCTCTCGCGAGGCGCGTGCAGCGCACGTCGCCCACGCGTGCACGTGTGATGCGTGTCGCCGTGCCAGCCATTCCCGCCGCCGCCTCGCCCTGAATTGATGAATTGCTTGTCCTCCTCCTCCTTCGCCTCCTCTCTCTCTCTCTCCGCCCGCCATCGTACGCTGCGCTGTGTGTCTATTTAGATACCGAATTCCCGAATTCACGCACTGTCGCCGCTCCAACGTGCAACCGCCCGCCCTCCCGCCCGCGCTGCAACTCCACTCCACACCGCCCCCCGCGTTCACCGTGCGTCCAACCGCCGCTCTCCTGTGATGACAAATCTCACCCTCGTCCGCCTCGTTGCCGTCCTCAATCACCGCATCCGCGCCGAGCCCACCGTCCGCACCCGCCTAACATGAGCTTTACTCATGCCTCCCTCGCCCTTATTTCCATCAATGTCTTCCTGCTTATCATCGCCGTGTATTGGACCGCTACATCTTGGCACCAGCTGCGCTCTGTTCGTGCTCTGCCCCCATGGCATCTCAGAAACTGCGCCTTGCTTGAGTTGAGTATATCTTCCCGTGATCAACGTTATCGAAACCAATTTCAAGTCGTCAACTTTACGCGCCAGGATTGGCCACAGCCTACCTCTCCTACCATTGCCTATCGCTATGGCTTCCCGGTGTACAACCAAACTCTTGAGCAAGCCCAAAACTTTCAGAGCCGCTTCATCGCTCAGCAGACCGCGCAGTGCTGGGTTTACCCATTTGATCATTCACTTCGTCCTCCGTACCCAAACCTATTGACCTACACCGTGAGCATGTCACCGGTAACAAACGCCCCAACCAAGTCACAAACCGAGACGGCAACCGTTTCATCTGTATTCACAGCCATTACTTCCACCTTTCTCCTCATCCTACTCTGCGCCATACTCTGCTTGTCGCAAGAGTATGAAAGCTCCATACGCTCTTTTAATATGCCCAACCGCCCTTCGCCAGCCGTTGATAGTTTAACTGAAGCAGAGATCAACCTTCTTTGTAAGACGATTTCGTTTCGAACATCTGCTTCCGTCGATGCGTGCGCCATCTGTCTGGAAGATGAAATCAAGATCAATTCTCAACTTCCTTGCGGTCATTGTTTTCATCGACGATGTATCACCACCTGGTTGCAGAGGGGCAACCTCAAATGTCCCCTTTGTAATCTCGCGCTCACCAGGGACTTGCTTCGCAACCACCCAATGTACAACACAAGCCGCGCCCTCTCTTCTGATTCGCAGCCCGAATTGTCTGTATCAAATGCTAGTGCGCGTCACCAGTCGTCACCCCCTGCTGCCCCTCAACTTGCTGCACGACCTGCGCTCAATAACCCTGCATCCAATTCTGCCATATCGGCGCCTGTCGTTACGCAACAACGCACCGCCCCTCCCCAGCAGGTAGATGCGACGTAACACCACTCTGTACAGGAATGTGCCGACGAGATTATCATTCGCGGGCGTTCATGGTGACAAGTGCTTCTGAGGCGCTCAGCGTTGGATGGGACTTGTCTCAAGCGTTGGAAACATCCTGTTAATTATCCATGCATGTTTTCATCCCTTGTGCTTGGGCTCTCATCTCGAGCGGCAAATGTATGCGGCGTGTACCGTTGGTACCGTTGGTATAGGATGGTTTTTTTGGTGTCGGGAAACGACAGACTAACTCAACATTTTGTGCTCAACTAACAATGAATTTTCGACTTGAGAGCTTACTTTTTGTAAACGAGACATACTACTTCATGAGCAAATTGTTTATAGGCGACAAATGACAAACAAACGTTCATCTATCGTAGAAAGGCCAGAAGCTCTATCGACTAGCTATGTAGATGCGTCAATTATCGGTCGGGCGCACACGTTGCTGAAATTCAAATATACCGAAAGCCATGTTACGCATGTCACCTTAAACTTTACGTGTACTCAATTAGGAAGGGAAAAATGAAGGAATAATGTTACATACAGCCTCGCTCTCTCTCGATCTCATAAATCAGAACGCGGATGACCAAGAGTTGCTGTTGGAAGGACAGTAAGCCACTGATATCTCTGTTACGGACAGAGACTCCGTCAGTGATTTCCTTTGTCCGCAATTCGCTCCACAGCCGTGTTCAATGCAACTAAACCATAATAGACATCTTCATTTCTGACATACTCTTCGGGGCTGTGACTGATACCCTGCCTACATCGCACGAAAAGCATGCCAGCATCAGTCACCTTTGCCATGAACTGCGCGTCATGGCCAGCACCACTGGTAAGTGTATCACCTCCAGCAACTTCCTTCAAAATGTTTACAAGCCAGTCACTCATCTGTACAGCATCCACATCATGTACAACATCCACTTGAACAGCAATACCACGTTTTTTGCCAACGCTCTCAATAGCATCAACAATGCGTTGAACCACATCCTTTCTGACAGCGTCCGTCCGTGATCGCACATCTACAGAAAAAGACACCTCACCAGGCACTACATTGGTGGCACCGGGAGCAACCTCCAGCCGGCCCACCGTAGCTACTAGATGGTCGTCAGAATGAGCCAGCCCGAGCGATTCAATGTCCAGCACCAGTTGTGCGGCGGCCGTGAGCGCGTCTCGTCGTTGCTTCATTGGTACAGTGCCCGCATGCGCAGCATGGCCATCAAGACGCACCCTCATGCGAGTCTGACCTGCGATGGCGTTTACAGCTGCCACCGGACGATTCAACTGCTCAAGCACCGGGCCCTGTTCAATATGCAGTTCTAGATAACCCGCCAAGTTGTTGATCTCGGCAGGAGTGAGCGCAGCCGAACGCACAGAAGCGTCCACGTTATCCGTTGAGAAGATAGAATTGTAGGCGTCTTTAAACGGTTGCTTGTGGGTTACGTGTGATAAGTCGTTTCCAATGAAAGCACGAGCGCCAAAATTTGTGACGGAGAAAGCATTGTTACCCTCCTCATCGTCAAAGGCTACGACTGAAAGGTCGAATGGAAGAGAACATATAGAAGTACGATACAAGCGAGTGACAGCAATGGCAGTAAGCACGCCCAACATGCCATCGTAGTGACCGGCATTGGCGACAGTATCATGATGACTACCCATCAATAAGGTTCGACGAGAGCCGCCTTCTTGAGAGCATGACAGGATACCGCGAACATTACCCGCACCATCAACGAATGCGTTGAGCCCCGCGTCACGCATCAAGCGGAGTAGTTCACGTTGAGCGTCGGCCGAAGCCTTTGAAAGAAAGGGGCGGTTGAGAAATGTATCCGACTCACTTAAGCGTGAGAGAGCGTGCAGTTGACCAACCACATCATTTGCTGCAGCCTGCAAAACGTCGTCCGTGCCGTTAGTTAGCGGAGGTGTGTATTGCGGAAAGTTAGACCGAAGTAGAGGGCGGTAAGTAACGACAAACAAGGCACAAACCAACAAAAAAGGCAGCGTAGCAACGACGGGAGTCGAAGAGAAGGAAGCGGCAGTCATGATGGAGAACGACGTTGAGCGCGAAGAAGATGCGGTGGAAGCATGTGGCAGGACGCGTCTCGGCTGAAGAGGGGTGGCTCACGATGTGCCCTCTGCCAGAGGCAGGCGGCATCGGGCGCAAGCGACGCGCTCAGAGCCGCGCCAGCAGCTGTGCGCTGGCGCTCAGCTGTGCCAAGATCACACTGCGTCGCCGCTGTATGACCGCATGTGATGCTTGGAGAGCAACCGGGTTAAGACCTCACACGTTTACACGTGTCGAATGTCTGTTGGTCGTGCTTTGAAGAGATGGCGGTTGGCGCCTTGTTCACCGGTTCTGGGCGTTTGCTGACGCCGGTAACGTGCGCTGACGTCCTGTTCGACATGTTGGCCTGGAGGTGGACATTTAGCTCTGTGCAGATTCGCCACTGCTGAGCTGTAACAACTCACGCCCGTATCTATCCGCCAGAGTTTCTTACCCTCACGACGTCTTCTCTTGTCCGTCCACACCCTTTCAACAAGCGACGAAGGTAAACACAAGAGACCTTGCAAAGCAGGTCAAACCCGGCACTTTGTCAGCCTGGCTCAACTGTGATTCCTATTCCGCTCAAACGCACGATGGAAGGGTTCGCGAAGAATTCAGTCTGGTCTCCACTGCGGACTCAAATTGGTTTCATTGTGAAAGGTATTGAATGCTGTAGAAGCTGTGCCACCGGTACACATAGTTTAAAGGTTGAAAGTAAACTTGAAACCTTGCAGATTCACCAAATCGTTACGAATTTGGGGCATGTTCTGTCAAACAAGTGCTCGCATTCTGGCTTCATGTGACAAGCCCAGACAAACTTCTGTCTACCTTCGTTAGATAATCTACTGTGTGGAGTCTGCGCACACTCTTGACACTTCCAATGCACTGTTCGACAACACTCGGTCATGCATGCATGGTCTCCAATGCCAACCAGCACACGGTCAAGTTCGCACGTGTTCAATCCGCTCCCTGATGCAACTATAGACTGTCCTTCGCACGTTGCTTTCGAAACTGCAAAACCAAATGGCACAGTTTCCTATTTCACCATTTCGACCGAGTATATACAAAGTTGTTCCGCGAGGTGTCATCTCCGCAACCAACACCACAGCACAAAACTGTCCCCGATCACGTTTGACGCTTTGGGCTCAATACTATGAGTCCTGCAACAAGCGCTCCAAATCGCGCCCTTCTCGTCCATCCTCAATATCCTCACCGTCTGCGTCGCCGTCAGCTGTAGCTTGAACCTCGAATTTCTTTTGCTCTACCTGTCGTTTCATACTAAGCACGTCCAAATCCGTGTGGTCTGGATAGAAGCACATATGCTGCAAAATGAAGTAAATGTCGAACAAAAGAGCTTCCACAGCCAGAGTGGTCTTCGCCAAATTGCCGGTAAACGGTGTCAGATTTCCCTCCATCACGCAACGTAAAGATTGTTGTGCAAGGCTGAAAACGCTACCGAATACGTCCAGTACGACCAGTGTGATACTGAAACCAACCGTGCTTGAGCGATGATAGTTTGAGTACACCTGAGGGATATGTTTGATAATGCTAGAAACCACTTTCACCGCGCCGTTAAATCGCAAGAATGGGTACCAATCGAGCATGCCAGTTATACAAGCAAACAGTCCAATTACAATGAATGTCTGCGTTACAAGCACCGACATAGTGGTATACCTATGGGGCGGTAATCGTGGGGGATATGTAAAACTCTGTACGGCGAGCACGGTGCATATGAACGCCCCGTGTGCCGCGAACAAGGCGTCGTTAAACTCAACTTGCGGTGCGTAGCCCACCTTCTTTTGATAAGAATCCTTGACGGAGCTGTCAAACAATGACGCAAACGTGAATATAGCATAGGCTACGAAACCAAGGATGTTAAGCGCGACAAAGTCGGGTGAGAGTCCGGATGTTGTTCTGCGACGTTGATTCAGCAGTACTTGCGGCCAGAAGCAAGCCGACCAAGCAACGAAGTATATCCATCCAAACAAGGAATGGAACGCTGTCAAAACTGTCATGGTACCGGCGCCTTGTCGTTAAGACTGTGGAGGTTGTTTGACTTGATATACCATTAACTGAAGTAGCAACATTTCATTTCGAAACTCGCTGGTGGAGTGGAGGGGCTTCCGCTGTGAGTATGCGAAATGAGGTGCACGAACAAGGCATGCAAGTTGGTGTACGGCAGCAACCGAGAGCGAAGAGTGGGAGTTCGGTTGAGTTGTGTGACGCTTCGGACCTTTTCCCTATCGTGGTGTTGCCAGTTGTTTCTTCTGGCCGCTGACTGGACGGGATAAATTAAATAAAATATTTGTTTGTTGTTTCCACACGCCACCCGAATAATAAAGTCGCGCCGTTCTTCCAAAGTTTGGCATTGCGCCAAGCAAGCGAGCGCCACCGTGTGGCACAAACACAAGCGCGGTATCTACGAAGTACGAAGGTACTCTGCCCTCCGGCTGCGGTTCCACTCTTCCTCACGAGCATCCTTCGGCTCGTGTTTTGCTGCTCTCGGTCAGTCGTGAAAGCCTTGAAACAATGGGCTTTCTTTCGTTCTTTCATTCTTTGTTTGGATGGGTTTACTTCCTTGCCTGGTCGGCCAGCTTCTGGCCACAGGTTCTTCTCAACTACAAGCGAAAGACAACAGCCGGACTGTCGCCAGACTTTATGGCAATTAATATCGTCGGCTTCATATCATATGCCATATACACCTTTTCTTCATTCTTCAATCAAGCCGTGGGCGAATCGTATAAGCGAGCGACGGGATACCCGCCACAAGTGGAGGTGAACGATGCTTTGTTCGCTCTCCATGGCGCAATCATGTGCTGCGCTCTGGTTTTGCAGCTCTTCATGTATCCACCACGAACGCCTCCCAAGCCGTATACTATAGTTCCAGCCGCCATTGCGCAGATAGCTGTTCTCGTGGGATTACTGGCTTGCGTGCTCCGCAAGCTGGACTGGTACAGATACCTTCGAGTTGCCGGTGCAGTGAAGGTTGTGTCAAGCGTCATCAAGCATTTCCCGCAGGTGTATCTCAACTATCATCGCACCAGCACCGTTGGTTGGAGCTTTTCAATGATTCTATGTGATGTTGTGGGAGGTGTGTTTAGCATGGCGCAACAGGTTGTGCGATGCATAATGATGGGCAACCTGGCGCCGTTCACAAGCAACATGGCTAAGACTGCACTTGCTGCCGAGTCGCTCATATTCGACTTTTACTTCATCGCTCAACATTTGTACTTCTATCCGGACCACACAGACAAGGATGTGCTTGAAATGAAGGTAGGGCACGGAGATTTGGAGAGCGGACCCAAAGCTGCGGAGAGCAAAGGGTTGGATCGTAAACTTAACGGTAATGTTTCGCACAATGAGCCAAAGGACCGGGCTCACGATGTGCCAGTGGACCGGCAGCCTTTGATGAGTTCACCGGATTCCTAGTCCGACTTGGACGTGTTTCGCATGCTAACTTTCGATAGTTCTGTGGTACATTGACTTGTGTGCTCAAAATATTCTCTGTTTGATGTTAGTCAGGTCTCCTTGGTTTAAGAGGTTCTGGGGTTTCCGTCGCGCGGACTAAGGTGTTCAGCTACGGTTCAGCTGATGTTGTACATGATCACAAGCAGGTCTAAAAAGCGGTCATTGGTGTAGCGAGCTTTTGTGGGCAACACCTCACATATGTGTATTTATGCAAGGGCTTACCCTTTTTGTATCTATCGTATTCCACCACTGGTCAGAAACCGCCTGTATGTATCTATCTAGTACGAGACAGGAGCTGGCCTTGAACAGAACGCATGCCTCGTGAAGCTCGATGTGAATATATTTTTTGTATTTGAAGGAACTGAGGCAGCTGGCGTTAATCGTACCCCGAAAGTGAGATAGGCGGTGGGGGATTTTATCTTGTTCATGAGTTTGAGATAGTTAATTGGCTGTAATCAAGTCGTGTGGTTGTTTTCACTCAACACGATGAAGATAGTGTTTTGAAGAATCTGAGAGGAACGTTTACGCTGGAAAGGTGAATATCAGGAGGACATGGAGGACACAGCTGAGCAAATTTTGTTCGGCCGTGTTAGTGAGCGGAAATCTTTTAGTACAACACGGTGAAGCACAGTTAGTGGTCCTTGTATCAGCCTTGCGTATGTTCACGCTTCTGGGTGATTCCACACGTGATGGGCGCACGAACACGGCGTTCTGTGATACTGATATTGGCCTACGTGAAGCATGATTAAAATGTAGGATGTTGTTGTTTTGACATGATCAGACAGAATGATACTTTGGTATACAAACTCGGTGACAATCACTCGGGAGTTGAAGCACAATTGACAGTTGTTAGAACTTGGAAGCGGCTGATGTGACGAACGCGGCGCTGAGCGGCTTTGAATACTGTAGCCTACCGAAGGGAACGTTACCTTCGTATATAACTTACTCATCAATACTGATTACTAACTTTGTACCTCCTCGCGGTGATACGGCACGAGTGAGGTACCGTCGTACGAAGGGAGATTTGCATGGATGCGCACGCACTTTCTGAACAACACACATCATGATCATCATGATGACCATGACACGGCACAACGTTGTGAATGGGAAACGAATGACGTCGCAGTGACATCGTATCAAGCACACACCAAGCGACGGTTTCCCCTTACCAACGGTACAAGGTTAAACTGTGCAACATTGAGTGGTGCGTAACGCATCGCGTAGACGTAGCGCACAGGGCATCGGCGTTCATGTCAATTCTACAGCTGTATCAGCGAGGGCTTGCTGCGAACAACAGCGCTTAGGAGGATTTGCGTGTCGATTGCGACTGACAAGGCAAACAAAATGGACAAAGAAGCTAAACAACAGGGCGAGTAAACTTACTACAGTAAGTTGGACGAAGACTGTGAGGACATGCAGGACGAAAATAAGCGGTGTGGCGTGACAGAGCTATCTACCTTCACTTTATCTACAAAGCACGTGCTTTGCTAATACGTACCGTTGGTATCCATACACGATTCTGACCGTCAGGCGTCGTACTAAGCGTGGAACGTATCGGATCATCAAATGGTGCGGCGTTCACGCTGACAGAATTGAATCTCCGTGGCGCAACGTAAGCGCATGTACAGTTTTGGCTTGAACTTCGCTGATAGAGTCGAAATTCATCTTGCGCAGTGATGGGGAGACGGTTCACAAGCAACACAAATCGGCACAGAGGTCTACCCGGGCTCTCCTGTAGAGCTCCTGGGCTAATGAGTGTGCCTTTAAATAAGGATACTACGCGACTCTTGGGCTAACTGTGACGTACTATTACTGCTTACTAATTAAAGGTAGTTGTACGTCAAGTAGCAAACGCGTACGTGTCTGTACGCCATTAACATACCCCCCAGTCGCGCTAGTGTCCAACCAATACATACATGTCATCGACTTACTGCCAGTTATGGTAGTTATGGCAAATGCCTTTAGCGACATCGACACTCCAATATCCGTTCTCGAACATTTGGTTCATATTCGCTGAATGTTTGACGCTTCGCTTCGTGAAAGCGTCTGCGAGGTTGATAGCGCCGGAGATCCAAATGATCTTCTCTAGTTCCCCAGACTCAAACGCATCGCGAATCATGGTCACCGTCTTCCTTAGTCGGAACTCACGAAATTCGTGTAGAGTCGTAATGGTGTCAAAAAGGGCTTTCGAGTCCACTAAAATGTGATGCTCCGTGCCCACTTGTGGAAAGATTGCCCGCATCGTCTCTTTCATATCAAAACCGCGATCCTCCGCTTCCGAACACGCGACTATCTCGGCCCCGAATGAAGAGTAGGTCACTCTTCGCTGTTTCGTACTTGACCAATATATCGGATGGAATATATCTTCGTCCTAGAAAGCTGTCGCGTACTTCATGCCGCATATGATTCCGCTCTGTCCGTACGAAGTGTCGCTAGTTACGTGAGATGCATCCGATAAGCTTACCAGTTTCGCAGACGTTACTCCCATGGGGCGAACGTACTTGATCGTGGGCTGTATATCGAACACTTCCTGGAGCTTGCATTTGCGTCTACAATGTGCTTGACCCTTAGGTCTCCCACTACCTGTTGCATCTTGGAAGTGATGAGTAACGCCTGAGGTAACACGGGAAAGCCTAAGTACATGTCGTACAAATACCGATAAGGTGTGGGGTCCGCCTGGTAGAGGGAGCGCGCGAGGGCTCAACCTAAAGGGGAAAAACACACAACCAATATGGTAGTAGGGCACCTGAAACCCGCAGGGGCAAACGGCGGGGCAACTAGTCTAGACCGTGTAGGTGTACGGTAGTAGACGTCGACGCGCGGTAAACCCTGAATAGTAATAGAGTAGCAAGTGACCAAGATGGTATAGTTACTGCCCTAGTGGTGCCTGACTTTACAATACCCGAGGGGGAAGGCGAGGTGCACCACAATATATACAAGGTGCACCGACGCCGATCTCCCATGCGGGCATGACGTCATCGGCTGTGCCCATGACCTACTGCCATGGCCCAGCAATGCTAAACTATCCTAGACTATAAATTAGAAATTAGAAATTATAAAATACAGAATACCAATTGGGTACAGTGCAGCCAGCAAGGCGCACCAGTAGACCCACGTGGCACCAATCCATTGAGGTCTCATTGTACTACAGACCCCCTTCCTACCCTGAGCCACGCCCTCGTGGCTCCTAGATCCTTTCACCAAGTCGGTTGCATCGTCGTACCAATTTGGTCCCTGTCGCAGCCTTCGTGCCATCTCACGCCGTGCGTCGCGTCGGTTCGGCATCACCGAACGCACTCTGTTCACCACCTTGGTCATCACCGATTGCGGCTCTATCCACCTCTTTGGTTATCACCGACAGCGGCCTATTCATCCCCATTTGTGGTTTGGGCGCGACGCGCGCCCATTGCATACCTCCAAGGTTATACCTTTTTGGCTGCACGGCTTAGACCCATTTACCGTGTCGGTATACCCAGTGGGGGGGGGGGCGGGTTACGCCTTCAGGCTCGTGTGAGCACTGTACCGTGAAGGGTTTTGGCGCCCACTTGGTTGCGGCGTGTCTCTCTGTCCCTTCGAGGTTCGACTACCAACCCTTCGAGGCACTGAGGCTGACTCCATCGAGGTTGGTTCATCGTTCTCCCTTCTGGTTGCCTTCGCACCCCTTTGCGGTTTGTCCACGCAGGCTCGCGCCATCGTGGCTTTTCGTCCGACCGACAAGGTTGAATCCGTTTATGGTGACCCCCGATCCGTATCTGAACCACATGGGTAGCCCTGGTACCAGCGTGCGGGCTCCCACCCGTAGCGGTACACGGCGCTTCATTCACTACCCCTAAGGGGGATGGATGGCCGCCTCGGTTGGCGTCTGCAGTGTACTGCCACAAAGGGTTCCATTTTCATGTGCATCAAACCACCCTCGGTGTCGATCATCCATGACGAGCGCGAAACCTTAACGTGGTCAAAATAGCGCGAAAACCATCTAGGAACCATGTCCGTTCTGTCTTCAAAGAATACCACATAGGTCTCGATCGGTTTCGTACCTCATAAGGAAACGAACTTTCATGGTAAGCACAAAAACTCGTTCCCTTCTAGACCATCCGAGGTATATTCATGTCCTTTCTGGTCTCGCTCCCATCCCGTAATGGTCTACTTCCTCTCTCTATGGTTGGGCGTCACCATATAGGTCCTGGCATGTGCCATTCGTTGGGCCTCCTTACCCTTCTGGAAAGCATCCTGCCTCGTCATGCACAGTACATGCGATCCTTTTCCCAAATTGGTGAGTTCCGGAACCGGTTCCAGGTCGAGCTCTACCAGATGCCTACCAACCAGGTGGCAGGCCTAGCGACGGCCATGGGCCCGACGCCTACAAACCCTTTGGAGGATCCTTTATTTGGTGCTAGCCTGAACCCCGGCCTTCTAGCCGCTCCGCAGGCTCCTCTCCACATCGGGTCGTCGGCACCTCCGTCGGTTGCGCAGGCGAGCGCGCCACCTCCGATGGGTGCCGACGTGATGCCAGGCGTCAGCGTGCCTACTAGTACCCCCGTGGGTCATGATAGCGCGCCTAGCCAGGCTCCAGGCCAGGCTCACCTCTTCCAGCCTTGGCCGGGAGCCCATCAGAACACCACTCCGGGTCGGGGATCCTCAGCTGGAGGCTCCTCGGGGCCTCACTTTGCCACTCACCCATCAGGTTGATTGTCGTAACCACTTCTGCATCCCTGTTGGTATTGCTCTTTCAGTAAAGTTAGAAGTTATGTGTTTCCATGTTAGGTTCCAATTTCCATCGAGGGGCATTGCGAGGCGGAAACGCGAAAATAACTCCCCTCCCCCTTCCTTAGACCAGCGTACCACGGTGGGTGAAGCGTAGTTCCTTGTAGGTAAATTGGTTCCATCTGGAGCTACATTTGCGTGCTCGTAGTATGGATTCACCATGATGGTACGACGCTTCGCCTCCGCGCGGGGCAGCGAGCGGTTTTGCCTCCCCGTGAGGTGAAGTGACGTGCCACGCGCTTGCGCGCGGTGGCCAGCAATGTACCTGGATTGGTCTGCATGGCCTCTCACCATGCATGGGCGCACGTGCGGTGTTTCACCCTGGAGGTTACTTGCAAGGCAAATCAAAATATTTGACCGGAAAATTACCCCTCCATATGGTAGTGAAAACGCAGAAAACCCTTTTGGTCTGTATCTCGAGAACCAAGGGGTTTCAGAGGCTGGGAATGGCCGATTCGGGAGCGCGGCACGGTCAAAATACTTAGATTTTTTGACCATGCCGTTGCTCGCTCCCTACACACAATAGTGTAAACCGAATCGGTTACTCCGCACGGCGCGCCACGAGAAGCGCGCGTATGCCTCGTCAAATAAAAAGATACAATTTTTTGAATGTTTCCCCCGTGCGGGTTCGCGCGCGTGCCGCGCATGTGCATGGCGCGTGTGCAACGGCGCGCGTACAACGGTGCGTCCGTCTTTAGCGCTACCGCCCCTTGGACGTACCCTCATGGAATGCTTCCTTCTGGTTGTACCTTCCCGGTGAGCGTCCGAACCGACTTTGGTACTCCTCATTACAATGTGCTTTTCCCCCTTCCTTGGGGGACTGCATTACCTCTAAGGTTTACCCATCATTCGGCATGTCCTCTCCTTTGCGGTTCCAGTAACTTACCCTGAAATGGTGTGGTATGGCTGAGGGCGGCTCAGCAGTGTCACCATCGGCGCCCCAGCCATACCAACGTACGGTGTACTTTAGACCATCTGGGGTACGGCGGTGACCTACAAGGCGTTCCACTGGGAACTCATTAGAGACCTGGGCTGGTATCGTTTCACCACTTTGGTTTAGATGAGCATCGGTACCACTAGGGGTAGGTGTTTCCTCTGAAGGAGCAACCGTAATCCCCGCAGGTGGTACGTAGTCTGGGTCGTCACCCTGTGCGTCATCATTAACCTCGATGGGTGTCCCGTCTTCCCGGGGCTGAGTCCTCAGGGCAACCGCTTGTGGGTCACGCGCGGATTCTCCGCGTTCCTTCCTGGACTGAACCGTCTGAGGTGCAACCGTGATTCGGTCAATAGAGATCGTATTCTCTACACCATCGTGGTTCACCGTCACCGTGTGGTCGGTTGCTCGAACTACCTTGAAAGGTCCCGATGATTTCGGAAGAAGCTTGGAATTGATATCTCTATCAATAGCTTCATCATCGGCCTCATCACCCGGTCGTGGCTTAGCTCCTTTCGGAGGGTGGTCAATAAAGACATATTGACCAGGCGTAGCAGTTACCACTTGGGTTACCTTTCGGTCGTAGTCCTCCTTGTGCCGCTTCTGGGATGCTGTGAGCTTGCTCTCAGCATACTTGAGAGCACGTCTCAACCTCAAAAGGGTATTCCGTTTGACCTGTGACGGTGTGAGCGCTCCGGCGGCTTCTTGTCCTAATGGGTCCCCTTCAACAACAATACCTGGTGGGTGTCTTGACAGTATTAGATCGAACGGCGTAGTTTGCGTCGCTCGATGAACCTGAAGGTTATATGCATATGTCAAGGGCTGCACGAGCTCGTCCCAACCAGTTTGGTGTTCTTCCGTATAATGTCGCAGCCTAGATACCAGTGTTCGGTTAAAGCGCTCCACTTGCCCATTCGTTTGCGGATGGTAGGCAGTAGTGAAGTAGTGCTTAATACCCAAGAGGTTACAAACAGCTTCAAAGAACTTCGAAGCTAAGTTCGAACCATTGTCGGTAAGTAGATAAAGCGGTGCACCATACGGGTAGATCCAATTGTTCAAGAACGCCACCGCGAGGGTCGTCGATTTCGTGTCCTGCAAGGGTATCGCTCGCGTGAGCTTCGAGAACCTGTCGGTGATTACGATGATGTACTGATATCCCCTTGTGGTTTTTGGTAATGGACCCAGAAGGTCATTGCGACGAACTCGAGAGGACCCGCTGCAGGGAATAACTTCAAGTATTTCCTGTGCTTCCGGAGACCTCCACGGGTACGTACGCAAGATTCACATTGACCTACAAAGGTATATATATCATTAGCCATATGAGGCCAGTAGTACCCTTGCCTCAAGGTGTAGTACATTCTCGTACCTCCAGGGTGTCCTGATAGCCTTGGGTAGTGGGCTAGGTACAGCACCCGAGGGCGCAGCACCTTGGGCACTACCTTCTGAAGGGAACCATCAATAGGAGCTCGCCTCACCAGGAAACCATTTCGGTCGACGTCAAAGTTCGAGTCTTTCATACCTACTTGGTCCATGAGAGAGCGGCAATAAACATCGTTTGCTTGCTCTCTCAGGAATTCCTCGCGGGTAATTGGCATGACGTCTGTTTCCTCGAGGGCGAGTATTTCCCGAGCGATGGCATCACTAAACCACGTATCCTCTTCGGGTAGAGTCCAGTAACCTTCTAAGGTATCACCATCAGGGTTGGTAGAGATGGTAAAGCATGGGATATCATCCTCTACCGGCTCGGTGTCCAAACCATCTGTGGTAATGCGAGACATCGCGTCTGCGACATTGTGCTTGATACCTGGACGGTACTGTACGTCATACTCGAACTCTGAAAGTCGTAACCGCCATCGGGCAAGTCTGCCTGATGCGTCGGCCAGACCCAGTATCCACCGTAGGGTATCATGGTCGGTTCGAAGCGTGAACCTTTCACCATATAGGTAGGGACGGAGCATCAACATGCTCCAGACTACTGCCAGACATTCCTTTTCGGTTGTTGTGTAGTTCTTTTCTGCAGCGTGCAAAGCACGGCTCCAGTACCCTATAGGTAGTTTGTCGCCGTTTTCTTGCTCCTGCATAAGACAACAACCAATTTGGGCGTCCGAAGCGTCAGTATCCAACGTGTATCGTAAACCAGCTTTGGGTAATGCCAAGATGGGAGGTGTCAAGAGCGCATGTTTCAGCGCCTCGAACGCATCCATTTCCTCATTGGTAAGACATTCAAACCTTGTAGGTTGACCTTTCAGCAGCTTCCTGTTGAGGGGAGCCGCTATCTTGGCAAATCCCTTGATAAACCGGCGGTACACATTTCACAAACCTATAAAGGATCGGATTTCCGTCTGGGACGTGGGTGGCTTCGCCTCCTGCACGGCCCGGATATTCCGCGGCGTCACTTCTAACCTCCCAGGGCTGATGATATGACCAAGGTATTCTACCTCTTTGGTGAAGAATTCGAACTTGCGGAGCTTCAACGTTACTCCAGATTCCCTCAAAAGGTTTAAAACTTCCCTAACATGGTGGAAATGTTCCTCTACCGTCCTGGAATATATGATTACATCGTCGATGTATACCAGAGCGGTTCTCCACTTCACCTTCGAAAGGATTATATCTAACGCCCTCTGAAAGGTAGCCGGGGCATTTCGCAACCCAAAGGGCATACGCGTAAAACGGAATAACCCAGCGTGGCAAGTAAACGTAGTTTTGTCCTTGTCTTCTTCCCTGATAGGTACCTGCCAATAACCACAATTGGCATCGAGCGTAGTAAAGATCTTGGCGTTGCCCAACGAATCTATACACTCGTCCATTCTAGGTATTGGGTACGAATCCCTAATGGTCGTACTATTCAGTCTTCTGTAGTCCACACAGAACCGCATACGGGTATCATTCTTCTTTGTGACGAGAACCACAGGGCTGGCCCAGTCCGCATTTGCTGGTTCTATGACACCTTCACGGAGCATTCTCTCGACCTCATTGAGCTCAACCTCCCGGGCTTTTGGACCTGCACGGTAAGGCTGCTGGTAAATGGGTTTCCAGCCAGGCACCATATCAATACGGTGCTCTGTAGCCTCAATTTGGCCCAACCGGCCCGACCACATGGGTTCAAATTCTTCTAAGAGACTGAGGATCCGGTCTCGGAGAGCCTGGTTCTCCGCACCGATCTGGACTTCCTCTCTCCAATTCCGCACTGGGTCCAGTTCCATAGTCTTTTCCTGATCCCTAACCTTAAAGGTACTGGCGATCTTCTGTTCCATTTTGGTATTTGTCGATAACGGGGGCGCATATGCAGGGTATGGCGCATCCGTTCCTCCTCCTTCCTTAGAGGTAGCGACCTCGCCCAACACATTAGGTGAGACCGTGAAAACCCCTTGTGGTGCCGGCAGTGCGATTCCAATAGTGGTATTCTTGGGTAACTTAACAATGTGATTGCTAAAGTTTCTCAAGTACACCTTGAAGGCTTGGTTAGGGATGTTGTCGATAATCCCGTTTGCCATCAAGGCGAGATGTCTTTCTGCCAACCTAGGATGGTTCTGTAGCATTACCAATCCGGGAACTGCGCATGAGACATTCACTACCATTTGGGTCATAGCCGGAATTGAAACCAATTTGGTGAGCCGTATCTTGTTTGAAACGGTTTCGGTGGGTATATTGAACCTAGGCTTCTTACGCCAACCATTTTTGGTCTGCGTATTACCCAGTATGGCAATACGACCACCTTGACGGAGAGCGACCGTTCGGGACCCTGGCAAAATTGCCTTGACATGTCTGTCAATAAAGTTGGTCCCGAGGATACAGTTTGTCGCCAGACGATCCACCACGAAGAAATTGAGCTTCACCTTCAAGGTTCCAAGTTGTACCACAGTGGTTAACATTCCTCTAAGGTGCAGTGGGCGCTCGTTAGCGTCCACCAGCGGGTTGATAGTCGGGGCAGGCCGAATGTTCCGCAAGACCGCATCGGGTATGACGCGAGCGTTCAGCACATTCGGACCGGCGCCGGTATCGAGTACACACGCAACGGGGACCTGTAGGTAATTGAGAAAGCTTACTGAAGCATTAACTTTATAGTTATTGTACTTCATTAGACACCACATTGGGTACATCTGATTCTTCTTTTTCCACCATTAAGGTTTCCCGTTCCGGTATCGACGGGCCTTCCAATTCACGGTTAGGGGTGGCCCCTACGCTAACCGTTCGGTGTTTTCCTGCTCCTCTTGAGCGGGACTGTCCTTCTCCAAGATTGGTGTTTCCTCGACGAGATGAACCTGAGATGGTGATGGTTGAGCTTGTACCCTCTTTCCAGATCCATATAGGTTACGGTGGTTTTGCTGCCTGGCACTGATCAGATGTTCGCGCACCCCTGGGGGTATTTTGTCACATCTGTTCGCCAGATGGTCTGGCGACAAACAGAGCCAGGAGACCAATCCACCTGTCTGGGGATCACGCATTGCCATAGAGGTAGGTCGGGTCACCGGATTGGTCGGTGCTGTAGCATAGGAAGATGCTTGCGAACCACCCGTTGAGGTTTGTTGAGTGCTCGCCGCACTCGGTGGCGACCTTACCGAAGCTGGTGGTACTGTCGACGACCAATTACCAATGGAGGGGGCTCGTGACTGAGCCTGCGGCGCAGTCACGAGATGAACTGCCATTCCTGTTGGTACGCGAATGAGCGAATCTCCCTCTGAGGTAGTGCTTTCTTCTAGCTCCAATACTGACCGTTTCGGTTTATCCTTTGAGGTATGGGACGCCGACGGCTTCTTTCCATGACGGAGAGTGTCGCCTAGTCCCTGGCCATAACGGGCAAGCCCATTATAGTCCACCTTACGGTTGTTCGCCAGGTAATTGCGTACCTGCGAACGGATCGCTTTGTCAACATTGTCGGCAAAGAGCGACTTCAACCTACTAGTGGTAAAGACATTACCGCATCGGGTGGCCAGATTCCAAAGGCCCAACGAGAATTCCATTTCGGTTTGGCTAGAGCGTTGGAGATATGCCTGCACCTCAGCGTAACCTTCCTGGATAACCTCATCGGTAGCGTAAGTTTCCAACATGAAATTAACCACTTCTGGGTACGTCTCTAACATCTCTGTCCCCTCTTCATCAACCGCCAGGGTATTTCCACGGAGCCTGCCTTGCAGCAAGTGGTAAGCTTGACCTTTAAGGTAAAACTGGAATAACCACATGGCAGCACCTTCGGAAAAACCATTTTGGTCACATGCAATCTTGAACTTCTGTAGAAACTCAATTACCGCAATGAGATCATCACCTGTGAAGGTAGTATCACCCATCTGGAAGCTGAGCTTCTTGTGGTGCTTGGTGATCTTCTGCGCAACCTCTTGGGTGTAAGCAGAGGATCGGTTTCTCAACCGATATGACCTATAATCAACCGCTTTGGTGAACATATCGTTCAGCGGCTGACGCACCTCTAGGGTTGTATCGGTGTCCGAATCCGAGTCGGACGACTCGTACCGTTTCTTCTTACCTTTCCGGTTTCTCTTTGACGACTTCTTCGCCAACCTGTTCGGTTTCTTCTTGCGTCTACCTTTACGGTCATCATCCGACGATGAACCAGTATCGGTATCGGAGCTCGAGGAATCGGGGTCAGAGTCGTAGCCGCGATTCTTTCCCTTTTTCCCCCTCCTTTCTTTACCCTTGCAGTTTCTTCTTCGTCGCCCCTCTTCTGGGTCAGACGAATCGTCCACAGGTCCACCAGTCTTGGTGTCCTTTCGAACGTTACCTCCAATGGGTGGCAAGTACACGTCTCGAGGGCCCATCTCTATATGGTCCTCTTGAACTTGCCTTAAGCCTTGTAGGTACGCACTATCGGCCGGAATTGGCTTGATTGGTGCGGAAGAACCGGCAGGGATCCCTTGTGGTATGCGAGTAACCACATTCACCCCAGGGGTTTTGGCTTCCGCCATTCCTTCAGAAACCCAAAGGTCTTGAACCACTCGGTAGATATGCTCCCGGGCACCCGTTAAGAGGTATGTTTCAACCAATTTAGGTATGCGTTGAGAGAGCTCGTGCACGGCTCGATCAACCACCAAGCGGGTAACGGCGTCCATGTCCATTGAGGTCATAGCTTCATTAACCGTAGCGGTAAAAAGAGCTTTCGCTCGATCTTCCAATTGGGGCCAAAGGTCCTCAACCGTTGTCGGAAAATCCTTGTTAGGTTCAGGAGCCAACGGTGGCTGAGTGCCCGTATCCTTCGAGGTTCCGGCCCGAGGTTGCCGAAGCAACTCCTCGGGATTATCCAGAATGGGTTTAGCGGCTGACGCCGCAGCAGAACCCTTGTGGCTAGGTGGCGCGCTAGAGCCACGAGTAATCCTTTTAGGTCTTTCCATAGTGACCAATAGTGGTATCCAATTGCTTCGCGAGTATTCCTACGAAACCAAATAGGTGTGTGAACTTCCAGAATCCTTTCGAATGTCTTCTGTTCACCAGTAAAGGTACGACAAAAACCAAGCAACTTCTAAGTCGGGAGACCAAAATGTCGTACAAATACCGATAAGGTGTGTGGTCCGCCTGGTAGAGGGAGCGCGCGAGGGCTCAACCTAAAGGGGAAAAACACACAACCAATATGGTAGTAGGGCACCTGAAACCCGCAGGGGCAAACGGCGGGGCAACTAGTCTAGACCGTGTAGGTGTACGGTAGTAGACGTCGACGTGCGGTAAAACCTGAATAGTAATAGAGTAGCAAGTGACCAAGATGGTATAGTTACTGCCCTAGTGGTGCCTGACTTTACAATACCCGAGGGGGAAGGCGAGGTGCACCACAATATATACAAGGTGCACCGACGCCGATCTCCCATGCGGGCAGGACGTCATCGGCTGTGCCCATGACCTACTGTCATGGCCCAGCAATGCTAAACTATCCTAGACTATAAATTAGAAATTAGAAATTATAAAATACAGAATACCAATTGGGTACAGTGCAGCCAGCAAGGCGCACCAGTAGACCCACGTGGCACCAACCCATTGAGGTCTCATTGTACTACAGTACATGAGTGTACCCGCGAGCGAGCGGTAGCTGCTTATCTCACTGTTACTAGCCTTTGCTTCTCGTTCCCTCCTTCGCTGGCGTGTGAGCTCAATCGGATGAAGGCGTTCCATGTAGTCCATCATCGAGAGGATAACACTACCTTCTACGTCTTGTAGGATGTTGCAGCCGGCGAATGTTAGTTTGTTCCCGAGCCTCACTTTCCCAACGGAGAATTCCTCTCGGAGCCTATCCATGAATTCCTTTATGTCCGATTCGCTACCGGCGACAAGTAGGTCATCTACGAGCTTCGCAATGATGAGTACGATGTGTCCGATCTCGTTCCGCTTCAGGAACAGTTGATTAACGCCGTATACTCTTTCGAGTACTTCGGTATCCAGCATCCAGGATTCTATGCGCTTCGCCCACTGTCTTCCCGCTTCTACAATTCCATATGGGAGCTTCGTCAGTTTCCATAAAACGCCGCGCTTCGTTTTGAATTCAGGAGCTGGTCGGACGTATATCTCCCGCTTGATCGGCCCACTCTGTAAGAACGCGCCCTTAATATCAGCCACTCCGAACGTAAAGCCAAGGCATAGAGCGATGCTTATTAGAAGCCTGACTATGACCATATCGGCGTTGGAGCAGTCCTTGCGGATAGCATCCTTCTCGTCATCTCTATTTCCGTGTGTCACAAGGCGAGCTTTTAACTTCCTGACACCATCTTCGTCTTGCTTCACCTTGTACACCGTGTGCGAGGAGATGACGTTACTGTTCCGAGGCACAGTCGCTTCGTCTACTTCCTCGTAGGCTTCCACCCAGTTATCGTCGTGTTCCCTTATTACGGCCTTTCGGAGAATCCAAGACGGGGCGAACTGCACATCTCGAGCTGAGACCTGTCTGGAGCCGATGACTCTTTGCATATCCTCCAGGACCTTCTGTTCCACAGATGTCAGGTCCCGAGTCACGTTCATCTCCGGCTCCGCGATCAGTTCGTCGGTGTAGCTACCCATATCTTTGAACACACGTTCCTTTTCCATGTCGTTTGTTGCCATTAGGGAGGCGGAACCTTGCACGATCTGCTCTTCTTCACTCTGCGAGTCGGGAGTCAACGTGAGGTCGATGTAATCTTCCATTAGACCTTCACCGAGTTCTCGAGCGAGGTGAGAGTTAGGTCGCAACCTGATGTCCTCGTATGCGATCCTTGATATCGGACCTCTCGGTGTTCTTCTCACTTCGACTAGATGTCTATGCGGCTTAACCACGGTTGCGCTACGCCACTCGTCTGGGACGTTATTAGCCGTTGTCTTGAAGTAGAACAGTACGGCGTCGCCGGGTTTTATAGACGATTCCGAGAGGCTCGAATGGTTGCGAGCCCTCATTGCCCGTTGCAAAGCTCTGGTGGCCGATTGCTCCCTGTACGCATTCAGTAGGTCTTCGGTCACGAGCCGTCTCGGTGCGCCGAGGATGGAAGGGGCGTAACCCTTGGCAAGCTCGAAAGAGCTTAGGACCTTTGACCCGCTGAAGCAATTCGACAGAAATGTTGCCCTAGATAGCAGGGTTTTATCGCTTCCTATGGTGCTTTCCTTTTGTAGCCGTTCGAGAATCCGTTTAACCACTCCATTCTTTCGCTCGACGATACCTGTCTTATTGTGACGCCTGACAGGTCTAGCTTTGAAGCTAATGTCGCGCCCTGACAGGAATCTCTTGATCTCCCGACAGTTGTACTCGTCGTCGGCTGACAGGGAGTTGGGAGTGCCGTGTCGGTTAAGCCATTCGGTTTCGATTAGAGCTTTAGCTGTGCGAGCTTCTCGATTCCCAGACATCGCTGTTTCCGAGTACCCGGTCCCACAGTCCACAATGTGTAGAACCAAGTACTTGGTATCGCGTATCGTGCAGAACGTATAATCCATCTGGATTTCTACGTTAGATGCTTGATTGACATGCGATATGGAGATCTTTTTGGTCGGTAGCGGTAGCCCGGATTCTGCACATATCGGAAAATTCTCCGTAGTACGATGTGCTTCACGCCTTACTTCTTCGGAGCACAACCCCGCTCTTCTACACAGTTCGATGATCTTCTCGGGAGGAGCGTGTGTAAGTCGGTGCAGTCTCTTTATGAGTGTGCTGGGTCTTGTGCTCTTTGCCACTGTTGACAGAAGGTTACCCATTGATGGCGTGATCAGAACGTGAGCTCTCGCGTCATACATAGTTGTAGACCTGATGTAGACTTCGAGAACTCGGGCTTCCTTATCCGTGGGTCGACAGATAATAATTGTGGCTGGTTTCCTTGAGAAGTCGGTGACGCTGTACTTCCTTACGTCTAATCCGATCGTAAGAGGCGAGTCGTCGTCAAATAGGTCAAATGTCAGCTCGACGTACCGATTATTCGTATCCTGCATGGAAAGGGTCCACGAACATACAATCTTCTTAGAATTAACGCAATTATGACCCCAACCACGCCGATAATTCGATCTAGGTTCGGAAGGTTTGAATTCGATGCCTAGCGTCTCGCAGAGAAGTACAGCTGAAGCGAGTTCCCCGGAGGATATCGGGCTCCCCTCATCCAGAATGGGATTCGGATCGGTATTGGGCGTACCGGAATCCCTTACTGAAAAAGCACCTTCTTTTTGTCCTTTTTCCCTTTCTCATTACGACCGCGTTTGTATGGCGTGTAGCCATGCTTCCTGTTCTCCACAATGTTACCACGCATGTCGTCCTTTTTCGTGTCGCCTTCTTCCCCATTTCGGGCGCCGTTTGCGTCATGTGCGGCCTTGTTATTTTCGTACTCACGTTTACGCTTACGGTTCTTACGGTTGTACTTGTTGGAGTTTAGGTACGAATTGGTAGAGGGCTCTGTTGGTTTACCTTCCGGTTGTATCTCGTCGAGATCTTTTTCCTCCAACCCTGCTTCCTCAAGGGCGCAGATGGCATCCTGTAGCCCGATCCAGGAACAGATATTTTCGGAGTCGTACACCTTCTCGTTCTGCATAATAGCAGCATCGATGGCTGTAACAGATTCCGTGAATGTCGACTGATTCGAAATGTTCAATGGTCCTTCCATTGACGCGGTCAAAACGTTTCTAATCACGTACATCCTGTCTTTAGTCAGCGGTATGAAAGAAGTGTCCTTCTCGCCCTTGTTCTTTGCGGAGACGACGAGATTGGATATTATGTTTGAGAACGTTTGCGTCGATAGCCTGGCGTTCAGGAGAAGGATTATAGCAAAATTCTGACTGTCGCTTGAATCCTGCCCTCCTTTCGTGAGGTTCAGATATGACAGGGCGGGTCCTGCAAAGCGCTCGATGTAGGCGGAGATTGTTTCACCAGAATTGCGTTTACAGCAAGTGACCTCTTTGTAGAGCTTCACAATCCGACGCAGCCTATCCACGGTAGAGTCTTTAGCCACGAGATTGATGATCTTTTTGATGACAATCATTTGGTCCAGAGCTCCACCGTCGGGTGGCGGAGTAAGTACGAGCTCCCCAGTCCGGACAGCCTTTTCAACGAGTTCCTTCTTTGCAAACTCTGAAGTGCGATAGAGTCTCATTCCTAGTGTAACGGCGGCTTTCTTGGCTCTGTTGTCACCACCAGTAGCGAAAGCACAAAGGGTTTCGGCCCATTCGTACACAGCTTCGCGCCATTGTAGCTTGTCTGTATCGGGACGCAAGCGAGGTGGTGTTAATATGTTGCTTGGAGAGATCCTCTCCTGGGCCCATAACTTTGGCTTGAACTTCGCTGATAGAGTCGAAGTTCATCTTTCGCAGTGATGGAGAGACGGTTCACAAGCAACACAAATCGGCACAGAGGTCTACCCGGGCTCTCCTGTAGAGCTCCTGGGCTAATGAGTGTGCCTTTAAATAAGGATACTACGCGACTCTTGGGCTAACTGTGACGTACTATTACTGCTTACTAATTAAAGGTAGTTGTACGTCAAGTAGCAAATGCGTACGTGTCTATACGCCATTAACAACAGTACATAAGCGCATCAACACGATGGTAAAAGTTAAAAAAGTGCAAACGAGAAGCGTCTGCGGCAGTGCGCGCCGGGCGCGACGGGCGGTCGCCATCATTTTTATCGACAAGCTGTCACGGGCGGCCGCCGTGGCGCTCCCAAGTTATAGATAGCGTCGCGCGGCACGGCGGGCGCGCGCGTCCAAATCTGACGTAACCGTCCGCGCCCAACGGCAGCAGGCGCGCCGCTTTGGTGGACGGTTGTACTGTAGATATCATACTGTACTGCATCTACAGTACAGTACTACACACGGCGCTGATGTGGACAAACGGCTGTCGATAACGCGCGATGACGATAACTTGATAAGATATGATATGTGCACCTCGCAGCGCGCCGCGTGCGAATGGCCGCGCGCGCCGCCAATTAAACGTTCGCCCACCACCACTGTGTTCCATTCCATCGCGCGCCCGCCGCCGCGGTGGCGGTGGATGACGGCCTCAAGGTGCCATGCGGCGCTGCCGTGCATGACATGTTTCGTACCGTGCGGCCGAAATCATTTCTCACCATCTCATCTGCAGCCGCCTGTTGAGCAGCCCTAGTGTCACAGCCTGTGACTCACAGCTAAACACTTGCCGCTGTGACACTCTCGCTCACGCTCAATTCACTCGTGTGCAAAAACGGCGCAACCGTTCGTCTTTAAGACAAAGAAGGGGGCAACAAAACTCGCATCAGCATCACATGCGAGACCAAGTATGTATCCGTCGAATCAAGTAGCGGCACCGTTGCAACGCAAACTTTAGGACAACAAAACCCACCTCCAAATTCGTTCCAAACGGCCTTCGACAACTTGGTATGTCAATCGACAGACACGCCAGCCGTACAGTAGATAGTACTTCCCTTTAGGACACACACATATACACGAAACGGGACGATAACTCTGTCATTATCATCATCATCATCATCATCATCACCCATCATCATCGCGCCTCGTCCGAAAATCACTCCTCAATAAACAAGCCAATCTCAGTAGAAAAAAAGGGAGTGGTTAGTCGGTGCTCGTCTCTCCGTACGCCCCGGCTAACCACACGATGAGATTCACTTGTCACAGATTTGTGCCGACGCCATGATGGTGAGTGTGCCGGCCACACGACCATGTTTTGCACGCGCGCATTGCACCAAAACACATGCAGTGTGCCCATTCGTTGCTTGATACAAAATGAAATATACGCTTGCAGCTTGTTCTCCCTCTCTCCCACACACACAAACACCACCAACCTCCCCTTACCATCACCAGGAATCTGTTCGTCCATTACACTAGATATCCCTTACCACACAATCTCCACCATTACTAGCAGAATCACCGTCCCAGAATTCCTTCGGAGAGACAACGAGTACAATTATTGGGCACACGCCCTTCTCCCAACGTCTTCATATGTTGGAACACAATCTCACCAATTCCGCGACCAATTCGTTCCCCAGCAGGCAGCGCAGGCGGGAAGTGAACGCCCGCCCACAAACGACTTTGCGCGCAGTTAGCTGCCGCCTGAAGCGGTCTGCCAAACGCCACAGTAGTGTCCTCCGCTAAGAAAAACGGCAAGCTGCCGACGGTATACCGGATCTTGATGCTGGGCACAAATCCCATCTTGTCACGCACATAAGTCTCAACGTGCTCCATAGCCGCGGTGCAAAGAGCAGCACTTCCGGAGGGGAACTCCGAATGCGGCTGAGCGCTGATCAACGATTGCCAATCCTCTGCACGCACTTCACCGAAGCCAACCTCCTCGCTGATGAACGAGCTGAAGCGTTGGTTGCGACGCAAATTCCTGATCAGAGTACCGGGCCGCACGAGGTCATGTCGCCGCTTCTCCCTCCACGTCAACACCAGTGCGTCGTGCTGGCTGAGCATCTCGCCCAGGAACTGCTGCGCCACCTGGAACGGAGTGAGACGCGCAGCGGTCTCGTAGAAGGCGGAGATGCCGCCCGTGGACAGCAACTTGTTGTCCCACCATCTGGCGTAGAAGCGCTGCTGTGGCGTTAGCGATGCAGCAGCCTCCAGCACTTGATTAACAAGGCGCTCCGCCACGCGTCGATCGCTATAGGCGATTTGGCGAGCGTTGCGCCTCCGGAACGGAGGCGACACACGTCGCTTGGCGGCATCTGCTTCCGGCACGATGAGCGGATTGACGGCTCTGGCAAGCTGCGGCACGACGTGAATCTGATGGGCCAATCGGCCGTTACCCAAGTCGAGTTGATCCGGCACCCATCTCAACGGGCGCGCGAGTCGGAACGGCTCATCGTACGGCGAATTGACCGGCCTGTAGGAGGTGAAGTCCTCGAAGGGAACGCGGCCCGTCTGGCGGGAGCGGTCGCCGAGCGAGTTCCAGCCGTCGTTCTGGAAGAAGTCTGCGAGGCGGTCGCCCGCCAAGTTGGCCCAGCCGTTGAGCGTGGAGGGATCGCGCGACGACGAGACGGGCTCCAGATCGAACTCGCGCAGAAAGTCGGCGTAGCCGCCCATCTCGGTGGGGAACTCGCGCAGCAAGGCGCGGTAGGTGGCGTACGACACGAGGATGGCGTTGGTGTCGGGCTCGCAGAAGGAGGGCGGCACGGTGTCATTGGTGCCGAAGAAGGAGAGGGCGGTGGGCTCACAGGCGGCGCGGGCGTCGTAGATGGCGGCGCCGCCTATAAGGGTGTAGCGCACGATGATGGGCGTCTCGGCGAAGAGCAGGCTGGGCGGGGTGAGGGCACCGGCGGCACCGTTGATGGGCAAAAACTCGAGGAAAAGCTGCTCGGCCAGCGACTGGGTGCGCGTCTCGACGGCGCGCGGGAAGAAGAGCGCGGAGATGAGCGGCAGCAGCAGCAGCGGCGGCATGACGAGCGCCATGAGCAGGCGGTACGGATAGCACGACAGCGCCACACGCGGCGGTAAGCCAGTGCAGCCGAGGCGCTTGGACATGGTAAGCGAAGCGCGGGCGCAGCGCGCGGCGGGCGGGCGGCTGGCTATCACCAAACGGGAAGCACAGACGGCTGTAGGCGCCACCAACGCAGCTGGCTGGTAGACGCGCTGCTCGTCTACTTTTTACCGTTGCGAGCAGCAGCAGCCGCGCCAAGCGCAACGGCGCGCAGGCGGCGCTTCCGCGCGCGAGCGCGTGCGCCGCGCACGTGCGAGCGCGCCGCGCCAGCGCCGTATCATACACAGCGGCCACGCGCGTGGCTGCCGCGCCTCGGCAGCGCGCGCGCGCGCGCGTGTGTGCGCGAGGCGTGCACGCGCGCCGGTTGACAGTGTAAACTGGGGCGGCTGTCAGCGCGGCGCGCATTCCCGCACTTGTCGTCACGGCTGTGCGTTGCACAGGCGCCGGCGACGCGCCCCTGCGGCGCGCTTATCTATGGCGTCGGCGACTCGCGCCGCGGCTGGTGGCTGGCGGCTGGCGGCTGGCGGCTGGCGGCTGGCGGCTGGCAGCTGGTGGCGGCTGTTAGATACGCGCGAGAGAGCCGAGAGACGGCGGAAGATAACTTAGATACTGTACCAAAGGTACCTTCGTATCTACAGTAGCATCTACTGTATATACGAAGGTACGTATACCGCTTTCGCGCAGCAGCGCGCAAGTTGGTGTCGCCCCCCCACGGCGCCTTATCTATCCCATCGCAGCGCTGCCGCGCTCGCGCCCACAGCTCTGCCGCGCTCGCGCCGCGCTCGCGCCCACAGCTCTGCTTGGGGCCACGCCGCTAATTCAGTGACGCCACCTCGCGCGAATCACAGCGCGCCGCATACAGTGTAAGACATAATCCACTCGCGCACCAACCAAAAGGCCGCACGCTGATCCAAAGCGCGTTGCGCTCCGCCCGCCGGCTGCGATCGAGATCCCGCCTGATCGGCGGCCTCTCGTCCGCGCGGAAACGAACCGGCGTCGTAGATATCTACCGTTGTATCTACGTAGCATCTACACAACTTACTTCGCCATGTCGTTGTTTGCGCCACAGCGCCGCGCACTGGCCGCCCTGCTGCTGGCCGCGTCGCCGTCTGTGCTCGCCCTGTCCGAGCCGCAGCCGCTCGAGCCGCTGTCCGCGCCGTCGACACCGCCCGATCGCCTACGCCAGCTGCTGCAAAGCGCTAAAAAACTGTCCGCGCAGCCGCCCGACGTACCGCCCACCGCCGTGTCGCGCGAGTCGCCCGCAGAGCTGTTCGCCGCGCAAAAGCTTCTCGATCGCTACTACGCGCTTTCGGCAGACGCCATTCAGCAGGCGGGCTCCACTGGCCAGCGTATTGTCGCGCCGCACCCCAAGAACAAGCCGCCCGCCAACCGAACGCCCGCGGAGCAGGTTTTCCGCCCGCTTGCTGCGCATACCTTTGCGGCGCCGGCTTGTGTCAGGTACCTCATTGTCGGCGGTGGCACGGCCGCGTGGGCCGCGATAGACGCTATCTTGCACCATGATCCTCTCGCTGTCAATCAGATCCTGCTTGTTGGCGAGGAACCTTATCTGCCCTATAATCGTACAATGCTGTCCAAGGAGCTGTTTGAGAGCGATCAGTTGAAATCACCAGTGTCGCCTTCGCATGTGCAGTACGCGTACAACAATTTCAAGCCCGAGATGCAGCACTCCAGGGTTTCTGTTACTAACGAGAAGGCTATTCTGCTAGATCCGGATGACAAGTTTGTGCAGCTCGCGTCTGGCCATCGCGTATCGTATGACAAGCTACTGCTGGCCACGGGCGGCGTCCCGCGAGCTGCTGCATCCGTCACACCGGCTTTGGAAAAGCCAAACATCATCCAAAATGTTTCCACCTTCCGAACGCTGCAAGATTATCATAGCCTACGAGACAAACTGCAAAACCCACAGCAATCAGTTGCGGTGGTCGGCGGAGGGTTCTTGGGTACTGAACTTGCGCTCGCTCTTACCTCGCTTTCAGACAATGTCTCACTGCTTATAACCGAACCGGGCGTGCTCTTCCGTGTGCTACCTCGCTACTTGTGCCAGTTCCTTGCGAAAAAGCTCACACAGGCCGGTGTGAATGTAGTCCAGAGCGCTATAATAACGGACGCCACGCCATCTGCAGATCAGCAAAATGCCGTTACTTTGCATATTGACGCTGCGGAACCAACGAAGCTTGACGCCAGTCATGTAGTCGTGGCCGTGGGGATCGATCCTTCCACTCAACTTGCCAAAACAGCGGGCTTGGAACTTGATCCCAACAATTCTGGAATTCGTGTCAACGATTTCATGATGGTTGAACCCGATGTGTTTGCAGCGGGAGACGTTGCTTCATTTCATGACCGTGCACTGGGTCGTCGACGAGTTGAACACTGGGATCATGCTGTCGTCAGTGGCAAGATCGCGGGAGCTAACATGACAGGCGCCAGAGAAAGATACAAGCTACAATCCATGTTTTGGAGCGATTTGTCTGCAGTTGATGTGCACTTCACCGCCGTTGGCCTTGTGGACTCTACTCTGCAAACTGTGTCTGTGTGGAACCTTGAGAGCGAGGGGAATGCTGATTTGCCGTCGCTCAACGAATATCAATCTGGCGTCGTTTACTATCTTAACGAGCGCAGCGAGATTGTTGGTGTTGTGTTGTGGAATCCGAAGAGAGGCGCTGGCGGTTTGCGGAGGGCTAGGGCTTTGGTGGACGCAAAGACGAACGTTCAGCTTCTTGACGAAGACACGCTGGCTGCACTCGTCAACCTTGAGAGCGGTGAATTCCGCCATTGCATACGAACTAAATCCGCCAAGGGGTGAACTGTGCTTCGAATGACATGCCGTTCGTGTTACTGACACTGCTCGCTTGAATACAAGAGCGTCATCATGTTCCATTCAGCTAGCGAACGCAAACTCGGTTAGCATTCGCTCATCCAGGGTAACGAGAACGTATCGGCTCTCGGTCTGCACAAATGATTTGTGCCAGCCGTGATCGCCTGTACGATGTTTTTCGAGAAACGTATTGTTCCTTGCGTAAGCGTGACCGCATCTTAACACAACTAAAATTTTGTGACTGTCTGTCGTGTAGGGCGTAACTTTTCTTTCGACTTGCGCATGGTGGACCCCAACAAACCCTGAACGTCTGTGACACGAACTTTTTGACATGTAGCCTTGTGGGCTACATTATGTTCGTGGCTGTTTGTTGGAGTTCCTCCTTTGGGAGTCATTATCGGAAATCTGTAACGTTCCTACCCCAGAAAAATATACCATTCCCATTATTCATCTATCCACACTGCGTGAAATGCATACTAACGCATAGGCGTGCTTTTTATTCTCTTTGGGAGAACCGATCATGATTCTCATCCTCAACAATCGCGCTGCTTCGACATGTGGTGGTTCTGCTTGACAGACATGTGGAACTCGCTGGAGAATACTGCAGGTTTGAACAGAACATTTTGGGAATCTGGATGGTTCAAAGGTGAGGTAATGTAGTTGTACCAGTTCTGGTGAGTATTTTCTTTTTGGTTTAACAAGGATTATAAGGTTAAAGGGTTAAGAGGGATAGAACGCTAGCTTTTCTTCCCTCGAAGTAGGTCACGCTCTTGTTCCTACAGCGTGTCTACGGACATGCGCTAAATGTCATGGACCTTGTCTGGGAACAGAGTTCTTTGAGAATATGTGTGACGGTGCATGTGATAACAGAAGTTTGAGCACCATCTTCAGTTTATTCAGATACAAAACTGTGACTCGTCAGAATAACAACGCGCAAACGACGGGCCCCCCTACCCTGATCTAAGCGATCCACATTACCGGGAACTTCGTTTGCGTTGCTGCATGGAAAAAAATGTGCGCCGAAGAGTTACTTCAAGAGTACACAAGAAAATCCTGCACATTGGGATGAGGCATACTCGTCACTCCCACAATGTCGAGCTTCTTTCTTTGCTGTGGACCACAGCTTTCGGTCTGACGCTCGAAACTGCAGGGGAGCACATCGCTACGTAGGTTTCTCAACTACGCTTTCGCTTACAACACGTTTCTACAACAAAGGAACTATGCGGCACCAATTTCCTTATACTGCGCAGTTGGGCGAGTTGATCACCTTCAGTGTAGCATGCCTTCCGGACAAGAATCCTAAAACCACTAAAGTTTGCGGAGAAAGCTTATGTTTGGAAGACGAGGAATCCCCAAATGAAGCAGGCCTTGACAGAATTAGACTTTGGTTCTCTCCAAAACAAACACATGGCCTTTGTTATCTCTTCCAATTCTGAAGGCGTCGTCCAAGTACGTGATGTCAAGGTATCCATCAGGGTTAAATATCTGTGTCAGTAGCGAGATGTTTTGTCCAAGCATGGCTTCAAACGAAGAGGGTTCTAATGCAGTTCCGATAGTCGATACATTTACCCGCGTAGAACTGACAACATCATACCGAGCTGTGATTGTAAAAGTTCCTGAAGTTCCGGTGAACACCTCGAATTCAATAACGTTCTTGCTTTCGCACTTTGAAGAATCAATCAGCTGAAAAAAGTTGCCAAGCTTAACCAAACCCGGTTTTCGAGGAGTGGAAATTGCAAGCCGGACCCTCTTCTTTCCCAGAATCTCTAATGTTGTGTAGAGCAGTCGCCATGAACCATCAGCGGCTATTGCATCATCCGAGGTAGGGCTTGGATTAGGATTGTTTCTTTCGATTTCGTTAATCAGCAGCTCAAGCTTACTCCGGTCTTCATCCTGCAGTCCAAATATGCCCCCTTCCTTCCCAGCAATCGATTCAATTTCCTTTCTTAAGTTCGCTACTCCAGTCGCAGTGGCTGAACAGCACACCACCCGCTTGATCCGGGAGTTTCTTTGGTGTATGCTGCATCTAGAGCTGGCAAGAAACGAAGTCTGTGTCGGTGTCGCATTACGAGACGAGACGAAGAAAGGAAGGACGAATGTTGTCATGATGTGAGGCAGTTAATGGTTCAATGAAGTCCATGCCTCATTATGCAGTTCGTGAGGTCAGGGCTATGACTTTGTGATGGCGGGCAGCAGGATCTGAAAAAAAAAGGAATGGCACCACCATGGTGTTTGTCCATTGATACCAAGATCAGTGGTTCCGGATTGCTAAAAATGACGCACCAATTCGGCAACATGGGTAATAAAAATTTTTTACTTGAAGCCGAACTTGATAGCGATAAAATCTTGGGTGCGCGAATTTCACAGAGTTTAGTGCTTCAGTGGGCTGCCTTATCCTTGGTACATCTAGTCTGAAAAGCTATTCTAGGTTGCAATGCTGTCCGTGTGGTTAGTTTTCTTATAGCAAAACCAAAAACTGTTCAAGAAGGGAGGAAGAATTCATCTAGCGAAAAAAAAGTTGTCCAACGACACTCTTCGGATACATCTTCTGGAAACGAAATAGTTTCTCTTCGATATGTCGTCTACAGGCTCATTTGGGACGATGTTCCTCATTTGTACTGCAATGTAGACCTGCCGTTCTGCTTTTTCTCTGAGAACAGAGGTCACAGTATCAACGGGCAATGGACGTTGACGAAAGCTGTGAACATCTTGTTTCATCTTCCATGAGACTATTGTACCCACCCCTTAATGCTTTCAATAGACAAAAACAAAGATGTGAACGAGAGGAAAAATAGTTTGAAAGAAGAGTTGATTTGGTATACAAATGAAGCTCTGAAAGCTGTGCGGTGTGCACAACCTTACTGCACACCTACTCGTCCAAAGATTGGGCTCTGGACTCGTGAATAGACCCCCCAAGCCGCTTCAGCTCGACACTAGCAAATTACGGACAATATCTGCTTGAACTTCAACGAAGAGATGGAGAGAACTACCCAACTTCTTCTTTCTTCATGATGTACTTGTACTGAACATCACTTCCGATCTACTACTCTATCGCTCTTGGCGCCTGGTTCTCTTATATGATACAAGTTGTACCATGGATGCCTTACCATTCCAAACAATGGGACAGAGTCATCTGTTTCGCAAACTAAAAACCATACTTTCATGGAATCATGAGTGATTTGTATTGCCCGACAACAACAAATCCCGCTTCAGAATCTTGCTTCACCTCGGGCAGAAGGAGCGCAATGTCGTTCTGCGAGGCGGACCTCTGAAAAAGCATCACCTCAAGAGCTAACTAGAGCACCGACTCTAATATATAATTACAAGTACGACCGAGTCCAAGTTGGTTTGGCCGTCATCTTTCCACTGTGGTTCGCCGTCTCACTGGCCGATGCCTTTCTGCTCACTCGCTGTTACCAGCCTGGTCGTCTTTACGATTCGCTCGAGCGTCTTGCTTCGTCTGCCATGGACTTTCTATCCATCGGTATGATATCTACCAGGCGTGCCGGCGCGCTAATGGCACAATCGTGATGGCGTTATCTATCAACTGGAACATGGGTCTCCGAACTTCGGAATCCGAAGTGACAGGTCGCGATGGAAACCGAATTGGTCAGGGACTCAACACTGGTACTACTTGTACTACTTGTCAGTCGTGTACAACACATTGCTTGAACGTCTGTCTGTCTGTCCAGTCGCACCGAAGGCATGTCGTCGCTAATCAACGCCGTCGGATCAACGCCAAGCGAAGGGGATCGATCCTCAATGGCGATTCCAGTATGTGAATGGATTCACCTTCCTAACGAAGAATTAGTGATGGGTTCCATGCAATGGGGCTCTACTAAACACGCCTAACCGTAAATGTGCTTCATGAATCTGCTGTGAAGGATGTTCTTGTGCACACATTGTGCATCGGTTGAAACAGAGGTAAGTAACACACTTCTTGCGTAACGATCCATTTACTCTCAAGGATGTTAAACCGTAGCCAACCCTTCGACACGAAAACATGGGAATCTCTACTTTTCCTTATACTCTAATTTTTTACTGAGAGAGAGCCATACATGCTTTGGAATGCTCTGTGCTTTGACGTTTTGCGTTTACTAACTTTTAACAATTACGATTCGTTGAAGATGTGTAACATAGTTCATTCAGATTCAGAAGTACCGCTCTGTCGATTGCCTGCCTCTGTCTTGTTCGAAGAGGTAAGCAGTGTAGCAATTCTTTCAGTCATGCGCAGTGATGATTACAACATTAAACAGTCGTTTGATCCTAATGAAACCATCTACCTTCTCAAGATCTGACGCGCCAATTTGACCTGAGACCCATCCGTATGCCATGAGGGCTAACCATCCATCATTCATATGATCCTCGCAATCGCATACAGAGACCATTCGCATTTAATCGGAGAGTACGGTTCATCTGTTACAGGCCCTGGTGGGATCGAATCAAATGCCAAGACGTCTAACCCAAAAACTTCCAGACTCGAACAAACCTCATCAACCCGGGCACTCCTGTGTCTTCAAATTGTACATCGGGAGCAGAACCGTCGGGTAACTCTCTCTGCACTTCATCATAGTTGCAACAAGCGCAGCTGACTACAGCCACGCGTTCTCTGAAAGTGCGTTCCCGCAAATCAGCCTCCAGAAACCGTAGACAAGAAAGCGCATCTTGTATAGATGTATGGCAATGCCACATGACCACAACAACGCGCGAGTTGCACTCAACGTCGATCGTAACGTCCTGAACGCGAGCTGCTATGGTACGAAGGTTCTTGACTCTGTCCCATTCTCCCTTTCGCATCATGGGATCGATGGAAATGCATTTCCATGAGGTACGGAATGCAAACAAGGCTGCCGTTCGTGGGGTTACACCGTCACCAACGGCAACAAGCGTTACGTTGCGAGCTGAGAACGACAGTACACCACCTTGCTCCTCGTGAGTAGGACCATGTTTGACAAGATACTGTCGCACAGCAGCATACGCGCTCATCGACTCTGCAAGTTCCTGAAATGTTTAGGAGCATAATAATCATGTCAGACATTCAGAAGCAGTGGCAGTATTTTTAAGGGTTTTGTGGAACAACAGCTTTGCTCTCCTTACCTTTCCATTCGGGAATATCTGCGACACAGAACATGTGAGAACGAGAGATGTTTTGCTTGTGTTAGAATATGTGAGACAAGAAGATGGCAATAAAAGTTTTGTTTTCTACATCTAAAACACAGTATGTTCAGAAACAAAAAAAAAAGCATGAAGAGCGAACCTTTAGTCTTGTCAGATCTTCAGCACAATTGAGGTCAAGAAACTCGTCAACGTATCTGAAGCTAAGGATCTGAGGAGCATTTTGTTCCTCTTGTTCACAGCGTTGCTCCTTCTTCATCTGTCTAATGCTCCTCAACTGCGCGACATCCTCGTCATGTTTTGCACGTTCAATACGTCTCAGCGCGTTATCCCTCTTAAGCTGCTTCACAGTGAGCTTAACATCAATGCACTCACAGTGAGGAGACACAAGTGAGATGTACTGCCTCCACCTGCTTACATTCGCCTTGTACGATAACGCATACTCGCCAGCGCTGTGCGGCGGATGGAGTACTCTCCCCAGCGCAGAACGGAAGCGTTCATGCTGCTGCGCAGAATGTGACTGTTTGGTCTGACTGAGATAGAGCTGATAAATGTCCGAAACTCGGGTGTAGTGCGTTGTGCTTGGCTTAAACGCGTTGTCGTAGAGCATGCGGCGAACGTCGTCGCGGATAGACGGGCGCTCGCTTTGATCCGGAACAGGCCACGGCGAGTACGCTGTAACGGCGTTGCCGTTCATGGTGTTTTGGTTCTACGATAGACGCGAGGAATTACGGGGAGCACCTGGCGCCGACGAAGAAGTTCAAGCAACAAGATTGATTTCGTCGGCGAGGGAGCGATCATTTCGCAGCACGTGGCAGAGCTGTGTGCTGATCAGCACATGCACAGCTCCGAATCGCAGCCTGCGATGCAAAAAGCGGCCGCGGCTATGCGATGCAAAAAAAGATGCAAAAAGGGAAACAACTTTCAAACAACACACGGTGCGGCGCTCCGATTGTATTTGAACAAACAGCATAAACATACGGACTTTGCATAAGACCGACGAGATTGACATTCTCAGATTGTGTAACAAAAAACTTCGAGACTGGCTACGTTTGGGCGCCGCCTCCACCCGCTTCATCGCCGTGCTCGTCGTCGTTATCACTGTTCAATCGATGAATACGGCTACCCATGTAACTGACGCCCCTAGGCATCTGCTCCTGGTCAGCAATGTGGTCAATTCTGGTCCTACCATACGCATCCCTTTCCAGGTAGTCGTCGCCCTCAAGCCCCTCGCCTGGGCGACCCCACGTAAAGGCGGTAGCACGTAGACAGAACACACTGCTGACACCGCCTCGTCTGGTAGTGAGACCCATCTTGGCCATCTCCAATGTGACGTGCGCCTGTTTCATAGTAGAGCCTGGCACAGGCACCATGTACAATTTACCGCCCGGCTTGGCGTACTTGAACGCGGATGCCGAGGTCTGTACAAAGCCCAAAGGGATGTGAGGACCGGATGAGTTGTAGTGGAAGACCTCAAACCTGAGTCCGCGGTTCTCGTCCATGCCGTACAGATGTTCGGCTCGAATAGAGGCTCCCTCAAACATCATGTCGTCGTTGGGTTGATCGAAGGGATCCAGAATCTCTGAACGATACACAGGTGTCCAATCCTCGTCGGCCACGCCGTTAATAATGGCGCGATAAATGACATAAAAGCAGCGCTTGGCCTTTCTTCGCGTGTAGGGTCCCCACGCCTGGCTGTGCTTCGAGAAGCCAAACTGAATAGAATACATATGTTTAACATCGGAAGGGGTAACTTTCTCGCCGCAAATGACAACACTACCCTTCTTGCGATCGGACTTTCCGGACTTGCCTCTGAGCACGCGCTCGATGACACCATCCTGCTTGGACAAGACGCGCTGCAGCGTGAAGTCGGCATAGCCCAGAAGCGTATTCTTCCTCAACTCCTCCGAGCGACTGCTCTTGGAGTAGAGCAACAAGCGGAACTCGCAGTCGGGCAGCACATCGTTGTTGAGCGGCACCTCGAAGGAGGTGACGAAGGCGGGATTACAGTCGCACCACACGATCTCGGTCCTGGCAATCTCGTGCGCGTCAGCGGCGGGCGCGGCGCGAGCGAGCACTGCGAACGGGTCCAGGCGCCTGCCGCGGAGGTTGGCGGCAGCCACCTTGAGCTCCACAAACGCGCGGCGCTGCTGCTGCTGCTGCTGCATATCTGCGCACCTGCCGCTGCTGTGGGAACCGCCGCACGCAAGCGCTACGGCGGCGAAGCGACGCCACGGCGACAAGCCGTCGCCAACATAAAGCAAACGCGCGTAACGGCCAAGCGTTGGCGCCGCGCGCACGCGCGCGCACCCCCCCGCAGCCGCGCCATTCCTTGTCGCCAGCACGCGCACGCATCGCCGCCACTTACAGCGGCAATTGCCGCCGCCACGTTCAGGCGCCGCTGTCAGCCGCGGCGCGCTGGTCGTCGTCCACGTGGCGCGGCGCGTGGCGCGGCTTGTCGGCGTCGGCGTCAGCGTCAGCGTCGGCGTCGGGAGGCGGCGGTTGTCCGAGGCGCCACACGCTGACGCGCGCGGCGCGGCGACGCGCACGCGCCACCTCGCTGGACAGCGCCGCGAACGGCACCGTCTTGGTGCGGCCGCCGGCCACGCGCACGCAGAACAGCTTGTGCTCCCTGGTCTCCGCGCGAGGGGCTGCCGTCGCCGCCGCCACTGGCCATGTCACCGGCGGCGGCTGCGAGTGGCGCTCGTGCTCGTCGCCGCCGCCGCCGCCGCCGCTGCCGGCCGCGCGGAGCAGCACGGCGCACGCCGCCGCCACGGGCGCCAGCAGCACGATGGACACCACGCTCGGCAGAGCCACTAGCGCGTCGCCAAAGTGGCGCTGCGCCAATACGAACGACAGCGCCGGGCTCTTGAACCCGGTCTCGAACGCCACCGTGAGCGCTTCCTTGCGCGCGCCGCCCATTGCCAATGTGGCGCCGAAGCCCACTGCGCCGCCGAGCACGTGCAACAGCGTGACGGGCAGTGCCAATTGCCCAAAGCCCTGTTGAACCAAGCTGGCGCTCTTGGAGACAGGGCCGAGGATAAGCACCAGTACTGCTGCGATGCCCACTACCGGTAGCACGGGTTTCACTTTGTTGATGCTCTCTTTGAACGTCGCGCTGATTGCTGCGCCTACCAGCACTGGAAGCAGCACCAGCGTACTCACGCTTTTCGCCATGGCCAGCGGCTTTACGTACAACACCTGGCTCAAAAGCATCGCAGACAGCGACGGAAGAGCCACTGCCGAAAGCACAGTGCTGGCCGTAGTCATAGTGACCGAGAGCGCAACATCTCCGCCTGCAATCAGGGTGCACAAGTTGCTGGCTTGTCCGCCAGATATGATTCCAAGCAACACCAGTCCGGCATGCAGAGCTGGCGGTAGCGAACACAAGCGAGACAGCAGTACGGCTAAAGCGGGCATTAACACATAACACCCAAAGAGCGATAGTAGGATTAATCGCGTCCGTGCCGTAGACACGCGGATCTGCGCTGGCGTCAGCGTCATGCCAGTAGACAACATGAGCAGCGACAACGCTGTCTGTACAAGTGTGGGCGAGGTGAGTGGAACAAACGAAGCTGGGTACTTGAGCGCTAGCCAAGAACAGATAACAGTCCACACGGGAAACAATGAGGTGGTAGCGTTGCTGATTTTAGCAAGCACCATGCGGGTGTTCGCAATCGGCGGCACTGATTGCACACGCTTACTCTTCGTGCCACTGCTAAGCACATTATGTGCGAATGACGATACACCAAGTGAGCACCGCACTCGCCGCCGTGAGCACTTCATCGGCATGCATCGCGAAGCTATTGGCGACGCGATTGAGCTCGAAAACGCCAAGCCGCGGCGCGCCATAGCTATATGCGTAGATGCAAGCACGCCCATACTTGGATGCGCCCAATAGCTCCCGGCTGTGCTCTCTCCGGAAGAGCCGTTGAGCGGCGATGACGACGATGACATGACATTGTTTGCCTTTGCCCCATTCCGGCGCCCTCGTGATTTGCGCCAGCTCTAAATGTGCCACGCATACACGTGTATGCATTCCCGTGCAAATTCCATCACCCCAACAGCCACATGACCAATGTGCCACTTTCTTGCTCGTCGCTCCGACTGACGTCGTCTCCGTACACCATAAGTACATGCATAGTGAACACAATTCAGGCACTGAAGCTCAGTGTTGTAAGTTTTCTACAAGGATATGCTGGCTTGCGATTACAATGCATCGTCTCCGCCATCGCAGCGTCGCACTGTTCAGTGCTGATCTTCGCGTACCGCCCATTCAGTCTTCACCGCAAAACCAACCCGTATCTGCCATCGCTCGCGCTCGATTCACAGCCGTTTTCGTCGTGGTGTTCGCTGTCAGCTTTGCGCTGCTCTCATTGGCGTCACACTTCTTCACCCGTGCCGAAAACCCGAGTCAAACAACGCTCAACATCCCGACTCTCACCTACAGGCGTCCACAGCCCTTCGTCTCCCCCGCACCTCCCACACAACGCTTTCGTCCGGCAGCTGAAGACGTAGTCAATCAGCCGTATGCGTACTGCTCCAGATTATCTCCGCCGTTCCCACAACACTGTTCTTATATGTATGGCCATCCGATGCACCAATCACAGCAACATGTTGCACAACAGCATCTGTGCAACTCTGCAACAGCAACTATCATTGCATCATGAAACCAGTTACACAACTTCGCTGCCTACGACCATCTCAGCGCCAGCAGCTTTTGTCTCAGCCGCACTCGCTTTTCGCACACTCGTTCCGGCAATATGGGTACCTTGTCCAAAATCTGCAATAGCTTCTGTAACCATTCGGTCTTCAACTCGCCCTCTCGCAACGCGATATCTGCTAATAAACTCAATGTGGCTCCATTGGGCTCCGCAGCCCGATCCGCCAGCATTAAGTCAAACGCCTCGAACGAAAACGATGGCACCCCACATTTCCATGCTGCAAACATCATCGAATTGTAAGTCCCCACAGTCGCAGCGGGAAATTCTAACTCACGTTCAAAAGAGTGACCCTTCTCTCTATTCACCTGATCACGCGCAACATATACCACATTGCGGTTGTTCCTCGTCGTCATTCTGTTGAAGATCTGCAGCGACAGATCAAAGTCTCCGGCTGCTGCTGCTGCTGCCAATACCGTATTATACACGTAAGCCGCCTGACGGCTCACCCTCGATACGCCGTCCGCATGCATCTCTTCAATAAGACGTACAATCAGCCCAATCCATTGCCCCAAGTCTTGCGCACTCGCATTTTGGACGACGCTACCATCCACCGCCCCTACCGCTTGTATCAGAGATTCTGCGTCTTCCCCATCGCTGGAATGTTTATGTTCTAGCCGACTCTCCCGCGAGGCGGCTTTTCTCACGTGAGACGCCAGTCCATAGACTAAGCTCTCGTATACCTCAAAGTTTGGTTTCAGTCCAGCCTGCTTGAGCGACTCGAATACTTCAAGCGCGCGTCCATGCTCCCCGCACAAGAAGCAAACTTGCATAAGCACGGTAGAAACATAGAGCGGTGCCAATTCGCCACCGCTATCGCCCTTTAGTGGAAGTCGCAATGCCTCGAAGGCCGCTTCCACTTGGTGCACTTTTCCACAGGCGCTAATCAATGCCATTCGAATGGCCTCAGCACTTCCAACGTCCCCAAACACTACAACGTTGCCGAACCGCTCTGCCAGACGTTTCGTCTCATGAAACGCGCTCTGGATTCCGTCCCTGCCGGCGACAATTTCCAGATACGACTTGATTAAGCTGTAATTGGGGCGCTCGTTCACTTGCTCCAAGTGGTCAAGTAGGCCATCAGCCAGAGCTCTGTCGCGCGTATTGGCGGCGGCCTGCATCATGTGACTGAAGGTAATTCGATTCGGGCTGCTCATTCTGTGGTACAAGTTGAGCGCTTGTTCGGTGTGACCTCCGAATACAAAGGCCCTTATCAACGTATTGTATGTGACAGTTGTGGGCTGAATGTTTTGCCTGTTCATCTGTTCAACAACCAACAGTGCTCGATCCGCTGCAACGTCGCGGTCCTCCACGCCCGTGCCTGCGGACAGACCACGTAGTAGAAGATTGTAAGTTCGCACATTTGGAGGCGGAAAGCGCGTGGCAGCGGACCGTGCCATGCGATTAACAAAGGCAATGGCGGTATCGTGTAGGCGCAGCTGCGCGCACTGCTTGACGAATGAGTTGCAGCTCTGGACATTGAGAAAGGTAGCACCGTACATTGCAATGAGGGATTCGGCCTTCGATATGGCATTGGATGCGACGTATGCCCGGAACAGGGCGGTGAGCACACGATCACTGGAGCGGTGATAAGCTAGATGGGGGCTAAAGTACAACTGTTCTGCTTCTTGTGCGCGGTGACATTTGCCTAGGCAGAGAATGTATGCAGCGGTGGCAAGCTCACTGGAGCGGGAGGAGGGCGAAGCAGGGCGCGCTTGCGGAATGACGGGATCATTGGTTTGGTGTCGAATGCGACGTGCTAGCTGAAGATTATTACAATCACCGCATATTCTGTACATGAGCGCGATTGAACGTGGATGGATGTGCGAGCATCGTCGGCCCAGCTGATTCCACATGTGGTTGGCAGTTTGCAACACGTACGCATTGGCAGCCGAGTTGTGCGAAAGACGAGCAGCCTCCCTAGCGCACGCCGTGAGCACGACGTTGTACGCGGCAACGCCGAGCTCAGCTCTGGCGTCCCGCAGCACGTCCATCATGGCAAGCAGACGCTCCCTCGGCGCCGTAAACTGCGGCGAGTTCATCAGCACCAGCAAACACTCCACCACGTCGCGCTCATCGCGACTGAACCTCAGCCCCGCCTCGCGCACGACGCGCGTGGCGGCGCTCAGCTCGCCGCGCATCCGAAGCTGTCTGGCGCGCTCGCGCGGCGGCTCAGCCGCCTGCGCGGGCACGGCGGACACCCACGACGGGCCGTCAATGAGCGTGAGCGCGCGCCACTCGCCGGGCGGCGGCGGCGGCGACGACGACGGCGGCGGCGCGACGGAGCAGCGCGCGCGGCGCGCTGCGGCGGCGCGAACGCGCAGAGCGCCCGGCGCCAGACGCGCCGCCTGGCGCAGCGACGAGCGCAGCATGCGAGCAAGACGCGCGCAGCGCAGTGGCGCCAGCGGCAGTGCCGCCGTCACCCACACAACGGCTGACCGCCAGGCGCGTCAGATGTATACGCGCGCGAGCGCGTGACTTCTTACAACAGACGCGGCTGGAACGCCGCACACGTGTGCGTACAACACGCACTCGCACACACACACACTCACGCACACACACACACACACATGCGCTGCTCGCGCAGCGTCGCGCGCCATTGTGATTGCAGTCCGACGCGCGGCGGCGCGCCGCGGCGCTGATTTCCCGTTGTACAACGGTACCGGTAGCGTTACCTGTATGAATACCATGGACCAACGGTACACGCTGCGGCCGCCTTTGCTGCGCTTTCGCTCCCCCCCGCGGGCGCCCGCTTCCTTCGCTTCATGTGCGCCCAGATGTAATCTTCTCCCACCGCATCTCTGCCCACCTCCACGCACCATGCACTCGCCCTGCTCCTCGTCGCCGTCCTCCTCCTCTGCTCCTTCTCCCTCCTTCGGCGAACACCACCGCTCAGACCCGCCCCATCTTTCCTCCTCCGCATCCCAACCGCAGCACCAACACTCGCCACAACCGCGTCGACGGCCGCCCCATCCCCAACAGCAGCAGCAGCAGCAGCAGCAACAACAACAACAACAACAACAACAACAACAACAACAACAACAACAACAACAACAACAACAACAACAACAACAACATCATCATCATCATCAACAACAACAGCAACAGCAACCGCAACCATGGCAGGTCCCCTCCGGCTGTACCTCCTTCGAAGACATTCAAACGCTCATCCGTCAAATCTCGCGCAACCCCACTCTTTCCGATGCCGAGAAGAACCGTCGTCGTCAGACCATCTTCACCCACCGCTTCAGGCAGCGCATTTGGCAAGAAGCGCAGAGCTATTCGCATCGGCTGGAAGCGAGTGCGCATCAAATCTCGCACTCCAGTGTCATTGACCCCGTCACCAAGCAACGAAAGCCAGGCTGCGAGCATTACCCGCGCAACTGCAGGCTGCGCGCCGAGTGCTGCGGGCTGTGGGTTGTGTGCCGCCTCTGTCACGACCACAACATGGACCATGAGATGGTGCGCTTCGACACCAAGCGCGTGCGTTGCATGCTCTGTGATTGCGAGCAGACCGTGTCCGACAAGTGCGTTCAGTGTGGCGTGCAGTTTGCGCGCTACTTTTGTGCGATATGCAAGTTTTATGACGATACACCTGGCAAGGATATATACCACTGTCACAAGTGCAAGATTTGTCGCGTCGGCAAGGGAATTGGACATGATAACTTTCATTGCGACCGCTGTGATGCCTGTATATCCATTGAACTTTCAAAAGGTCACCACTGTATAAAGAAGTCCTTGGACGCGAACTGTCCTATATGCGGCTCGTATCTGTTCACTTCTACGCGCCCCGTTGTCTTCATGCGATGTGGCCATACTATGCACGCACATTGCTTTGATGACTACACGGTTGAAAACTTTCGGTGTCCGCTGTGTCAGAAGGCGTTGACCAACATGTCCTCATACTATGCCAGAATTGACGAGATGCTCAAACGCGAAGTTATGCCTCCTGAACACCGCAACAAGTTTTCGGAGATTCTGTGTCATGATTGCAACCAACGCTCTACGACTACATTTCATTTTGAACACCACAAGTGCCAAGGTGAAGACTGTGGTAGTTATAATACACGGGTGTTGCGGACTTTTCGAGCGCAGGGCGGAGGTGAGGGTGTGGAGGCGTCTGCGTCTGCGTCTTCATGGCAACGCGATGCACTGAGTGCAACAGAGAGCGAAGGACCGTGTGGCGGCAGCGCCAGCGGCGCCGGTGCTAGCGCGAGCGGTGGCGCTGCTTCTGGTGCGGCGTCTCGCATGGACTGCGAGGCACGTGGTTGTGATGACGAGGAACTGTGCGCAGAGGATGGGCGAAATAGCAGCGGCGAGAGTCTGCGCATGGACGACGTTCAAGGATAGATGGATAGTACATAACTTTTTTTTTTTCTGCTCTACAGCCGTCGTGCTTTTTTGATGCCGAGTTTGGAGACAGGATCATCGTATGCAATGTTGCGCAGGGTGAAGCGCGAAGCGGCGGCAGAGACGGTTGTTGTACATGGCTTGCGGTTGGAATACAGCGTTGTGTATACCCGTAAAGCTTACGCTGAAAAAGAGGTCACAAGTAGGTAGTGTAGGTTAGGGTTTGACTGGTGTCCGCCTGCAGGTTTTGTACGATAAGAGTGTTGCAGGTGTACCATTGCAGTGGCGTCTCAATCGCGCCAATGGTTTGGAGTTTTGGACGGTCAAGCTGCTCCATGGGGCAAACTGCTGTGGCGAAGAAGCCGAAACGGCGGAGGAAATCGTGGCGGATTGATGTTGGGCGGTCGCCGGTGGCAGCACGGGGGCAGGGCGGTGACAATAGCGCTTAATTGTACGTGTAGTCACTGACTAATAGTCACTGACTATCGATGAGGATCATGCTCTCATGATGATGGCGGCGCTGGTGCGCGCGCACAAGCTTTTCAGCGGCAGAAGTGTATATACCTTCGTATATCTACTGTATAGCCACGACGCACGCGGTACTGCACAGTACAACAGTTTGTCACGTGATGTTTTGTTGTACTGTTGTGCTTCTCGCGTTGTTGGTTGGTGGCTGAGAGGCTGCGAGGGCCCAACAGTAACTTCGATCTGTACAGCTACACGTAGTGTACGTGTAACACCTTACGGCTAATAAGTAATACAGGGTAAGGGGAAGAGGGGCAAGAGAGACAACGACAAGAGACAAGCATGGCCCACCACCACAACGTATGTACGTGTACAGATGTACGTGTACAGAACCTCTGTTGTACGTACTCTGTAAGACTTACACTTGGCACAGGATACGAATGCTGAACGACTTGAACCAATGTGATGGAATTGATTAGAGAGTGGCCACACGAGTTTTTGGCCTTCCTGAGATTTCCTTTAACTCTAGCTAGCTGGGAATAGAAGAATTAAAGTGCACAAAGAGAGAGAGAGTGACACACTGTGTGTGAGCTATTTCCGCTTGACAACCTTTCCAACCTTACCAGTCATGAGTAAGGGGCCCTTACTAAGGGTTACGAAAAAGGTTTCCAGCAGCGCTCATCGCTGTCACCCTCATGACGGACAGAAGAGGAACGGAAAAAAATTCGCATTTAGCCACATGCGAGGCTTGAACTCGCGACCTCAGGATTGCTGCTTTGGATTATGAGACCTGCGCTCTGCCGACTGAGCTAATGTGACTTTGCTCTGTTGTACCGCTGAGCGAACCCGTACGAATTTATTCGGCATTGGAACCCTCTTGAACCGCCACCAACCCACCACCACGCTATCATACGTCTCACTGAATGAAAGTGTATTGGTTCTCCTCGTAAAGACGGTCAAGTTCGCTTTTGATCAACTGCTGAGCGCTTTCTTTTACCAGAACATGAGTCTCATCCAGGTCGCTGATGATGAACTTCTGCATCTGTTTCTCGTCCAAGTGCAGAAGGAATTGCTTCACTGGGATGTCACATGAAATCAGTAGTCCGGCCGTCGCGTTCACCATGTTTCTCGCGCTCCGCACACACTTTTTCAGTGTAGATAGATGAAGCGTTTGTGCACTCTTCCGCGCTTGATATCGCTGTGTGTGTGTGTGTGTGCTCGCGTGTGTGATTTGAGGTTGTGAATGTTGGCACCACGCATCTGCTGCGACAGCAGCGTTGTGGAGGTCGTCGATCGTTGGAAACGGCGCCAACTGTTTAAATCGATTTTTGAATTGGCGCTTCCTGCGGCCGGGAATGACATTCATGTCTCACACTTTGATCCGCACGTACGAGGTACTGAAGGTATATAAAGTCGTAGAACGACAAGTCCTTGCTCCAGTTAACGCTGCTGAGCGCAGCGTTTACCTTCGGAACCGCATCTTAACAACTTCCAACCCTCTTTGCCCCGAAAATGACAGCAGCTCTAGCCCGAGAGGCAGACCAAGCCGAACGAATACATTCCACTCAACCGCCTGAAACCGCCCGCGAAGCTTTGTATCGCATAACCGCCCTTCTGCGCGCGCTCGCAGCACCGCATGCGTTCAACCTTTCTCAGCCCAGTTCTTCCACCATACCCGCCACCGCAACACCGGCATCAGCGGACACGCGTGCGCCTTCTGCTGGGGCAACAACATCTTCTGATGTAACGCCCACCGAAAATCATCCCGATCTACATCCGCTCTCCACAGTATGCCTTCCCTACGTACGAAGGGCGATTTATTCTTCCCTAGAGGTTCTTAAGCATGCCACTGAGGCTCGGGAAACATGGGGAAGAGATACAACTCACCACCTCCGACGCATTCGATATGACTCTTTGCTACGTGAAAACGCCACACTTGATGCGCGTCTCTCTTATTCCATTTGTCGGAACCTTGCTCAAACCACTGATCCCTTCGCCCCGCCATACTTCCGCATTCTCAATCGTCTGACACATCTTGCTGAGCATCTCAAAGCAATTACAACGCAAGATGTCACGGAAGATACCACTCATCTCACAGTATGTAGCGCTTCTTTCCTTGCTGACTTTCACTTCAAGCATTCTTCCAGTTCGCCACCTCAAGTCTCAGCAAAGTTACGCATCATACTATCAAACGACCAAGAAGGGGTTGATGACAATGCCGATGCCCATCTTTCGCGACTGGTTACCACTTCTCGCTTCGACATTCTGCAACGCGTTTTTGCAAACCTCATGAGAATTGAGAAGCTTAGCGCTCTTGCAGAGCTTCCGCTAGTTGATGCACTTCGCTGTTTTGAAGAAGATTTGCTTTGTGCTGCATCTATTGAGCGAACCACCGACCCTTTCTTGTATCATGGCCATATAGTACGCACTGCTCTTGGTTTGCGTATACAGTTTTCTACATCGCATGCTGCGCTTCTGGGAATGGAGCATGTTTTGTCCAAGAGCGAAATATCTGTTTCTCGTGCTCAAGTCGTTCGCCCAGATCCAAATGGGCAATGCACGTTTGCCCAAGGGAAGAAGGCACCTGTGTCTGCTCAATATGTTCTCACTCTCACATCTCCGATTCCCGCGTTTTTGTCAGTGCTACATACTCTTCATAGGATTTCTGCGAACCTAACGCATCTTCATGCAAAGCGTGCAAGTTTGATTCGTGCTTCTGGTACATCAAGCGATCTATATTCGAAAGCCGACAGGGATGATGCTGGCAAGCCGTCGTGGCCTTCTCTATCCGTCCTTGTCATTCCCCGCACTGCTAAGAAGCAGAAGGGGGGCGCAACTAAACCCAGTTCATCCCGGGATGAGTCTGACGGAATACTGTCACCAGCCCTACCTGATGGTAGCTTTCTTCAGTTCCAGAAGAATGGGGTGAATCCAGCCCCGGCAATGAGAATTAGCCGTATTCCGCTGAGAACTATGAACGACATTTTCCCAGTGCTTCAGCTTTTGCGCCAGCAACTTGTCTTCAACGAATTGTTTTGCAGTTGTGTTGGGGAGGATGGTTCTGCAACCCAGTCGAAAAAAGATGCTACGGTGCGCACTGTTGAGATGGTACTTGAAGGTTCTCCGGGCTTCATGCAATTCAGCGTTTACGACGAGTCCATGAATGACGTTTTGAGCATGGTTGTGCACATTGCTCGTGGAGGAGCGATCTCGGTGGTATTGAAAACAGCAAGCATGGGCCCGATGTTGTGCTCAGATGCAAAAGCTACACAAATTCTACGGACGTGCAGAAGCATACCTCTAACTCTTCACGCCCTTACTTCTATGTCCAGGCGTGACTAAATTCGACGTGACCGCGTTTGATCGCGTTTTCTTATAGCCATTATGGACTCGCCGCCACTCTACTCTTAGTTAATCCACATATCGTGCAAATGTATATCCCAGACGATGACAACTTTTGCTGTTGAACAAAGATTTCACAGTTCGTGAGGTTTAATACTAACTATCTATTATCGCTTCATCTCGCTGCTTCTTCCAGCTTCAATAATAACTCCGTAATCTGCTCCTTGTACATTTGTTTCACGTCAACAAGGTCGGCGTCTAACTCTGCTATTCGCTCCTCTCGTTCTCCCAGCAGCTCTAAGAGTGCTGAGTGCCGCTTTTGTAACTCAGCCAGTTCCTGTCTCAAACCCGGAGTATCACCACTGTCCTTTCTAAGCTCTTCAATCTCCGCTGTGAGTTTGACTATGTCTTCCGCGAGTGCCTCTGTAGCGGTCTCTTTCCGTTTTAAGCGTGATTGCAAAGCAACAACTTCACCATCTCTCTTTCGCAAAGAAAGTTTGAGTTGGTCCATTGCGTATAGAACTCCTGAAGAATGTGGCTCTGAAAGAAAGTCTGCTGACTCCGAGTTCTCGAAACTGAAGTTTGTCGACGAGAGGTTGTCTAAACTAGTAGATACTTGCACGGACATTGACCCGTTCATGCTTCCAGTACTTTGTCTCTTACTAGATGCTTGTATGTCTGAATTGCGTCTAGGAGTACTCCGCAGCTGAGATTCCAGGCTACCCAGTTGATCTCGTAAGCTCTCTTCTCGTTTGCTTACTGATTCCAAGGCTGTAATATGTGCCACACGATCACGTGATAGTTCATGTTCTGCAGCTTCTTTGGCTTTGACAGCTCTTCGTAGCTGTTTCTTATTCTCCTCGACTTCGCGCTTGTGATCAAGGTCATCTTTAACGCATTTTTCACGAAGGTTCTCCAATTCGGAAACTGCCTGTGTCTGTTGCGCTTGCGCAGTTTTCATTTGACTCTCCAATGTGATAACACGACCTTGAAGATTTCGGACTTGATCATTTAAGGCACGCTCACGCTTCTGGGATGCTTCAAGGGCGGCTTCTGCTGCTCGAAGTTGCTCAGATTGTGATCGTTCGACTGCTGATTTAGTGCGGTTTCGTTCAAGTGCTGCCGCTTGCAAGGCCTCAACCTGCCTCACCAAAGGTCTGGTGGCGTTCGGAATTGCAGCTACCAGTTCCTCATTTCTCGCCTTCAATTCTTCTGCAAGCCTTCGGCTTTCATCAACCTCATACCGAAGCTGATCTTCTCTGTGCCCAGAATCTTGGATGACCTTCGAAAGATGTGCTTGAAGTTCATGCATTGCATTGTTCATTGAATCTTGGGTGGCCTTCGCCTTCGCATTTACGGATTCAATCGTGGCTTCACGCACTGCGTTCAGTTTGCGTGCTTGTTCTTCCAACGCAGTTGCTTGGTTCCTTCTCAATGCCTCCAGCTCGGTTCTTACCGCATCCAGCGCAGCTGAGTTAGAGCTGCTCGCACGGGCGTCATTTTCCGCACGAGCTAGGCGTTCCTCTTGGGCAGTAAGTGCATCCCGAGATGCTTTCTCCGACTCTTCGAGCTGTTTTTGTCTTTGGTTGGCATTCTTGAGTTTGGCTTCATTCGTCGCGACAATGGCTCGCAGCTCTTCAATGTGAGCCTCTCTTTCCTTCAAATCCTTCTTTAGCGTCCTTGCGGTTGTTTCCTTTTCTGCAACTCGTTTAGATAGTTTTTCACCCTCTGCAAGTATCGCTTGTATTTGGCGTTCCTTAGCTTGCACATCATCCGTTCGAGAAGACTGTTGATCAGCGGAAAGGTGCAAATTGTCGCGTTCCCGTGTCAAAACGAACAACTTTCGTTCAGCAGCAGAAGCTCGTTGAAGCGCTTCGGTGACCTTATTACGCAGGATCTGCAAAGCCTCCGAATCTTTTTCGGAACGTTCTTCGGCGTTCTTGCTCTCGTTCTTGTCGTCTTTGTTTTCTCGTACATCTTGTACCGGTAGTGTTTTGCTGTCGTCTGGACGTGTCTGCTCAGGTTCTCCTTTTGCAACGACCCTTTCAGGAGAAGGATGTACCCGGGACGGTAAAATATCTGCAACGTCTTCCCATGCGTCATCCTCCCCAGCCCATGATGTCCAGCCCGCTCCCACTCGGTCAGTAGGTTTCGAGCTGTCATCTGCGTCCAGGTTCTTCATCGTATTCGAAGCTCCTTTTAAGAAAGTAGAAAGATCCATCTTGGTACCTTAGCGGGCCCAAGCATGACAAGTCGCCGCTTGAACTTCTGTTGAGTGTTGAAGAAGATATTAACACTTAGAGGCGTGGAACAGCAGTGACGGTCAGCACATCCGTGTCCTCATGAGGACGCTCAGGATGCCATGGACATGTGCCACCAAAATCTGGGTCTCAAAATGGCTGGTGTCAGGAATCCTACAGTTACACGGTACAAATTTCCACCTAGCAAATGCACTTCCAGAAGTGCTTCTGTGCCACGTTCGAATATGAAGTGCATGCAGAATCTCAGATGCAGACTGCATTGCAGATGGCTCGTCTGCGCTCTCAGGGTCGTCCGTTGTTACTGTATATAATACTCAGCAAGTTTTACCCATCGAAGACACCGCGAAGCTTTTGATACAAGACTTCTTCACGATAGTAAAACGACATTTACCGCCCACAGCCTGACTTTAAAAACAGATCATGGTGGTCAGGCGAGGTGGAGTTACCAAAAAGAAGGTGCGTGTTCTGCTTCAGGTACCGGAAAATGTCGCAAAGCTTCTCAACGAATCAGACGGACAGGTCGCTCTTAAGGTATGTTGGGAGCGTTATCATCCGCACTTAATTTCCTGTTTGTCTAGCGAGCTTTCGACTAACAACACTTAAAAGCTTGAGAGTATTGAACCACCCATACTCACCGTTGGCGACAAGCGTCTCGTAGGTCGCTTTGAAGATGTCATTGGTACTGACTTGATATTTGATCGTTCGGAGAATGAGAATGCTGGTTTTATTGGAGGATGTACGAAGAGATTGATCTGCACGGAGGAGAAATGATATGTATTCCGCAGTACGTACGCGTCTAAGGGCAAGACCAAGGCCTAGGCCTTCAACTACATAGCTCTCCAAGAAGCATTTGTGCATGTTGCGAATCTGTTGACAAAGAAGCGGAAGCAGCTTGTGCTGTAGCTGACTGAACGCCTCGAATGCTCTACGCTACACACTGGCAACCATCTCTTGTCGAGCAACGCCACGGATGGAATCATTCCAGGAGACGCTCTTGCGAGCCCTAATGCGTCTTGAAACACATGCCTAAGACTTTTAAGCACCCGAACATTAGGGCAATGTGATGAGTATCTGAACTGCTTACACGTAAGGTCTAGGGGGTCAGTTGGCTTGTCGCGTTTTGGGAGTCAAAACCTCAAGAGCTGGTGAGCAGAGCAGTGGGCAGGCACGATTATAGTGAATATAATGTTCACATCGACAGACTACCCAAGAATATATGAATATATGAAGATCGATTACTTTTCAAGCTGGGAACGAACCCACCGCTAACTGTACAATACGAGTCGCAGATGAGGCTTGGAATGTGTTTGTTGATTAGTGCCTATCAAAAAAATACGCGTAGGTGTAACAGGTATGTCTTGTTCGTACAGCGAAAGTCGCGCGAGCGGAAAACGTCCTCAACGAGCAAAACACGTTTCTATATCGCTGTTTCGCTCCGAGCAACCGCGAGCTAGTTCAAATACCAAAAGGCGAGATCGCTTCGAAATGTTTTGCTTGTCATGACGAGAGTCTTTGAAGACGTGTTAGAGTATCCGCAGCATTCGTTACAATCCAAGGGTGTTGCAAAACATGCTTTAGCGGTAGTCTCTTGGCAGGTTCTCTAACTAGCAAGCGCCCGATGAGGTCTTGTGCCATATCACTCATCGTACAAGCGGGGATTCTGTAATCAATCTTGACGATGCGGCGCTGCGTCTCTTCCTTATCCCCTGCGTCGAATGGGGCCCTACCAAGAATAAATTCGTATACAAGCACGCCCAGGGCCCACTGATCAACCCCGTGATCATGGGAACGGTTCAAAATCATTTCAGGTGGGATATAATCCAGAGTGCCACACATGGTGGCTCGACGATCACTCGGCGCATGTACGCTCCATCCGAAGTCGGCAATTTTGATCTCACCATTGATGCCGAGCAAAATATTCTCTGGCTTGATATCGCGGTGAATGACATGTTTGGAATGGCAGTAATCGAGGGCGTGCGCGACACATGCGGCATATGAGGCAGCCCGGCGCTCGTCAAAGTTGCTGTCGCGAAGATGCTTGTACAGCTCGCCTTTCGCGGCGTACTCGAGGATGAGAAAAACGCGGTTGTCATCGTAAAAGTAGCCAAACAGACGAAGGATGTTGGGATGTCGCAGATGAGATTGAATCTCGATCTCCCTTCGCAGCTGATGCTCGACCTTGCTCTTGAGCAGCTGCTCCTTGAACAGGACCTTTAGAGCAACGATGTACTTGGAGCGCTTCTCGCGAGCGAGGTAGACACTGCCGTACTTGCCCTTGCCGAGCGGCTTGCCAATTTGGAAGTCGCTTAGCTGCCAGGCACGCGGAGGGTCTGCGTAGGATGGGCCGCCGCCCATTGGGTATTCATGCGAAGAGGAACGGGGTCTGATTGGGTTTGCGGAGGGGATGTAGTTAGTGGCGGAGGTAGAGTTGTTGAAGAGCTTAGTGGAGACGTAGACGGGGGCGGTTTGGGGGTGGTTAGGAAGAGCGTTCTCTTTCCCTGGGGCGAGGGGGTCGCGGGCGTTGAAGTGGAGTGGCATGGCGAGGAGATCTGAGGGGGGGAGGGGGATGGGGGGATGGGTTCGGGAATGGGGATCGCCAGCAGGTGATGCTAGACACACTGGCACCGAGAACGAGACGGAAGCGGCGCATAAATGGGCTAAATGCGACGCGAAGAAGACGCGTGGGCAGCAGGCCGAAACCGCGAGCATGAACGGATACGAGCGTGGCGGAGGTGGGTGCTCGTAACGGTAGCGTGGCGCGCACGCGCCGTAACGGCGCGTCAACGCTCGCCAATCGCACCGTTTCGTTTGAAACGGGTGTCCCAAATTGCGGCGCCCATTTAAATCGCGGTCACTTGTCATCAACCGCCCGCTGCCGCTGCCGCTGCCGCTGCCGCACGCGACCGTCCGCGACCGTCCGCCGCACCGCTAGCGCCCTGCGCGTCCGCGTTGCTGCGCCAGGAACAGCTTTGCCCGCAGCTGCAGCGTACGCTCGTCTTCATCCCCCACATCCCCGTGGTCACCCTCCCCGCCCTCCATCGCGGCCGCGTGTATCGCCGCCCGCGCTGCCTCCCTACGCGCGCCGTCTCTGCTCCCCTCCTTTCGCACGCCCGTCCCCCTTCCATCAGCCACTACTCGCGTCGAGTTCGCCCGTTTCAGTTCCCTGCTCAGCGTGTTCACTGCGCCCACGTCTCGAGACCGCAGAGCGCGTGCTGCACGTTCTACCACTTCCACGCGAACCTCCCGAGGCCGCATCCGCAGCAACCCCTTTCCAATCATGTTCATAGTCTCGATCAGCCCCTCCTGCACGTCGTGCATGCTCAGACTTGCCTCCTCCTTCACACTCTTTGCGCACATGTCCACTAGCGTTGCGCAATAAGTCACTGCCGGTCTCACGAGCATACGCCCCACAACCGCCTCTTTGTCGCTCTCGATATTCAGAATCCCCCCCAGGCTGCGACTCACCATGCTTAGCTCATCGCACATAGCAGTCCCGGACTGATACGGCCCCTCTCTCCAGTTTGCTGGTATCGCACAAGCGAGCGTCTTTGCTCGGTCCAGTAGCTGCCGCTCTGCCTCTTGCATAGGCGTGTGCAAGTCTTTCTGCAACATCGTGTTTATCCGACTTTGAAACACTGACAACAAGCTACTTTCGCTCGTTTTCAGCGGTTGATCCGTCGGTTCACGCCTCTCCTGCGCAGCTTCAACCATGCTCAAAATCGTAATTGGGTCCGCCTTACAAACCTTCATCACAACCGATCTCACAAATTCTTCATACACCTTATCGGACTGCTCCAAAATCCACAGCAGAAAGGCGGAAGAATTGTGATCATCAGCGAATGATAACAATGTGTAAATCTTATGCGCTCGCCGAAACAAGGACAATGTCTTGTTCAGGATAACGTTTAAATAGCGCGGTGCCGCATCGTGTGAATGTGTGGCAGCATGTCGCAACTCAGCGAATAGATCCCGTCTCATATCCTCCAAAACAACAGCTCTGGCTTGGTGTCCAGCATCAAGAGTCTTCAACAGGCCCCCGTATGTCTCCGCCGCTTCTGGCGTACTGGAACATAGTGACGCTAATTCCGTGACCAGCTCATGACGCAGGTAGAGGAACTTGGTTCGCACTCGAAAAGGCATCTTCGAGCTGGCTGCACTTAATCGCGCAATCGCTAACACGCTGTCTTCGTACCTTTTCTCAGTCATAAACCCCTCTAAATCCCATAGGCGTTCTGTGAGCTGCATTTCAGCAAGAGAGCGGTCCCCATCCTTATCAATGTCGCTGTCAAACTTGTTATCCAGTAAGCCCTCAAAGCGAGCATGTCGCGCGAGAGGCAGCGTTTCCGCGAACTTCATCGCGTCTTGAACCTCATTTTGTACCTCCTGCAAAACGTTTGTGAGTTCCCCGATCTGAGTATTAACGATATGGGCCAGTTGCTGAGCCGCTCGGACGTCTTCGTTCTTGACCGCCGCCTCTGATAAGCTAACCGCTTTTAGAATATCTCGCTCATGAATGCTCTGAAAATCCGCTTCTGGATCATACGAACGCTTCCACAAAGAACTTCTCTTTCTTAAGGTGCTTGCGGAGCTATATGAAGCTGGCTGGCTTGTTATGTCAATATTTGACTTTGTGCTTTCGTCTTCTCTGCGGGGTCGATCATGATTCTCGCTTGGCGAAAGAGCTACTGGTACATCATCGTTGAGGAACGGGTCGCGTGACGCATGCGTAGAAGGCAAAGAAGAGAATGAATCATCATTTCGTTTGAGAGGAGGCGGTGGCAGCGGGACTTGGTGCGGAATTTCATCCTCTTTGGATTTACGACGTGGAAAGAGATGGAACGGCTTTTGCAGGAGATCAATGGAAATATTGCGGAAAACGCCGGGTTGACGCTCCTCTTGAATGGATGCCTCAAACGGGACCCGACGTCGTCGACGAGAGCGAAGACGGTCGCGTACACCCCGAAGCATTGAAGGCATGTTCAATGGAAAATGAGTGGCAGTCGTATGTAGTCCTACTAGATAACGGTTTCCACCCAGAATGTGACTCTGTAGTTGTTCGTTGCATGTAAGCTCACCGAGAGAAGCTCTATGGCTGTCCTTAGGAACCCAGCTGAGTAATAGCGTGACCGCGCCGTCGCCTTCTTTTTTATGGTCGTTTCGGAGTGGTGCGAGGTGTGATGAAGTATCTAAACTCCAAGAGCTTCTTCGCTCGAAGCATGTGAGGAGTTTCTTGGTCGCGCTATAGGCAGTTGTAGGCGACGGCAATCAGGCACTGTCGATGTGCACCTTCGTGTTCAGGCACGCGCATTCGTTCCTTCTTTTGATAAAGCAATGCACGTAATACACGTATGGAACGAAACCGTCTGGTTTCCCGAAGGGTACGTATTTTTAGCATCGGTCGACGGTTTTGGCTGATCATTCTATGTTGTCTTCAAGGTATGGGTGGCCCGCCGGGCCCCGCCGGGCTGGTCGTCAAGCTGACGACGTTAGCAGGTTGATCACCCCAATCGGATCAGTGGTGATGGTGTTTGGGAGCGCCAGTTTACCTGTGCCACCTGCCAGGGGCAAGCCCCAGCAGAAGGACAACATTTTCAAGAAACAGCCGAAGTGGCATTTATTGCCATCCCAAAGCTGAACCGATTCGACAAAATGCTACAAGAGGCCAAACGGGCATATTTGTTGTCCTTTTCAGCTTCACTCATTCAGTGTCCAAAACTCTATATCTCTTAGAATGAACTTAAACTCAAGTTTCGAGAAGATTTGGCGACGAGATAATAGGCTGGAACACGTATGCGTGACGCAATGAAACCCAATCAGGACAACATTCCAAACCTACGCAATGACGTCGGGCTGCTTTCTGAAATGTTTCTACAATGCATCTCGAAGCTAGATGAACAATCAGCTGAAGGCGATGTTCTTGTCACTCATGGCAAACCAATACGTGGTCTGGTTGCAACTGTGCATTGAACTCATAATCTCTAGTCTTCATATCGATGCAATCCATTCGGCCAGTGTATTCCTGGCAGTCATTTCCTGACGGCACAACCGAGCAGTGCCTTCACCGACTGGCCTTTTAGTATGGTTGACACTCCAATCTTAGCGGAGACGACATTCCTACAAAATCTCGTTTGCCGCCGCAGTCGGCTTCGCTGTCACAAAACTCCACTGATCTCGATACGCGATGACCCGTCTTAATTTGCTGGTTTGGCCAACCATTCACGAAAACCCAGCCCACCCTGTTAAAGGGTATCATCTCGCGTCGAGAGGGTTGCATCCAGTTCCGTTTTGTTGTAAGCTATACCTTGTTCAGCGATAATACCGCTGACTCCCCACGAAACACAAACAGCAACATTTCAGGGCCGAACCGGACGTAATGCGCATAGAATGGGGGGTTTAAAAAGCCAGATATGATCCCATCTTTCTATTCAGAGCCCCAAGCAGCAATACCCTTCTAGTAAGTCACTGCACCTTCACTTGCAGACGAAACGAGCTTGGCATACTTCATCAGAACTCCTCTAGTACGTTCCTTAGGATACGGGGTCCATGATTTTCTTCTCAGTTCCATTTCCGCATCATCAATCTCAACCGTTAGCAGCTTCTTTCCCGGTTCCAGGCGGATTATATCTCCCTCCTTCAGCAGACCAATTGGACCCCCAACAGCTGCCTCTGGAGAAACATGACCAACCATGATACCATGAGTACCACCAGAGAAGCGACCGTCAGTGATAAGCGCAACGGTCTTTCCGAGACCGGCTCCCATTATCGCAGCAGATGGGGAGAGCATTTCTCTCATACCAGGTCCACCGCGCGGTCCCTCCTGGCGAATAACGACCACATCGTTATCGACGATCTTTCCGGCTAGGATCGCATTCAATGCATCTTCTTCGCTTTCAAACACGCGAGCAGGCCCGCGATGCAGCTTCAACTCCTTTCCGGAAAGCTTAATGACGGCTCCCTCTGGTGCCAAATTTCCTCTCATCACTACAATGTGATTTCCAGGAGGGGCGTACGGCTCCTCCAACTTTCTGATTATGTCTTGAGTGGCGGGCAGGCTAGGCACGTCCGCCAAATTCTCCGCTACAGTCTTTCCAGTGACGGTCATACAATCGCCGTGCAGCAGGCCGTTGTCCAGTAGATACTTCATGACCAAAGGAACCCCACCAATCTTCTCAAGATCAGCCATTGTGTACCTTCCAAATGGTTTAAAGTCTCCGATGAGAGGGACTCGTTCACCGATAGCATTAAAGTCATCAATTGTGAGGTCAACTTCTGCCTCGTGTGCAAGAGCAAGACAATGCAGTACAGCATTAGTACTACCGCCAAGAGCCATACAAACAGTGAGCCCATTGTCAAAAGCTTTTCTCGTACAAATTTGCCTACTTGTAATACCACGCTCCATACAAGTAAATAATGCTTCAACACTGCGGACGCAGTCGCCCACCTTATCCTTGCTGATGTTATTCTGGCGATCCACGGCCGTGTGAGCTGCCGAGTACGGAACGCTCATTCCCATAGCTTCGATGATACTGGACATGGTATTGGCAGTGAACATTCCACCACAGCTACCACTTCCCGGACAGGAGTTTCGCTCAACCCTTCCTAATTGTGCATCGTCGATCTTTCCAGCTGAATGCGCCCCAATAGCTTCGAAGGCGGAAATAACGGTAGTGTCGACGCCGTCCAGGTTACCCGGAAGAATGCTACCTCCATACAACATGACACCAATGGAATCGTTCCTGAGGATTGGCATGAGTGCACCTGGAATGCTCTTGTCACAGCCACCAATTGTCACCATACCGTCTGCAAGATAGCCTTCATGCATGGTTTCGATGCAGTCAGCAATGAGGTCTCGTGAAACAAGTGAATAGCGCATGCCACTGGTTCCCATGGTCTCTCCATCAGAAATGACAGGGGTGCCAAACACGAAGGCCTTTCCACCCGTTTTCTCGACCTCACGTTGAAGAGCTTCACCAAGCACGTTGATATGGGCATTGCACGGGGTTGCATTAGTGTGAGTACAGGCGATTGTGATGATTGGCTTTCCGAAATCCTCGTCTTTGAAATCAACGGCACGCAGCATGGCGCGGGCTGCAGTGCGTTTGTTCCACTCTGGTGTCCCTGGCTCACTGCCAACCAGAGAAGAGGATCGGGAACGCAGACTGTGAGAGTTGGCCACAGTCATCGTGGGCGTACTGGAGCGGACGGGCACGATCCTTTTCCGGAGTACATTGGGAGGGTGGGAGGAGATGGAAGATTGGGAGACCGGTGTGAAGGAAGTGGTGGAAATAGGCGACGATGCAACGAAGGCGTGGGAGGCCATATTGGCGCGCGATGAAAACGCCAGAAGACTGAGACGAACTGTTGTGCTCGATCCGCAGGAAAGGCAAAAAAAAGTAGCACGGGATGAAGTGGCTGGCGATGCCGTTATGGATGTGCTTATGTCTTCGTATTTATAGTGAGTGAAGCGCGCGTGCGATGCGGATGTTGAAGTTGCGACTGCTCGAAGAGATCTTCGGCTGTCGGTCGGGGATCAGCACGGACGAGATAACTTTGAGAGCAGCACAGTATCTATGATACGTGTGTAAAGCTTTTGCTCGTTTTTTACGTTAGTGCGTATGCTTACAGAAGCTAATAGTCTCATATTTACTGTTGATCTCTCAGGGCCCCGAGCGCGTCGACGACGGCAGGTGACAAGTCGCACACATCTGTCCGCGACGACGACAACGCTCTGCCAGGGTAGCCGCTCCTGTCGCCGCACATCAGCCATATGGCCGCCTTCATCACCGCGGCAGCCGCCCGTCTCCGCCTGCGCGTCCGCGCGCCAGCCGTATACATCCACCGTCGACAGATCTGTGCCACGTGGTCCCTGCGCGAGGACGACAGCGAGCGGAACGTACGGCCACCTCGTCCGCGCAGAACGGCACGCGCTCGCGACGAAGCGCGGCGATATGATACAAGACGACACGACGATCGTCGCGACTATGATACAAGCCGACATGACGCTCGTCGCGACTATGATACAAGACGACATGACGCTCGTCGCGACTATGATACAAGACGACATGACGCTCGTCGCGACTATGATACAAGACGACATGACGCTCATCGCGACACCCGGCGCACCGCTGCACCGCCGTACGCAGAGCAAGAATTGAGCGTGGTGCGGCAGGTGCGCGACAGCGGCGATGACGTGCTGTACGGCGTCAACCCCGTTCTCAACGCCGTGTATGCCGGACGTCGCGAAATCCGTCACGTGTTCTTCCAACGCGCGTCAGAAAGCTCGGCTCGCAAGCGCGACAATGCCGCGGCCTTACAGCGAATCCGCACGGGCGCCACCTCTCTAGGTGCCACGATCAGCGAGGTGGACAAGGGCGTTCTCAATGTGCTTGTAGGGCACCGCAAACATCAAGGCGTCGTCGCACAAGCCTCCTCTCTGGACTACCTGGCCGAACGCGACCTAAGCGCGCAAGATGGCGTGCTGCTGGCGCTGGACGGCGTATCGGACCCGCACAACGTCGGCGCCGTGCTACGCACCGCGCACTTCCTCGGCGCGGCCGGGGTGGTGGTGTCGGCGCGCAACTGCGCGCCGCTGGGCGCTGCGACCAGCAAGGCGTCTGCCGGTGCGGCGGAGACGGTGGCGGCTTTCGCCACGCCGTCGTTGCCGCGGCTGTTGCGCCGACTGCGTGAAGACGGCTGGCGCGTGGTGGCGCTCGCAGCGGACGGCGGTCGCATGCTGCGCGACGTGCCGCTTGCACGCCGCACTGTGCTGGTGGTGGGCGGCGAGGGCGATGGGCTGCGCGCGTTGGTGCGACGCGAGTGCGATGAGGTGGTGGCCATCGATGGCGGGTGCGCCGAGGTGGACTCGCTCAACGTGAGCGTGGCGGCGGCCATTGCGCTGCATCACCTGCTGCCGTAGATAGCGCTGCTGCTCGCAGCTGTGCTCACCGTGCCGATTTGACCCACGTGGACACGGTGGCAACGTGCCGGCGCGACCACGCATGTTGCGTTGGCGTGCAGAAATGCGCGTGGAGGTTCACATCATGCAGAGATATCTAAGATATCTCTAGATAGATAAGAGTCATCTGCGTGAGGCGCATTGTTCCTCTGCGCCACGCCTCCGTATTACGCGCGCTCCGCTTGCGCTACGCCGTCATGCCGCCCAACCAACCAAATCGCCCGCCCCAAGCGCCGTCTCGCACGGTATCAGTGCTTGATGAGAAAGATTTCAAGTGTCTGCCCGACTCGGACGTCATCGTGGCTCCCCCGGTGCCCGTCGCGTACTCGCTTGACCGCGATGTACTCATGCCGCCGGATATCATTGATGGTCAAGGACTTCCGCGTTCTGCCGCCGTCGTGGAGGTCCCGAATGGCTCTTGTTCGCTCTATGTCTCTATTTTGCGTTATGCTGCTGAGTTTGCTGTCGATCTTGCACAGGACATTTCGCCGCAGGACGATTATCCTCACGTTTCCACCTCGCGTTGCTCTCGCGTTGAAAAACTCTGTGATAATGTTCCAGTGCCGCTCAGAGATGGTCAGGGTCGCTTGTCTACGCTTTGGAATTGTCCAGATGACCGATACACCCCGGCTGATCTCTCCGACTCCGACTCCGATTCCGACTCAGATTCTGACTCGGATACCGAAGACTTTTCAGAAGACGGTTCTATCGAGCTGCATCACCTGTCGCGTCGCGCCTTGAAGAAGAAGCAGGAACCACCTGTTAGAAGATATCAGCTTGGTCTCGGCTATGCGAAGCTCTATGTGCGCGACAAGCTTGTTATTATCCGTCATTGGGCGTACGGTATGCCATTGTCCGATTCCTTCTCTGTGCACCTCTATCGTGCTGTTATCATTGCTGCAGAGGATCCGAAGACACTCAAGGAGTTTTGTGCTGTCGCCTTGAAATGGCGCACAGAGAGAGACCAAGCCAACAATCACGCCAGACCAGGCAAGTTCACCCTCTTTCGCTTCCGCACTAGTGGCCAGGGGTGCGGCGATTGGGCTAACCAGGGCTTCAAGAAGGCGCGTCCGGCGAAAAGTGTCATTTTGCAACAGGGTCAGATGGACTGTATTATATCTGACATCAAGGACTTTCTCTCGCGTGATACCAAGGCTTGGTATCAAACCCATGGCTTGCCGCATCGTAGGAGCTATCTGTTTTACGGACCTCCGGGTGTGGGAAAGACGAGTACCATTCGCGTTATTGCTGGAATGTTTCGACTAAACGCTTGCTTCCTTAGTTTGACAGCCGCCGATTTCAGCAACCAAGTGCTGCATGATGCGCTCACTTCCCTTCCACGCTGCGCTCTTTTGGTTCTGGAAGACGTTGATGTCCTATTCAACGAGGACCGTAAGAGCGAGACTACATCAACGCTTACCTTCTCTGGAATGCTTAACGCTCTGGACGGCTTAATCTCTGTAGATGGCATTATCACAATCTTCACTACTAACCACATAGAAAAGCTAGACCCGGCTCTGATTCGAGCAGGTCGTGTTGACAGGCGCTTTGAGTTTGTCCACCCGAGGATCGACCAAATGTGTTCCTTGTTTAAGAGTTTTTATGAGAACGCTTCCGATGAAACTGCCAGGAAGTTTGCAAAGACTGTGTTTGACAGACCAGAACAGGAAGCAAGAAGCATTGCTACGTTGCAGCAGCATTTCATTTACACCCGAAAGAAGAGTGCTGAAGAATGTGTCGAGCTTGTTCCACAATTCTTCAAAGAGTTTTATCCAAAGGGTGCATATGGTAAGAGTTCTATCTATTTGTAGATTGTTCTTCGGTTTGTCTTGTATGGATGTTCGTAGTCTTTTGGCTAGAACTCTTTAACTTTTTGCTTCTGGGGCAAGTGGTAGATGCATATTGTGGACTGTTTGTCCTCTTCGGCATTTTGGCACTTTTGTCTTTCATACCTTGGAACTTGCCGTACACGTAATCCTGTTCAATTCCTTTCTGCCCGGGTGGAGACTCTTTCCCAGCGGACTTGGTTTCCTCGATCTCCGATCTACTTTCGCACCACGCTTTGCTTGCATACAAAGGTTGTCCCTGCGCCAGTGCGAACAACCCTACCCAGAACATGAGGAGGCAATACAAGGTGTTCGGTTTCTAGCTGGACTTGAGGGATTGGTTCGAGGAGATGTTGGTGAACGCACTTCACGACAGATTGGTGACTAGACGAAGCAAAGTGGATTGCACCGCACTTGGCAAAGTCCAGCTATCTGAGTAATGGAAATAACTATGGTTCCTTGTGTGACCTTATCCCGTGCAAGCTCTTCTAAGTTGAACACCTCGCCAATATAAATTCCTTTCTCACGCATTAGATAGTTGTGAACCGGATAATCAGTCCAGAGACCAGGAGCATGTACCTCTAATCCAACGGTGTCGGCAGCAATCATAAGAGGGTCCTTTTGCGCAAGACACATGGCAGCATCAAGTCCTGGGCCTGGCTCAGAGAGGTTGAATATTTCGGGGTCATTCAGATATTGAGTATAACCTGAGCGAAGCAGTACAATATCGCCTGCATTGAAGACAATGCCAGCAGCTTTCGCGGCGCCCTCAATATCGGCGCTCGAATACTGTTTTCCACCGTCAACAATTTCCACGCCATAATATGCCGCCATGTCGAGCATCTTAAATCTCGCAATGAAGAACGGGACGTTCTCTGCTAAACCCAGAACACGAATTCCCTCTGTGTGGTAAACTTCTGTTTTGGAGTGTCCTGCGTAGTAAGTATTATCTCTTTCGCAGTGCCCAAGCCCATCTACATGAGTTCCGATGCCTAAACTCGTGTTCTGACTATCATCGTTGAAAACGGTGCTATCCGGGCATCGAACTTGCTTGATTGTCACAGCATGGGTACGATCACCTCATGCGGGAGTATTTTTGTCAACCAAAACGCCGAGGTGGTATATACGCGTGAACTTAGTTCCAGTGATGGCGGACAGCATGCTCCGCTGGGTCAGTAGCGCGGCGTTGCCGAGTTTGTCAGTAGTAGTCATGGCGCCCAAATATGCCACGGATATCCCACTGCGGCTCTGAGAAATTGCTGAACAAAGTTACATGTACTCGATGCGGTTGGAGATTGTGGATTTGAGAAAACATTAGCCATTTGTTGGAATCTGCTTGGACAAGGGGGAACCAATTGATGGTATCTACCTTGGAGTGCTTTTCTTCTTCTCTCTTGTGTCTCTGTACGAGTGCGCTAGCTTCATTACACTGTAGAGCAGACCGTTAACGTTTTCTCACTTTGTAAGCTCTTTTCTAAGCGAAGTCAGTTCGGCACGCGGAGGAGGAAGACATAATCGCCTCGACAGCATTCTTTTTGAACATTTGGGTACGTACTAATGTAGATAGTGCTCTACGGCGCTTAAATCATGCGGTCCACAATCACACACCGTTCTTCTTTCTTGAATTTTAAGAGGGAAGCGGATGTAAGCATTGCGTATGGTCAACCAAAGCTTTGACAAGGTCGCTTCTGCCTCTGTAAGTCAATAGGTCGAAGTTGGTTGGCGAACACGACAATAAAAAGTCCCTCTTGATCTTCTCCAGATCAACTGCTCGACTGCGAGAGTATCTACACGTAATGTCCTTTCGCTGTTGTGTGACGTCTTTGACCACCCTGAAGAAGAGTATATCCTTCAATAAATATTTGGGCACAAGCGATCCGCCTTCACGTGATGTGGCTGACTTTCCTTTGCATAAGGGAAGCGAAACGGATATGGGGTCGAGTCTCCAAAGAGGCCAACACACTTCAGGTTAGCGAGGTTTATAAGCCAAAGAGAGGCAGAGACTGCCTTGGCACAACTTCATGTTGGACACACAGCAAGTCTGCTCCCTCTGGGTTCGCACGTGATTGAAAAACACTGGTTTGCAATTGCAGACCGGGTGTTATTAATGACGTTGATCATTTCCTCCTTAGATGTCCGAAGCGGACCACCTCAAGACGTTTATGTCTCCTTCCGCTGCGAGAGCGCAAGCATCTCCCGTTGTAGGTATTATTAGAAAACGGCCTGATCGTGAGTTGGCTTTCCTTGTAAGAGAAAGTTTCTTTGAAGAAAAACGTTCTGTGCTACGTTGCGCACTCATAAAAGAGAGAGAGAGAGAGAATAAGCATTGGATTCCTGTCACATCATACATTCTTTGAACAAAATCGTTGTCTTCCATCCCGCGATGCCAGCTTTCAGTTGCAATGAATTACTACATTAGCTGTGTGAACTGATCATACCGACATCCAATGAGATTTTTATGCAGGCACGAGAACTCTAAAAGTTACCAGCCTGATGCATATGGGTTGATGCATCGCAAAACCAGAGCAATCGCGCACTGCAGTATTTTTCTCGTCTAAGCCAAATTCACAACAATGGTGTGACATAACAATCGTGGCAGGCTTTCAACGCTGCTGCAACGCATGCTGGCTTACGTATCCATAGAACCCAGCGCCGGCTCATTCCTGAGCAGCTGAGCATTGCGAACTCGCTGTCATCCGCGTCCAAGCCTTAGATAGATATAGGATCGCAATCTGTCAACGTTAGTACAAGACCTTCAACACGTCCAATGTCGGGTAGCGTTTCCGCTTCGTGAGTTGACAAATGTTGTTCATCTGGATCCAACACCAGTATAACGAGCAATAATACTTGCGCCAAGTCCACCTTTTTCATTTGGCTTAGGTCGACTTGGCTGATAAATTCATGAGAACGGCCTCTACTGTCCTGTTTCCCAGTTTCGAGGTGACGATATGTTGTTTCATTACGTATCTCTATCCTTGTATAATAGTGCATGATTCTGCTGCACTACATCGCTATTGCTCACTGAAAGCCCACAGTCAGACCTCTTCGTTCCGAACTATCAGATAATGGCCCTCTCCATCATTCTTAACTCTTCCGACGTTCCTTCTTTTTTTCTTCTTTACTGTGGTCAGCCGCCCCTGATTCCGAGGCCTACGTTCCCATAACCTGCCTTCCCCACAGGTGTTAGTCTGCCCTGTTCCGCAGCACCTTAAATCATGCATCTAAAAAAGCCAAGACAGACTTCAGGTTTCAAATACCTTTTGCCTGTCCTTTTTCTCCCGACGATATTCATACCAATATTGAACCGCCCTCCTCCAAGCTTACCGCCCCCTCTAGCTCCTCTGACTTCTCAGTTTACAGTAACATACCCCCCCACTTTCAATGACTGGAAACGCCCGCTCACCATTGCAGCGTATGCTCGGAGAATCAACTCCAAATATGAGCTTTCCTTGTTCACGACTGGAGTCAATGCCCGTTCCTTTAGTCGAAGCTTTAGAGTCTTCGGTTGTTTGATTGGGAACGTGCCCATAAGCCCAATTCAATCATTTCCAGAACTCACAGTGTGTGAGGTGGACCCCGACCTTCTAGCCCACAACACTCCACTTTCCATATTGCTATACGATGACGATAATCTTGGAGATGCCATGGAATCAAGCTTCATCAATAAGCGTGAGAACTTCACCATCTTTCCTGGAGACGTTATTCCATATCAACCCATTGACACGTACGAAATAGACGAGGAGTTGGCTTCCATCCGCACATCGGTGCAATGGAGCGAAGATCTTCTTGATATTGAAAACGGCCTGAGATACGAGCTGTGCCTTATGACCGCAATGCGCCATGAGTCGCATCTGCTTCCCGGATGGATCGAGTACTACCGGAGAATGGGCGTAGACCATTTCTACATCTATGAGAACAATGCAGAAACCCCACTTGATCTCAGAATGTATGCCCATTTCGTGGAGGTAGTGCGCTGGCCCTGGTCTCGATCTCAGATGCAGAACAACAATCACTTCCTGAAAGCATCGGCAGGTCGATGCAAGTATGTCGCATTCTTCGATGTTGATGAATATGCAATGGTTGGTGATGTTCGACCTGGTGCCCTCAGGAGTTTCGTGTTCCAAAAGACTTTCATGGAAGGGTATCAGCAGATTTCGTTTCCTTTCTTGAACATGGTCAACAATGGATATGTTCGCCGCCCAACAGGATATTTACCAGAGCTTTATACAACCAGAGAAAAGAATCAGAGTTCTAGACTTGGGAAAGTACTCATAGACACAGATAACAAGTGGGTGTGGCATGGCGTGCACAACGTAAAAGCCTCGACAAACTACACAATCCGTGCGTATTGGAATCAGACACGAGAATATGAACCCACGTCGATGATGCACAACTCCATGCTTGTACACTTCACACATAGAAGCTGGGAAGAATACTGTGCAAAGAATAAAGCCGGTGGTGCAAGCACCTTAACAGCCATGCCCGAACGGGAAATGAATGTAAGCAACCCTGACCCGAAGTACATGGAAAGAGATGGAGAGGAGTTTGTCTTCTTTCGCAATTTGTGGCGTGAGGTGATGAAGCATCCAGATCGTAAAGGGATAACTCTCATGTGGAAGAACATCAAGGGCGAGCGGTGTAGCCAACTGTATTGCCCGAATTGCATATTCCTTCGCTTAGGACACGCCCAATGCTTGGATGACTACGCCTTTTAAGTTCTCACCCTGCTGTCCTCGAAGATGATGAACTACATGCTTGCCGAAGAGCTTCGTCAGATATTCGAGATCTCCGTACAAAGGTATCCCAATGGGTTCTGTCCGTGATATTCAAGCTTGACAAGAGTATTGATGACGTAACAGCGCAACAGGATTAACCTTACCAAACGCAGTTTTGTGGATGTCGAGCACGAACACCGAAAAAGTGCGGAACTCTGGCGTCCACCAGGCACCGTCGTCGTCGCCACAGCTATGCTCTCGCGTCCTGGTTTTCTCTAGTCTTCAACGACAGCAGTCGCGTTTTACGGAGACGCGACAGTACGCTGCTTGCAGGGACGAGTGGCGCTTGGACTAGATAGAGAGAGCGCTTGAGTACGCAACGCCCTCCTTTCTCAATCACAAGGCCCTGTTCGTTATTCCATTGAGCCCAGAGCATCAACTTCCGGATTTCCAGGCGCACAGAAGGCTGATTTCGACGGTGAAGAGGCTGCGATGGCCGAAGTGAGCGAATCACGGGCGCTCCTCGTCCTCACAAGCCTCCGCCCAGCCGTCACAACGGTACCACCGCTGTCCGCGTCATCTGCTTGCTTCGTTCCTTTCGCCCGCTGGTCCCCCCCAGCTACCAAGGGTAAGATATCATGTTTGACCTGCTCAAGAACAGTCCGGAAACACTTCGTACGACAGCGTTTTACCTGTAAAAACAGATCTGCACTGTAGACTCTTCAGCCGTAGAATCAGCGTCTTTACTTGCGAGGCGGTTACGATTCGTCCTACCTTGGTAGATAGTGATCCGAAGGGAATAAATGCGCTCGTTCTTTACTCGCAAGGCAATTGATTAGGCAAATCGATTAGATGTGCAAAGAGAGATGACAGCCAAGCAGAAGACACAAGAAGATTAATTCCCAAGGCTTAGAGAATCATTTTGGATAAGACCCGTTCCAGGCTTTTTTGCTCAAGTCGGCTTTTGCTTCTGCTGACAACACGAATCCATGTCATAATCACCTTTGCCCTCAAATTGATCGCGTTTCCTCTTTCTCCCAGACCCTGTCTCGTTTTGTTCTGTGTTTCCTTCAAGGGGTCCCCTTACACCCATCGAAATGCGCACAGCTAAACGCATTACCGGCTTTTTCTGCTTCCATGAATTTATCATACTTTCCCAACTAGATACGGCTCGCTTAATGGCAAGATTAAGCATACTTCTGGGGCTCGAAGTGTTCTTGTCCAAAGCTGCGGTTCCGAGTCCAACAAAGAAACTGCTCGTCCTTTCGCCTGTTTTGGGACAGACAGACTTCACTGCGTCCGGGAAGGGTCTGATGTCTTCTAGATTACAAGTTTGTTCCATCTCATACGTCAATCTTCGTATTCTAGATTCCACAAAATTCTGCCACTCTCTGTAGTCCTTTGGTTCCGTTGCTTTCACATCAATGACCAGGTAGAGCGGAAAGCTGTGGTCGAAGGGATACATTTCTACAAGCCTCAGAAGCCCTTCATCAATGGTTAGAGTTGCTCTCGTAACTTTTTCCATAATTTGGCACGCGCGATCGATTTCTTTCTTTATGGCATTGTGAGTTGTTCGACAAACATTGTAAGAAGTGTTTGTGAACGGAAGGACAGGACATATGATTTGCATTGGATTCTGATAGTAAGTGCTCGGTGGCATCCAATTGTCCCAGTTTGTCCACATCCCATCATACTTCTCAAATGTCATTCGAACAGGCCTCCAGAGAGGAAAAGGTGCCCATTCCCAGGCTGCATAGGTTTTGAAGAATAGAGCTAGAAGTTTAATCCCAGAGTAACCTTCATATGTTTGGCATATTCGTGCAGTCAGAATCGCCCAAGATACCCCACCGAGGTAACCATGCAAACTCGAATAGATACAACGCCGTTTTGCCCAAAGCTTCACGATTCTCAGAACGGAGCAGAACGTATCATAGTTTGGTACGCTACGTATCATAGCTTGATCGCTTCTGACTCCTGAAGCACTACGACTTGTACCTGGATCCACATCCTGTAGAAGAGAGTTATCCAATATATCCAAAGGGAATGGAAGATATGAGACGGCCAAAGGAGCACATTGCATATCCACATTCACCCCATGGAATAGGAATCGAATCACAGGGGCGTAGGCATCTCGAAGAGCTACGATTTGTTCGGCCTGTCCGGTACTGTATAACATGTCCAGCATACATGTTCCGGAGTATTTCTCACCTTTAGCACGACGATGGGCTCGATTTTGCGGGCCGAAAAAATGTTGCTTTCTAGAAACAAATATGGGGGTGATCACAACAATATCCACGTCAGACCCAGGTCCATCAACGCCAAGTGCATGTGAACCAAATGAAAGCACTCGTGATAGTTGCTCAACACGTTCTGGAAACGGAATGTGAAACATGTGAGCAACATTTCGAACCCACTCTTGAGCAATTGTATTCAGAGAACTGACCACAAATGTTCGACGTGCCCGTTCTTCATTTGACAATGACCTCTGATGGCGGTCTAGGAAACTGTAAATTTTGCTTCCCTTTAAGGCCTTCATAGCAGGAGCTACCCCAGGGAGTTTGTTCGATTGAGCCAAGTTCATTTTCTCAATTCAAGGAAGCAGATTGATGAGTTCGAAGTGGTCAAAATGATACTTGCAGGTGACTAAAGGAATTTGAAACCCAAAATGGGGAACGAGCTTTGAAACTCAGCCAAGTCTCGATCTGTATCATCTTCTTGATTCAGAAGTTTAGTTTCTGATGCAAAGATGAAACGTTCTTCTTCTTCTTCGTCTTCGTCTCTCTGACTTTCAACGGAAAGTATAGATAACATGCGTACGTTCACATCCAAATTTTTCGAATCATAACGAACATATCTGCTACTAGGCGAAGTAGTTCCTTTTATTCTCAAGCAGCCTAACGACAATTATTGTCGTACTCCGGTCGATTACTGTCGTTTATTATTTCAGGAACTTGATGGATAATGAAAGTTCCATCTGCAAGACAATTTCTGTACTCTTCATTTTGGACGTCAGACTTGAATCCTTAGCATGCCTTAGTCTAGAGATAGTTTTCTCTCACTTAAAATAGGAATACTCTCCTTCTTTGAGGAGAACGGTTTTCTATCTGAACTGAAGAAAAGTATGTATCGCAAAGGGAAGTTTTCATTCTATGAAGGCGAAAGATTTTGGTAGATCGCTTGTTTTGCAGTTTTGTAGCCTCAAAGCTGTCCTAGTATTAATCCTGCTTCCCCAATCCGCAAGAAAGAGAAGATTCTTCTGCAGTGCTTGATAGCTTCGTTTTTCCATTTATGACCCCTTCTTTCTTACAAACCTGGGGGTCTCTGTTCAACTTGATACTCTCACAAAACAATTGTTAGATTTGACATTCGTTCCGCACTGTCGTCTACAACCCTTTCAAGTCTGCTATTTAAGCGAACCCAAGTCACTTCAAATGCTGTTTCAAACCTTCAGTCCTGGATGAGTAATTTCAAACTAGATTCCTTAGGAGTGGGATGGGCGCGTCCAAACGAGCAATGGTTTAATTCTTTTTTCTCGTGTGTTCCATACTTCTCTTGCAATACAAACAGTTGGTCTTTAGTTGTATAAAAGTTCTTTTTAAGCATATTCGTTCTTCTTTTCTGCCATATGAGTCTATGCTCATTCAAATATATATGTTCTGGCTTTTAAAAACTTGCATTCCTGGGAGGTATAGTTAAAGAGTTCCCTCCTCGCTAGTTAGACGAACTTCACAACTTCATGAACGTCTTATCTACCACACCTCTTTGCAGCCTGCGAACTGATCTCGACTACCTCGGACGTCTTTCCCTCGTTTCGTGGCTCTATCGCTCCATCTTTTCATTGAACAGCAATGTGCTCTGTATCGTCGTTCACATTCCAGAAACGGCTTGGCTGCATGAGCTTCGGGAAAAGCAAGGAGGCCCTATTGCGTAAACATTTTCCCAAATGCTCTGAAGAAGTTGGAACTGTTCTTGAGTCAAAACATGGAAACTATGGTTTTGCATATGATGAACTTTCAGGGATGAATAGAAAGAAAAAGTTAAATAGTTCCTGGAATGAAGCAATGCTGCGGGCCCAAACAATCACGAAAAGATTTACAGAAGAAGAAGAGAAGGGCTTCGAGAATCTTCGCCAATTCTGGACCATTCAGTGGAAAGATTCCTACGAGGGATTCTGTCGTGTCCGCAATGAAGTCGCTGATTTGCGCGAAGTTGTGTTTCATGGTAACTTAGAGAGGTCAAAGGAACAGGAGACGTTACGGAATCTCCTTAACAGGATGCTTCGTTCAAATGCAAGGGAGTGGTTTGCTGTTTGGGGAGAACTAGATCTTCATAGACTATCCCCAAATGACGCCCTTGATTCTTTAAATCGTTGTATCTGTAATTGGATGTGGGATGAAGTTCGAATCATATCGGGCCAGAGGGCGCACAACGGGGACCATGTTTCAAAAGGGGTTCTGTTCAACCTGATCCACTGCGTCACTGGTAGAGCCAAGCCTGACACATCTAAGTTCGACAAAAGGAGAATCGAAGATATAAATAATACCAGGCTTTATATCCATAATAACGGGATAGACGTTTTCTATTACTCGGATGGCGGTGCTCTCTACCTCAGGAGGTCGGAAGAAGCACAGAAAGAGTACTTGAAGCGCTTAGAGCGGCCTTCTCGTTTGTCTAGCTCATCAAGAAGAAAGATTCGTTTCTCAGAAGCGAATGCGAATTGGCCGCAAGGGAGTGCATGGGAGAAGTCGAAGGACACCTCTCGGAGGTCTGCAAGACTGTCAGAGTCACGCAGGAAGACCCGTTCTTCGGCTCCTACTCGGAACAGCGGTAAGCCACTTCCTACCCCCATTAGAAGATCTCCAAGACTTTCCAAGAAGTTGAAGAAGCCTAGTCATATGAAATGAAAGGTGGAAACCGAAAGCGGGACTTTTTGCAGTGCAGTAGAGTAATAGAGGAACTGTGGTTTCTCTTCCACTGTTTTTGACGTTAAACTTCCCCTCCCGGACCGGGATGTCGTTAGACCCCACCGAACTATCGGTCAGCTTGCTTATCGCCCTTGCAGACTCCGGTTGTGGATCGCGAAACAATTCCCGAGCACTTGTGCTCAGGCAGGGTACGAACGGATTATCGGGAGAAGCTGGTGCCGCCGTTTCCCTGACTTTCACCAGCAGGGAAGGAGCTATTACGGAGACAATCATTAGGTATCCCAGGGTTTTCTCTGGGGGAACAGGGCTGGATTACGAACTGGTTCTCTTATTTGATCTGACCGAAGATATGAGGATTGCATAAAGATACAAAAGACGGAAAAGCCTGTGGGACCTAGAGAAGCAGAAGTTACGCCATCACAAGCATAGTCTGTACACCATTTCATCTCTGCACCCTCGCAGATCACATCTACTGGGAATGAGGTTGGTGCTCAGCTACGGGCCGAGGGTTTTCAAAGATGTAGAACGTTATGTTGTAAAGTGTGAAAGAAGAATCATATGAAGACGGTTGTTCTTGCTTCCCCTTCGTAAGGGTCGAAGGTCAGTTGCTACTGATACTATTAAGAAATGCCCTTATGCTGGCTTTCCATATGGAAGTGTGTTCCCAAGGAAAAGAAACACGCAGCATTGCGTTGAATGAATACATGTTAATGCGCCCATGCAAGGGAGATGGCTGCGATTACGTTAGCTTTGCTAATTTACATGCCCATGGACTTTTCTGCTCATGCTGTGCTTGCCAACTAGTTGAAAAGCAAAAGCTTTCTGTCCGCGCCTCCAGAATACGCGAAAGTGCGCGGGGTTGAAGTAACTTTTGCACAGTTTGCAGCAGGGGACGCACGTCGTGTTTCGGGGCGGCAAACAAAGGTGTCGAGGAGAAGCGAACTGGCTTTGTAGAAAGAAATAAGCGAGAGATCTATGTTAGAAACAGTCGGGCAGTGGCCCAACAGATGTTTGGCCTCTTTGAGGAGAGAGAACTAAATGCAAGTGTAGCTCTCTCGAGTTCTGGAATATAGATAGGAACTCTAGACCACGTTTAAGAACCTCCTTGGCTTACTGCCAACGAGGTAATTCTGGCACTTACCCAAGGGTAAGTTTAGTAGCTAAGAGGGCTAACCTTCCTACCCAGTGTAGGACTTTTTGCATCCACACGTGAACCGTTTGATGATCACGCGCCACATGTGCGTAGCATCGTCACCATTGGATGCCCAATGTCTGTCCACACAAGCGGTGGCACTGCTACGAAAGTAGCCCTAGATCTGCACATTTTCAGTCCGGTGATTGTCGTCGCAGCCGAGGGAACGCTAAGAGTTAAAACGCTAGCCCTTACCCTTGGTAGTACAGCGATTTGTGCGATCGTAGACAGAGGCAGAGGGGTCTTGTCCACTACTTCAGCGGCAAGATATGTTCTATTTTCAAAGAAATGAATCCGCGCAGTAAGAGGGCTATCATTGGTACCGTTGGTACCGGATTTGCTGCGCCGAACTCTTTGAACTATCGGGCATTTCTCAGACCATCGCACCAGGCATTATTCTCTCCAATATCAACTGTATCAACCATGTCTCTCAAACAGCGTACAGCTGTTATAACAGGGGCAACACGTGGTATTGGACGCGGGCTCGCAATCGGCGTTGGCGAAGCAGGTGGGCATGTGATCATCACTGGTCGTACGAAAACTGGCCCGCTCTCGCTCGAGGCCACAGCACATTGTGTTCGTGAAGCAGGTGGCACCTGCGACTTTCATGTGGTTGACCATGAGGATGATGATGCCGTCACATCTTTTTTTCAAACTCTGAAGCGAAGCTTGCGGGAACACAACAGGACTCTAGATATCTTTGTAAACAATGCATATTCAGGGGTGGATTTCCTACTCAAAAGTAGAGAGATTCCACATTGGCTAAAGAGCGCTTCCCAGCCTGAAGCGGAGGATCCGGAATCCGCGCCTGGTGAAATATGGGATCTCATTAATGGAGTTGGCCTACGGATGAACTACGTCTGCGCGATATACGCATCTCGTATTATGACCAACCAGCCTGAGGGTGGTTTGATTGTAAATATTTCTTCCTGGGGAGGGTTGATTTCTTTGTTTGACCCCGTTTATAGCATCGGGAAGGGAGCCATGGATCGACTTTCCGCTGAATTAGCCCAATTTGGTCCGTCAAATGTCCGGTGTTTCACATTGTATCCTGGTGTGGTTGGAACTGAAGCTCTGATTGGAGCAATGAAAGTCTACGAAGCACCTGAGAATAACACACAACGGGAGACATCAACATCACCGATTCGTACTCCCACCGATGCGTGGAATGCAGAATCGCCTCTTTTTGTTGGTAGAGTTTTGGCAGCTGTAGCGGCCAGTGATAAGAAAATGCTCGATTCAATGAGTGGGCGTATTGTGATTGCAGCAGAGGTTGCCCAGAAGCTGAAGGTTGACGACGAAAACGGGAATCGACCCCTCTCTATGCGTTCATTTCGTTTTGCACTGCTTCGGTCGTTTCCATTTTTGCAGAAGAGCTCAGTTCGCCATTTAATTCCAGCTTCTTTGTATGTACCATGGTGGTTGATGCAAATGCTCCTAGGTGCTGTGAAACTATGGAATTAATGTCGACCTGGCCTGAGCAAGTTCCTGTCGAATTATTGAATACGAGCTGATTTACAAGGACACACTGATACCTCTTAATGCTGCAATTCGCCGAGAAAGCTTCTTATGGTCCATAGTAGTATATCCTTCAATAGCCTTGAGAAAAGAGATTCTATCTGACTTTGCTTCTAGAAGCTTACAAATTAGAGCCATTTCGGGAGAAGGTGAAACTCCCAGAGATGCAATCACGTTACATATGTAATCAACGTCCGTGGCTAGTTGGCGAGTTCCTCCTTCTGAAAGGCGTGACAAGTTACATACCCTCTCTACGTAAAATTCCATTGTGGCAATAGTGAGCACAGATATCCACATTCCTGCAAAGGAGAGCTCTTCATCAACATTTCCATTACGTTTGCAAAACACATACGGTGACTTTGGCATGGCATAACGAGCGTCTTCTTCGTCAGGGATGAAGGGTTCAAGTTGCTGCGGAATAGTCATTAGGTAATCTGCTACTTCAGTTGCATAGGCCAAAGGAGAACTAGATACACTGGCTAACGTTTCGTCATCGCCGTCAACATTCCAGAAGTCATCAGCGTTGAAGGCCTTGAATCGGTCTCTGACCCCGTTGAACATGCTTTCATACACAATACGATGTACTCTATCAATTAGATCTCTGAAGTCATCGGCGCTGTCCAACAGTTCAAATTCCGAAACAGTCCTGTTGGCAAGCCCAGAGTCGCGCACAAGTTCCCATACAATGCCAGCTTCAGCAGGACTTGTTTCAGCCTGAGTGACAAATTGATGAATTCTCTTTTTGCGTGAAGCTTGTACTACTGAGGTAACTTCTAAGACAGGTGTGGCGGTTCCAATTGCTATGGCAAACAATGATTCTTTCTTTCCGTCCCATGTCCTTTTCAGTATACTTGTGGATGTCAATAGACGAAGAACATCGTTAATCTTGGTCCACTCGTCTGTGTTTTGCAAGCTAGATGGCATATTGAGTACATCAATTATCCGTTCTGAGAGTTCTGATGCAATAGCACTGCTTGTCCTTTTCATGACATCAATTCCGATACCACAAGTACGCTCAGTGAGAATTGACAAGGAGCTGTCCAGCAGTGTAAGAGCATCCTTTGATAGAGTATCCACATCTTTGGCGACAAGGCCGAGACCGGGTCGGTTTACATCTGACCCAGCTTCCGATTGTGCTGCGCGGCTGACAGAGTCTAAAGCATTGAGCTTTATGTTGCGCGCCAGTTTTCGAGCGCTTTGAACAGAAATCAAGGAGAAATTATCCCAGAACCTTCGATAGGGAAGCAGGAGAGAAGAAATGGCATCCTGAATAGCAAGGACAACCTCGCTATCTACGTCAGGATTTTCGTCGTTTGCTCCTTCGGCCTCCACAACGTTGTCTAGAACGCTGGGAAGGAAGACGCGGCCGATTCTGCCACTCGAAAATATGCTGCGGAGCGCGACTGAATACAGATTGACGTCGGCGTTATCCCCAGCCTTCACGACGAGAGGAGGCGAAAGACCACACATACTTTCCGACACCAACTCCGGTAGAACTATATCGCAGAGATCGGGGAAGGCCTCGAGGAGCCACGTGCGTTCCGCAACAAGCATATCTTCGAGCTTATCGTAAAAGGACTGCAGTGCACCATCAGATTTAGGGGAACATAGGTTTGCCTCAAGATTGCGAGACCTGAGGGCGTCATTGTCTTCGTCTCTATCTTCCAACAGTACCGACCATGCTCTAGACCAAAGACTTCGAACCTCGGCTGCACGAAGTGACCCGTATTGGGTGCGAAATGCGTTTTCGCGCCCTGCATGGTCATAGACTATACGTGCATTACGTGCAGCGGAAGTGTTGCGTTGCTCCAAAGCTCGTTGTAGTTGCGGTTTTGCAAGTTGCTCAAGAGAGGCATCCGCTTCTTCAAGTTGAGTGACTCGGGAGTTGAACTCTGATATCTGCCGTAATGGGAGCAGCGATGTGCGAAGTTGAGAGACGAGATCTGCTGCCTGTACGAGATCAGCTCCATCTACCGCTGAAGAAGCTAACAATGATGAGAGCCGATCAAGCAGTGTGTCGACAGTGACAGCAGTGCTGAGCAAATGAGCAGCGTCCTGCACGCGGCGAACAACCGTGTCGGCATCGGCGATAGTTTTCACGCTTGATACGACAGAAGTTTCAACGCCAGCAACTCTTTCACCAACGCCATCAACACTTGTACGCAGAGTAGTAGCACGCTGACGGACACGCTCAGTTTCTCGCACGACCCATGGGATTGCGGATAAAGCAGACTTTAGAGACTGATCTAGGGTTGAATGTGCGTCCCGAATGGCATCGTTTGCAGCATCAAGTAGCTGGTTCAGGGTAAGGGTGCTTTGGTTCGTCTGTGTGTGAGACAAGACAGCGTTCAGCCATGTTGAAGGATGGAATGAGTCTGGGTCCAAGTCGAAATCATGAGATCGAGGCAGGGGGGCATCGGCCGACATCTTCTGCTGGTTGTCGTCATCGAGAGCAAGGGAACGCGAGGCACGGGTATCTTGATGACAGCGTCAGCATCGATCCAAAGCCGGCACACGGCCCACTTCGCCACTTTTCCAGAATCTTACAGTTATAGAGCAGGTACATAGTACATACACTGTTACAGTATACCTACTGTAATTCACTCTCTAAAAAGCTGTTCGCCGTCGCTCACCTGCAGCCTAGTCGGGTACAAAGGTACCTGTTCTTGGAGCATTGCTTTCGGAAGAAGGACAGCTGCTTTCGTGCCGGTCTCGACTCTACGACCCCATTTACTCGTCCACTCCAGGCTTTATCTGACCACCTTGCGGTATCAAAATGAGGCTTGAGAAGTGTTATGTGTGCTCCTCAACAGTGTATCCTGGGCATGGGAGCATGTTTGTGCGGAACGATGCAAAAATATTTAGATTCTGTCGATCCAAATGTCGTCGCAACTTCAATCTAAAGAGAAACCCTCGGAAGTTGCGCTGGACAAAAGCTTTCCGGAAAGCGGCTGGAAAGGAGCTTGCTATTGATACTACTTTCTCTTTTGAAAGACGTCGAAATAGAGCTGTTAAGTATGATCGTGAGCTTGTCGCAAAAACTCTGCAAGCTATGCCTGTAATCCAAAAAGTTAGCAGCGATAGACAGCACGACTTCTACAAAACACGAATGGTTGAACGAGAGAAAGAAACGAGAAAGGATGCCCTGCGTGAGCTGGCTACCGGCTTGGACGTCATTCGTCCACTTGTCGTCCGGGAAAAATTGCGAGAACGAGAAGAGTTGGAGAGCGCAATGGAAGTTGTCGAAGAAGGCGCAGTGGAAACGAAGTAGAAGTGGAATATATCATTACCGGAGACTTATTGCGTCAGTTCCAAGAGTTACTCCTAATTGAAGTTACTTCTTGGATGCTGGAGAATGAACAAGATTGTAACCCTGCGGGAAGCTTAGGCTGAACTCTCGTAACTTCTTCTTGGTCATACGCCATCGCTTCGCCCTTCTGGTTCACTCCTGATTGGGAAAAGATTAGTTTGTTCCTGAAGGCCGAATGTTCCGATCCATTTGGGTCACTACATTATATATGCCCAAAGAGAGCACTTATCTACGTGTAGAAAGCTGTGTTTTCCTTCTCCTTCCGTGAAGAGGCTGGGCTGAAGTGCTTCTGAAGTTATCATTAAATGGCTTGATAGATATTGGCCTTCTTAGCGAGGGAGCAGTTCTTTAAGATGAAACGCTCTACAGTGCGTGTTTATATAACGTAGCATACCCTTAAATGAGAGCGAGAACGAGAGCGAGAGTTGAAGTCAAGAGTACCATAGCAGATTGTTTCGCACAACTCCCATGCACAAAATCATAACTACTCTTGTAAGTAAACAAAGAGTTCATTCCGGAGCTTCAGTTTTTTAGAAGTCGTACCACACGGCGGCGGCCATGTTTGCTTAGAAGCGCTGGAGTTCGAAGTCGGCGTTTTCGTGATGTGGACTTGTGGCCCATTAAATGTGCCGCTCCAGCTCGTGCACGATAATACAAACCCTTCTCTTCCGGTTTGGTTGCAGGGTAGAACCTGGATCTTGCAGCTTGGCTAGACTTTCCTGGTCGCGGGAAATGTCGCACTTGTTGTTGGAAAACTCTGCGCAGATAGAAGAACATGATGACGATCGATATAGAAGTCGAACACGTAGAAGTCGAACACGTAGAAGTCGAAGTCGAACACGTCGGACTGCTCCTTTAGGAATGAATACTCACGGAACGTCTCGTAGACTCCGGCAGGTATCAAGAGATTCACTAAAGATACCCGAATGACCTTAATGTAATACGAAGGTAGAACAGGACATACAATGGGGAAGTTAATTTTTGTGCTCCTTGATCTGAACTCGAATTATCTTGCCTTCGACAAGAGGTTCTATCACTCGTGCAAGGATAAAGCTGCGAGCTGGAGAACATATCGAATGTACACAATAGTGGCTTCCCTGGACAAGATCATACAGTAGCCCCACTGATTGTCCCCATAGGGGATACTAAACCCCGTAAAGGGACCGGTGTGTTGGGCTGTGGTCCGATACACTCGGCAGTGCCGAGTCGGCACGAGTGCAAATCAGTCGATGCATTTCTTGCACACTATGCATTGCAACAGCTCGAAGACTGATCAAGTTCGACTGAAGTCAGGTTTGCGCTTTGACTCGTTTCGGCTATAGAAGAACGTTTTCGACCGAATCAGTATGCCCGTTTGACGATTCTTCTTACATAGAATATCAACGCACTTCTCAACTTGTATCAGAGATTTTGCATAAGAAAACTGTTGGGATTTGACGTATTGATCTCCGTCCATTTGGTTTGTCCTTCGAAGTCTGAATATGGTTGTCACTTCAGGCAGCTCTACTTCCGCAAACAGACTCGATTCTTCTACTTTGAACAACCTCAAAACGTCACAAGATGATCTGGATCGAATGGCTGATTCGCTTCAGTCCAGTATGAAAGAGCTCCATAGTTTGCAGGATAGTTTCGAGACAGCCGTGAAGAAACAACAAAAAGCCCTTAAGTCGGCTTCAAAAGCATGTTCCGTGATGTCATCTCGTCGAAGAAGACGCGGCCGAGACACATGCGACGATGTCGGCAGTCGAAGCGCGCCAGGTGAGTCGAGTTCTTCTGAATCACAAGCGACTACGGCAGACGGGTTGGTAACCCTTGAGCAGTTTTCTGAAGAACTCCGCTCCGTTTCGAATCGGTTGCGTACCAGTCAACAACTCATGCCTGCAACTGGTGGGTTTTTCGTCGAATGTTTCCTGGGTTCAATCAATGTCCGTTTTGCTCGCAAGAAAGAGCGACTATCGTTCAAGAAAGAGTACGAAAAGCTCAAGCTGAAGTTAGCGCCTGTGTTCCTCATTGTCACGATAGTATGCTTGTTTTTCGAAGACTACCGATGGGTGCACATGATGCTTCAGCTGGCGCTCTCGTTTTACTACACAGCTCTTGCGATACGCGAAAACATTCTGCGTGTCAATGGCAGCAACTTGAGGGCCTGGTGGATCATTCACCACTACTTTACGATGTTTCAAGGTGTTTTGCTCCTCACCTGGCCAAATGGAGCTTCCTACGCGCAATACCGACGAATGCTTCATCTTTACGGTATATACAATGCCATTCTCATGATCTTTCAGTATAGGTATCAGATGGCACGTTTATATACGCTCCGTTCTTTGGGCATGGCAAATGAAATGGATGTTGCAAGTTCAGACTCCACTCAGATTCACTGGAGCGAGACAATGACCTTACTTCTTCCTCTCATCGTAATCGGGCATTTCATGCAAGCCTTCCAGGCTATCTATCTATTCTCTCTGTATCGTAAGTTCTCCAACGAGTTGCAAATCATGTTACTGAGTGCACTCTTTCTGGCTAATTTCATCGGCAACTTCACCACCACCGCCCAAGTCATGTTTGCCAAACGCGCTGACAGAAAGCAGAAGCCCCGGCAGCAAGCTCCTTCGTCTTCGTCGGCACACGCTTCTTCGTCATCGCATGTCACTTCGAAAGGTGACAAGGCTTCATAACATTCCTAAGCACTGCACGGCTTAAACAGATCATCTTCATCTGCATGGCAGTATTTCTCTAGAATGTTGCGCCCCTTATGGCTTCGAACATGGTAACAAAGAGAGGTCAGGCCTCACAACTGAGGTGACATCGAAAATGGCAGTTCCCCTCAGGTCTAACACACCTAACTTCAAGACGAAAGACTTCCATTGCTCTCATCGCTCCATTAGAGATCCAAACCTTTTGTCTCAATCACAAGTGAAGCGCAAGTGTCAGTAAAGGAACTCGAATGTACAAAAAATAGGTTCTAAAGCCAGAAAACAAGTTACGGTCGACGGTGTGCCTCGGCTAATGCTGGTTGTATTTGCTTTGAAATGTCTTGGAACAATACTGTCTGTTGACGTTTCAAATACAGGGTAACCCGTTCAAGCACGGCTGCACCACGAAGAACGGTTCTGGAAACATGAACGGCTTGTGTCCAACCGCTCCTTTGGATACACCACTTCAGACAGATAATATCTATCAAAGCAGGATTAATTTGGTCGTAGCTTGTCTCCACCGCCATGGGAAGCCCGCGAGAGGCACAATGGTCTCCAAAAATTATCCCTCCTACGTTCGTCATGCAAATGGTGAGGTGAAGACTTGTGTAGAAAAACTGTCACTCTTCTTCAGAAAGCAGCGGAGTAGCGACAAGCTTCCATCCCCAGCAGGCAATGCCATCGAATGCACATCGCAGCCCAACCCAAAAACGCGAGCTATCAATCACCCAGACACGTATCGGACGCCCGCGACCTCTCCACAAATCCCGCCATCGACCCAGCACGATAGTAGCTTCTGAATCAGCGTAGAACGTCAATGTGGCTCCCTCCCCAATGCAACAACGTCGATCAAACTCTATAAGAGTTCGGCATCCTGTCGGGTGAGTTCGAACCTCTTGAAGCATTTCATCGTGTCCAACGTGATATGGATGCATTGATTCGGCTACGATAGCACTTCCTCGAATGGCTTCAGTGTTAGGGCGATACTTAGATTTGTTGAAATAGCTTTCACCGGCACGGGCAAGTGCATCATGCTTGTACTTTGATATCAGCTGACCCTCAGACAACATTTGTAAAGGTTCCATATCTCGGACGAAAGTTTCGGTAGACACGGACAAGATACGCACCAATGGAAGAAGGCATTCAAGTGCATATTTCTCTCTATCCTCAACCGCATTGGCTTGTTTCGCACTGTTCCCATCGCTACCATATGCCTCTGCGTAGGCTTTCACTGCATGCAGAACATCATCCTCTGAAACCATGAGGCAGTCTTGCGTTAGAACATGTTTAAGCACACGTGGCGGTTCTTTGAGTAGCTCAGGGTGTGTGAGGATTTTAGAAGTGTGCGTCTGGACGTACGAAAACAAATCGCGGGCCCATCGTGAAGGAGGAGGGTTGTCTGGCAGCGCTCGCAGATGTTCTAGAATGTTGTTCGAATTGATTACCATTTGTGCCGGATGAGATGCGTCGATTGCCCAGCCTTGACGGAGACCATCGCGGCGCATGATGGCCATGCTGTAGCTCTTTCCGTGCCCCGCCGGACCTGGCAATCCTCAGGATTGCCGCCCGACTCTTAGAGATGTGATGAGGAGGTTGTGTGTCGCTCTATCATACTGTATCCATACACACGGAGCTTTTTCTAGTGGATTGTAGCGGAAGTTGCAACCGCGATGGTAAATTTAGAGGCAGATCAAAATATCTCCCTGACAGTTGCCACACAAGCCGCTACACGTAAGCTAGCTAGAGCTTTACATCTGTAAACCTTGTCCTTGGCACGTAACGTTATTGGCCGGTGGCTGGCTGATCTTCTTCGCATTTGCACCGCACAACGACACAGAAAGACGGTTTCCGACCTATGCTGTTGTTGCTAGTACATCAACAAGCTTATCTGCAACGAGGACGCGTCACTACTCCACAGACCGCCTTGCCTTCTCCAAGCATTTCAGCCGAAAATGTAGACAAGTTTGTCCTGTCCATAGCAATGTACGTATCAGCCTAACCTCTTTCGTGTATAGCCAGAAATGTAGCAACGCAGAGTGAAGACTTACACAGAGCTCAAATCCGTAAAAGAAACTTCGTGTTAATGCCGTAGAACGCACTGCCCTTCACTGCCCAAACCACCTCGAGTCATAGGAACAATGATTCTTCCTCAAAATTTGCTTCTCAGCCTTTTCTCCTTCTGTTTGCTGTTCTTTAATGCCTTTCCTGCCTGTGTGGGACCCGTCCAGAATCTTTGCCAGCTCCCCCACATTCATCAGGTTTTACGCCGGGCAGTCGGCTCTTCTCAAACAGCAAGTACGACGAAGACTCTTCACTTGACCACTCTTCCGATATTTGCATTCCGCCAAGGCCTCACCGGGGATCCCTGTTCATCAGATTCTGAGTGTGACGATGGAGAGCTTTGCGTCGACCTACCAAACCGTGCACAAGATCTATGCCTCTCGGAGCAAGCTGCAGTAGACTCGAACGGTACTGTTGTGAGGGATGAGAATTCTGACGGAAATGAAACAGTACACATTTCCACAGGAGAGAAATTGATTGGTGAATTATGTTCGTCGGAAGCTGATTGTGCAGTTTCTCCCTTCTGACTGACTGGCTCTCCAGGTGAACTCTCCAATTGTACCGAACAGATCGATTGCGTTTGCATATCTAGAAACCCTGCCTGCTTTGCAAACGCAGATTGCTTTGACAGGGAAAGCTGTGTGGGAGGGGAAACCATCAACTTTTGTTTTTCAGACGCTGCAGCTGGTGGAACAGCTGCTGAGATGGACGGCATTGAGAAAGATTCTTCGCCTTGCGCAGGAATTCTTCAAACGAGACCACAACCAACCAGAGCGGTATCAGTCCGGGAGTAAATGACCCCGGAAACGAGACTTCTATACCAGCGGATATGGATTCTACCTCTTCTGGTCCTGGTGAGTGTTAGAGCAATGCTGATTGTGAAGCTAATGAGGAGTGCACAGAGCGTGCTTGGTCTTCCTCTTGTGTTTCGAGGCAAATTGCACTGGGCAGTGAGAACACTTCCGTTAGTGTCTCCTCACATCACCTCTCAGAGTTAAGCAGAGAAGAACTGCTGTTCTCGACAAACACTCTCGTCCGAGTCTTGTGTGAGAAATCAGCAGCTGTGGAACACCTAGTCATATTGTTTAAGTAAAAGGGGAGAGCTATGACGAAGAGCACGTATTATGTGATAGTGAAATGTTCGAACGGATCACAGAAGTCAACAGTCCCAAGTATGCTCCACTTCTTCTTTATTGTGGACAGCAGTTTTCTATTTGCCAAACTGTAGTAAAGCTCTAAATGAAGCTTTCCCTCTTCAGAAAGGTCTAGAATTTGTTTGGTTCCTGTCGTATCAAATTCTGTCGGGACGATTTTGTGGCTGGAGGTATATTTCTTGCGAGCTCTCGTCGTGATGAGGTTGTTAGCGGACATCGAAGAGCAACGTGCTCATAAGTCTTCTTCACTCCCGTCCCGCATTCGCACCATTTTATCTTGTTGTCAAGAAACGACGCCACTGGAGGAAGCTCGGGCACGTGTTCTGAGTAGAATTGTGCCAGTAAGTATGCTCTACAAAAGGTCGTGAATTCAAATTCTGAAGCAATGGTCTCCACTTCTCTTGCTGCTGGGTACAGCAATAGATTCGGGGAAGTACTTCTTTCTTTTGCTATTTATGTCGGCCTGTAACTAGGCAGACAGGAACGAGAACTGCAGTTTTTTCGTGACCGAAGTTTAATGAATATGTTGATTTCTCGTTCTCTTCTTCTTGGTCTTGTTTTCATCGTTTCACTATTAGAAATGATTCATTATCACAATGTGATGTCATGTTTCCTATACGACGTCGGTTCGTTTCTACTCTATCAAAATAGAACGTGAGTACTGTATTATCATACCCAGCTCGGATCGGGTGTCTCTGGGACCTAACCTGGTCCACAATTATTCTCTAATTAAAAAGTGTAATTACCTTCCTTGTATCCAGCTTGGAATTGATCTGCTCTTTTCACCGTATGAGTACATGATCTTCTTTATTTTGTAAGAAACTTATGCATATTCGCTCGTATTGCGTGGGATCTCTAACAATATTTAATGCTTTCTCTTAGAATACAACCGCTTGCTGCATTATAACAGAAACCAAGGCTTGACGTCTTAATCTATAACAATAATTGTGACGGTCGCTCTAGTGAGTGGTTCTCGACATTGCAGCTGCGATGGACACTCTCGACGCGACAATGTTTGTATGAAGTCATACATTTTTTCCTATTGCTGCAACGGACGTATATCTTTAAAGATCTCGCCCGCGCGTCAAGCTGAATTCCCAGTGGACTTCAACGACGTCAAAGCTCAGTTGAAGCAGAAAGGAAGGAGTAAGTTGCTCTTCGCAATGGACGATAACGGGGGACAGGGGAACATACGGCTGTCGGAAGTCGCACTAGCGCAATTCGCCACTACACACGTTCCAACGCTGCATCCGGTTAGCTCATACCTTAACGGAAAAGTTATGCGTCCTGAATGTAAAACGGCAGCGAAGAAAGACGTGGAACACGTTCTTTTCAGGTGCGCTCTTACCAACGCGGCTCGACGCGCTGTTTTACCGACGGCTAGAGAAAGAAAAGATAAGTCGTTGTTAGATATGATCAAAGAATGGCCGTTACGGTTTTTGGCCTTTTTTAAGACCATAATGGAGAAGAAGAAGGACGTATATTTGCTTTTTTGCATAAATATATTTAGGAATACGCTTTGATAATAACTGTATATAAAGAGGATGCCGATTTAGACCCGCTTTCCCCCCAGAAGATTTCGGACACAAATCGATCCGCTCCTGATCCTGACCCTACAGTTAGAAGTTCTGCTTTGTTCCTCGCTCTGTTCCTCCGTCGCTGTCCAATCATTCATATACATATCTGCAGTCGAGTTCTGTTCACTGAACTATAAGTAGTTTTGCAAAGAAGACATTGGATCTCTGAAGTGTGCTCCTCAGGTCCTCCTACTCCGAGAGAATTTCGTGGTTGTGATATAGTTTGTTCTGAAAGTGTTTCAGTTTAGTGCTTGTATAAACACCACTTCAGGTCGAATGCATAATCTTGTGAAATGAAAGGATGAGAAACGGCAGAAATATGTAGAAAAATGTATTTGCCGAATAAGAGGGATTGAAATCAGAGTCTGTAACCAGACCTGGTAACGAGTGCAACAGTGCCAGAATATCCTTCAGAATATAAACAGAGATGCGTTTCTCACCATACGAAATCCATGGTTCTTGCAGGTTCGATCTCCTTCTCGCTCCCTTACGTCCTTTTCGGAGGTTAAGGTTAAACCACTGTAACACCTGTAAAAGCGATGTAGAGAGAGAGAACCATCGTAGTTACCCTGGGTAGAACCACTAAAAGAGCATTAAAGGGATTCTGTAGAATGGAGACCATAAAATAATGATCACAGAATGAAAGGTTTCTCCAAATATGTGCCATGCTTATACTGCAACTACAGGTCCTTACAAGGTTTCTAGTAGAAACTCTCTACTCGAAAAAAGAGAGAAAAGAGCAGTACGGCATGAATTGTCAGTGTAACTTTCCCTTGTCTCTCGATGTTCTCAGTTTCGAGTCACACACTGAAAACCAGACTCTGTCGGGGGCGACTGTTCCCTTTACTCGGGCAATAATGAAATTGTCCCTATTAAAACATGAAAACCATTACTCGGGCCTAACGTGGCGCTGCAAATTTGATGAATGGGCGCAGACAGTGTGCAAGACAGGTTGTCGCCGGGTTCGAAGATATCCAAGGGTGCCACGTCGTCCTGTGCACCGAAACCTTCGCGCGTACAAATGCTGTGTATTTGTGAGGAGACGAACGTTGGAACTCATAAGAACTCATGAGCACGACCTTGTCTTGGTGTTTGTTTATTTTTAAAGGCGTGTCTGCGCCACGGACTCGGCAGTGATGTACAAAAGACTTGAGTCCCGCTTTTGACTGCTCTACACGTTCAGGAGGGAATCGTAGATTGCTGTGAAGCTCCGTTCCTAGAGTATCCAAATCACAGCAACGACGGCGTGAAGCGGCGACATGGAAGGGCTTGTGTTTGTTCTATGATGGAACATGAAATACCTTCCAGCACAAACGGTTTCGGCTCATTGTCATCCATGATGGGAGGAACCTCAGGGATTTTGCAGTCGGTGTGGGTGACGAAGGGGGATTCGTAAGGCAGCATAAGCGCATCTACAGAGTTTTGACTGGTTTTGAACGAACCAATGACAAGCGAGTTCGTCCTGTACCGCAACTAGAAAAGGAATGGTACGACCAATGAGGACACGTTGCGCGCCGGTTTACACCGCATCGCCTCGTTGCGCAGCGCGCTGTTTGTCCTACCATGACCAAGCAACGTTAGAGCGATCAGGCGCCAACACGCTGTAGGATCTCCTTACCGCCGCCGCGTTGCTAAAGCTTCTTCACCCTGACTTTCGACCCCGACGTCATGTGCTCTTCCTGTGATATTGCGTCGACAGGAGCGGCAACAAAATCCCTCCAGATACTTATTCTATCCAACGCCTTCGTGATTCGCTCAGTGTAACGATTCAACCCCACCTCTGTTAGTTCATCCTCTTACGTTCCGCCGAGAACACGGCTCTCCTTCTCGAGAATGACGTTGTTCCGTGTTTTGACGTTGCTTTCGCTTTGTCTCTTGCTCACATCTCTGGATGCGGCTCCGTACTTCAGATTCTCTGCTGCTCGTCTTGGACATCCGCATCATGATCCTCATGGTTGGAAACAAACTCTAGCCACCCATCACTCCCATTTCAGCGCTCAACCCGTATTATCTCACGTGACTCGTTTGTTTGCGAACCGTAACAATTTTCGAGATAATGGTCTCCAAGCAACTCTTCCTAACATCGCTGATCATCAAGGTCTTGTCGGCGAGCAATGCTCATCAGATGCCGACTGCCAAGACCCTCGTCAGTGCATCACTATCGAGAGCGGTGGGGCTGTCTCTTGCACAACCGATTCTATCTTTTGTGTCTGTTTTTCCCCGAGTTTGACATGTTCATCAGAAGAGGATTGTGATTCTGGAGAACTTTGTTTGGAAGTACCAAACAGTGCTGATACTCTGTGTGTTTCTGGCGGCGCTATCGCCGGCGTTAACGTTTCCGTTACGGACACTGGCTCTGGTACTGTGTCATTAGGAAGTGAGGATTCTCCTTTAGCTGATGGTTTGAATGGAGTCCAGTGTTCATCTGACAGCGACTGTTCGGGTTCTCGTGCATGTCTCACTTTGTCTGGCACCGAGTCAGTACCCTGTTCAGGACAGGAAAACTGCGTGTGTCTCGTTGGCGATCCAACTTGTTCTTCAAATTCTGACTGTGAGACTGGCGAGTTCTGCCAACCTCTGGATGAAGAATCGTCTGTCAGCATCTGTTTAGCCGCGTTCCTGGTACCGGGAGCTCAAGCTGCTAGTGAGAATACGACTACGACTTCCATCGAAAATGTTGAACCCATACCGAGCGATGATGTGGTTGTGATTACCGCTGGAACAGATGAGATTGGGCCAAGTGAAGAGAAGCTCAACTTCGAGAGTTGTCAGTCTAGCGATGAATGTGCTGGAACACGTGTCTGCTCACTTTTAGGTTCTCTTGAAGAATGCTCCGGACAGCCTGATTGCAGGTGTATACCCAGTGAATCTTCGCTTTGCACGTCTGACGATGAGTGTGACGAAGGTGAAATTTGTAAGCCCCTTGACTCTAATAGTATATGTGTTTCGAGCAATGCCCCCTTGGTTGGAGGTACGGGCTCGGGCATGTCAACCGAAGAGCCGGAGCTGACAACCGATGAGCTGGAACTGACAACTGATGAACTAGAGCTTGCAACTGACGAACCTACGGCTACTGATGAGGTCTCTGAAGGCTTGACCACTGCGGAAGTGGTTCCTTCATCGACTCCAGCCATTGACGGGTGTCAAACTAATAGCGATTGTGCAGATGGTGAATTCTGCGAGGAAGCCGATGGGCTTCTCGTCTGTGAGCCTATTTCGACCGCCGAGCCGGAAGTCTCTGTATGCATATCGTCACATCATCTGGCCCGCTTAAGCCAAGAGGAACTCTTGTATTCAACTCATAGAGTTGCTCGGGTTTTGTGTGATGAAAACAGCAGTTGTGCTACTCCTGGCCATATTATCAAGTACAAGGGTGTCGCTATGATGATGAGCAGCTACTGTGATGTGGTGGGGTGCACCAGTAAGATTGATACAGTAAATAGCCCTAAGTACTACCCAGGGAAGGTTGTGGAATCGAACTCCGAAGGCTTGGAGTTTACAGCTCACGCAGCTCGATATAAGACGAAGCTAGAAGAAAGGATGTTGTCCATAGCTGTCCGAGCGGGCCTCTGAGAATTGAAAGCTGTTCACCTCTCCTTTTCTCTCTTTCTCACTCATTGGCAAACGCATATATGATACTCGTGGCGTCGGGGACTCGCTAAGTAGAAGGTTACCCCCTAACAACCAACAACGCTTCCCTGTATACCGTAATCACCAACTATCTTCGAATAAATCAGTCATGTTGAGCTCATTGAACCCCTGCGTAACATGCAGAATACAGTGTATTAAGCCATGAAGTTGTGGGAGGGAGGAACAAACGCCTTGACACAATGCCTTTTGGACGTCTCAACACGTGATAAGGATCAATGTCATCAAGAACACCTGGTGGTAACTTATTTGCACACCAATCTCCCTCCCACAACGTTCGATCCAAGAGGATGCAAACGGGAAGTGAGTGCTACACAGAGCTGTGACATCGTTTCGCTTCCCACGATTACTGTACCCTGTATCCTCTTCGTTTTCTTCTCGTTTGGGCTCTGTGTTGGGGAATATGCAGAGACACACAATATTGTTAACAATAATACCGGAGCGAAATGAGAACGCGAACGGATCTCGTATCCCTTGGGCCTTGCTGCTATGACGCCTTCCTTTTGAAAACATAGCCGCTAAACTAGAGATCTAAAGCCGCGCTACGCACAGTAGGTATTGTAAGAAAGCAGTAGGCCTCTTGATTGCCTTCGCATGATATTCTAATCAATGAGCCTCAAGTGCTTTAATCAAAGACAAGCAGTTAAAGCACCGCTCGCCTTTGTTTTGCATCAAATGCAGATGAATGCGAATTGCAAGAAGCAGAAGTTGGTTGTTTTGACACAGTTTTCGGGAGTTCACGTTAACATTCTACAACTTGTGGCTCCTTATGTCGACAAAAAGCCGATGGGATGTGACTGCGGTACGAGAGCAAAGAAAGATGTAGAACACTTTTAGTTCAAGTGCCCGCTGACTAACTGTTTTCGGGAAAACGAGCTGCCTGCGGCACAAGGAAGAAATGACAAGACGAGATACGGAGCCCATTTGCTCTGGACACATAACCTAGAAGTCTATAGGTAATGTTACCCATAAATAAAGAAGAAAAGACAAGAGAGAATCTTCATGGTTTAAAACCATTATGTATGTGACACGCTGTTCACTGGAATTAAAAACTTGTAGAACGCCCCCTTCAGGGGCAGATTTCGAACAAAACCAAAAGTCAACGTGTCCAAGCGAAAAAGACAAAGCAAAATTTATCAAAAACCCCGAGTGAAGGCACGTGCGCAAGTGTCTTGCGCGATGCGGTGCCACCGAACGAACAACAGTAAACCCACTGTAAGCCAATGACACAACGATACGGGCCTGTGCCGCAGTGTCACGTTCCACACTCAACGGTTGAGAGTCATTGCAAAGCGCAAAATGTGCTTAATCTCCGCTTCCCAAAAATCGCCACGGCGCATGAGCACACTTGGGCACACGCACCTCGACACTGCAGCGGTGCAAATTCCGCCCTATCATGTTCATCATTGTGATCATCAATATCATGTCATCATCATCATCATGGCGAGTCTCACCGTAAGTAATGATAAGCCGTCAAGAGAGTAGAGCCTCCTTCTGCCACTGTCGAGTTGGCACCTCCGTCTCGAAACGAAGATGTTTTCTCGAAAAACCAAGTCTGTGGGTACGCACATCCAGCGCCTCAGGGTGGTAAATGGCGCTCAGCGCCTCGTCGCCGTTTCTGAAGCTGAAATCGGCGCCAGTCTTTGTGAACACGGTCCACTTGGGTCCTCGTAGCCAGTCGTAGTATGGCATTGCATATTCCGGCATCACTATTCGCTCAGGACTCGAAACCTGTGCCATGGCCAGCGCGAAGCCGCTGATCCCAAGTCCAATCCAGCGCGCGTTCTGCATGATGGAGAACGCTGCAGTTTCGCTCGTGTTACTCGCCAGCACTATGCGATTCCCGCACTTGGGGATTTGCGGCTCCCCTTGTGTGACAACGATTATGTCCAAGTCCGAGTGTTTGCACATGAATTTGACCATACTGTTCAATTCAAGTAGCCAGAAATCGGCTGCGTTGCGTTTGTCTGCCAAGTCGCCTTGTCGGTAGTGTATCGCGTTGTAGGGCGTAGGCCAGCGATTTGAACCACCCAGATACCGCTTCACAACGTCTCCAATGCATCCGGAGTACTCTTGCGTTTTGAATCCGTTATGCTCAACACCTATAGTTTTGCATCTTCCCGAAAGTGGAAGTACGTGCTTCATCACGTCTCTTTTCAAGCACTCACAGTCCCCTCGTCCGCAATGTTCGAAGAGCAGGTCTGCTTGTCGTAATATACACGCTTGGTTCTCATGTGCTTCATTAGCGTTTGTATCCGACGAAACATGTTCTGGCGGCGGATTACATCGATCGAAGACTTCTGCGTAGTTGTACCCGTGTTCGCTCTCGTGCTCCGGAAAAGCCAACTTTGACGACAGAATTTGAGCTACAAATACCGCGAATTGATTCCGTAAAAGTGTCTGACCGATTCCTTCCCTGTTCTGGTAGCCCATGGCATACACACAATTGGTTTCCACAGAATTTCTTCTCAACTTTGACGAGACTTCCCTATTAGAGACGAACAAAGCACATGATGTGATTATGATTACGACGAGAAGCACTACCCAAAAGCGATAGAAAGAGTGGGTGGTCGCACGTCGAAAGCATGAGACCATGGCGTGTCTGTATTGCAGTTGGGAGTTGGGAGTATCGAGCTTCTCAGGTTCTGGACTAGTCAGAATTTTCAAGTTCCGAGATATGCAAGCACAAGTACATGTAGATACTGTATCACGGACGTTTGGAACGAAACCCCCACAGAAGAAAAACGTTTGTTGGCCGACATGTTCCCAGTGGTAAACTGTAGTGCAAATTTGCTTTCTCTCGTCAGAAAGTTGCTCAAACGACATCAATAAGCCGCGTAACTTCACTGGCTGAAAACTCACTCGCTATGTGCAGAATCTGTTACACTGCGGTTGGATTATGATTCGGAAATGAACCGTGGACATACAACGGTAAATTGGAGGTAACTGTTAGATAATTATCTTACGAGTACAAAGGTGCACAAGAAGCTCATCAAACCAACTGTTTCAGATCCAAATTACGGTGTGAGCAATCCTCTACAACAGAAATCATTGGCAGGATTTTTGGCTGCAACTCCGTTCGTCTGGCCAATGTTGTCCTCAAGCTACATCGCCAGTACCTTCATACATTCACACTGGAACAATGCCTAATTTGCTCAAACCACTCACGTCAGGTGTCGCGAAATTTGTGTTGGCAAGTCGCGGATAGCAAAAGTCAACTTTCAATGAAAAAGTAGATAAGCATTTAATGCTTATCTACTTTTTCATTGAAAGTTGACTTTTGAGTCATTCTCGAGGCCATTGTTGCAGTAAACATAATGTTTATTTTGCAGTAATTGCATAACTGCTGCCCTAGGAGTTACGATTCCCGTTTGTGGAATACTGCTCGATTTGGAATAATCGGAAACTGTGGGATGTACAGTACTGTATACAATACTGAGCCTAAGGTTTCGGAAAACTCCAAGTCAACAACAACCGGGTTCATTATACGAGTTTCCTATAGCACAGTGCAGCGTGCTTGTTCGTCAAGTAGCACTGCAGTTCGCTTGCACCGGTAAAAGTGTTCAAGGGCAGGCCCGTATTGGTGACTGACTACGGTAGAAAATCAGCATGACTAGATATGGCTGACTGACTTCGTCGTTTGCAAGGTACTGTAGCGTTTTACCGTTGGTACAACGGTAGTCATTCCCATTGAAAACTTTCACTTGTAGTCACTGTATACAAAATCGAGTTCTATCCAATCCAGACGCTTCATACGCGCCGTGAGATGATCTTTACGGATCAAACAGTGACGCAATAAATTCCAGCCAACGTCGGATTGAGCATTCAGTGGTTCATCTGTTGCGAAAGTAGCACTCAAAATGTTGGACTGTTCACATCTCACAAAGCAGTAAATTGACGATCAGTTTATGCCAGGCTTAGGCTCCTTTGTCTGAATGACTACTTCATGACTACTTTGACTGACTACTGCGAAAAGTGGCTGACTATATGACTTTGAAGAGCAAAAAAGAGTAGTCAGAAATACACGCCCCTGGGGCCTGCGTACTTGTTGTAGGAGGATGGTCACGAAACCAATAGCAGATGGGTCGAAGAGCGTTACAGAGTGCTGTCCCTGCTGAATTATAATCCACGACTCTCGAGCGAAGTCTTCGTTGCAAGAACATTGGCGACTGCGAACGATGTTATCAGGAAATCCTCTCATTTTAGAAGCACTCTTTCATACCTCGAACAATCTCTTTGGGCACTAGCTAGCAAGGGTATCTACACTGTAGTGTATCTACTGCCGCTGGAAAGGGTTGCAGGGTATAGTAAGGTTTTCTACTGCATATCGATCTCCAGTTGCAAGGTTTGGAGGGTTAGCAAACCCATGCTAACGGTTAACCTTCTAGCCCTCCTTTATCTACTTTACTTTTACGTCATTGTCCTTATCTATCCATCATAGGCGCTAGTTGCGCTAAACGGTACTGTAGCGTTTACCAATCAATCTATCGCAATGGAGATCTCAAGAGTGCTCAAAAACGGCACGTAAGAATGACGAGTCACTACCATGATGACGTCAGCAGCAAATTCGCACGTGTGGCGCATCCTCCTGCCGCGGTCTCACCGTTTGTCACGTGCAAATCAATCTTTCTGACAAGCCAACCGAAATCGTCATCAAGCTTCAGCCATTGGCTGATTTTGCAGAAGCCGAAGTGAACATTTGTTCGCCTGAGGGAGGCAGTCTTTCCTCTCCAACACAAGTTACGACGATGTTTCGCCTTGCACCCGCTTTTGGAATTCCCAACGAATTGGTTTCCCCGCAAAATCGAAGAGTATTTTCCCTCGGCTACATTTACATCAAGCTTGTGAAGTCACAAACGGGGTTTGGCAGCCAAAACGACGCCCCTGACTGGCGCCAGTGCCCACAATGCAGCGTTTTACGGTGGAGAACTCTTTATCTGTAGACCTCTGTTTGGTACCGTTGGTAGCCACCGGGTAGCAACAGCTCACATAGTTGTCTGTAAGCCGTAGAAACTCTGTTGCCTGTTGAGTATCGCTCAGCAGTCAGAACACGCAATCGCTTCTCTAAGAAATTCACGATCACAAACCTTCAATACTGAAGGCAACTTGCAGTGCAACAGTCGCAGCCTTCACCAAAAAACAAAAACCAGGTAGATACCGTTGCATGTAGGCTGCGCATTTTCCTGTAGCCAGCAATTCGAACCCAGTAAAACCAGAGAATAGCGTTTGCCTCGTTTTATTCGCACTTGGTCGACCAAGGGTAAGCTGTTTATCGAAAAAGAAGGCACACGTCCAAAAAGCTTCTTGTAACCTAAAAGGCTGAAAGCTTTTGAGCTCCTGAAAGCAGCTTTATGAAAACAAATTGTGAGGCACGATCCATTCTCCTCTGTGGTGCGTAGATAGTGTACACGAACAAGAAATCGCTAGGGAAGAGACCCGGCGATCAGTGTGAGACCTAACTTTTGGAGAAAACTTCTACAATATGCAGCAATGATCGATATGATGGTTGTTGGAAGCAAACAAACCTAAGTGAACAATTTTTCGTACTAGGCCACTTGTAGGGCCGCTACGCCTTTGACGCAAGCTTGGTAGAATTGACTGTTTCAAATCTAGCATTGCTAGATACATAGATACCCACGCGAAGCTATCGGAAATAGGTACGCACTATCTACTGACTCCATAAACCTACACTATGAATGGAGATGGGGCTGCCCCATACTCGCTCGCCACAATTAATTGCATTCGAAACCGAGCTCAACCGCTCATTTTTGTTTCGCCTGTGCGTCGCACAACAAGCAAAAAGGTATCAAATTATTGATACATTGGCACACAGCGGCTGTGTGCCAATGTGTTCTCGCTCTTTTTCGAGATGGGGACGACTTTGAAGCCCTCGGTAGCTCTATGGTCCATCCAGGACAATTGTTTCTCTCTCGTAGTGCAAGATTGTTACATTCTGATTCCTCTACAACCAGATGTATCAATGAGGATCACTAGCGATATGCGTGACGACAGCAAAGCACGACAAAACTTGTCCCAGTGGTCTTCCCCGTCATGAATGAATGGCCATTGGATGGTCCTTTAATGGTCAAAGGCCTACGGTTTAAAGGCATACAGCATGGAAAGCTTCGACTCCCACATGGCTGTGGTAAAAGGAGAGTTCACCCACTCTGTAACCTTGCCCCTCTAGATAACTTACTGTACATACAACGCATGCGCTCATTGCACCAAGGAGTTGATGTCCGTTTTCATTGTGAAGCGTCATTGTGAAGCGTCGAAATCGATGAGCATAGTCTACACTCAGCCACCTAATGCGAAATTAATATTCTCCTGCCGCAAACTGACGAGAAACAATGCCATTCCCTCATCCTTATAAATACCCTACTAGATCTTGCATGCCCTCTTCACCTCGTGAACGCTTCGTAGCAGCAGCCTCTCCTGGATCTCGTGTTGAACATAATCCATAGATTTCGCGATCCAACATGATGAAGGTTTTCGTTGCTGTTTTCGCTGCTGCTGCGCTCGCGCATCAGGTGGCTGCCCAATGCATGGGAACCGCCATGTACGAAGTTATCTTTTCGAATATGCTGACTCCGGAGAACTTTGCATTCATCCCCAACTTCCCTGAAGCTGGAGTGAACTTTTCGCCGCTTGCGGGGGTAGCCCATTCTAACCGCATATCCTTCCTGACCGTTCGGGGACTTGCATCCCCTCAGGTAGAGCAGATCGCTGAAACTGGAATGAATGGACGTTTCATCAAGAATGCTGAGCATTTGATGGGGAAGGGAGTCAAGTCCGTTGCATCGGGAATGCTTGCCGGCCCTGGGACCAACACGACTGTGAAGTTGATGGTCGATTGTGAAAACCCATTCATCACCGCCGTTTCTATGGTTGCCCCGTCTCCGGATTGGATTGTTCAGGTCAATAATGAGGATACCGTGGATGACGACGGAAGCTTCGTTTCGCGTATTGATGGAAGTCTCATTGCCTATGACGCCGGAACAGATGACGGCGATATGTTCACTCCCCCCACTGATGCAAGCTTGGACATGCCGTCTGAGCCACCAAAGAACATTGCCCCTCTAGTTGAGGACCCCACTGATCCTTTCGGTGGTGAGGTGATTGGGTTTTACGTTATCAAGCGAATGGATTAGATACGTAGAACGAGCGTACATGCGCAGTTCATGTGCGCTTCGCCCTTGAATGAGCGCCGAATAGGCGGCGAAAGTTACTGGCAAACTATTTTGTAAAGTGCACTGCGTCCACATCTTTGCTGCTGTATGTTAATGTACAGAAGCGGCGAAGTTGCATGGTTCATTTTCCAGTGGTTGCGAGAGGCGTATTCTCACTGCTGTGTTGCGTTGACATGCAACTGTGTTCACAATATTCTGTCGAGGTCTGAGCAAGCGGGCCTTCGGTCATTGCTCCCTCTGTTCTACGAGAACAAAACCGCTTGTCACCCAGGTCCTGAACCAATATCTGATATTGTGAACTGGGGGCATACCACATAACCTCGAGCGGTCCTCAAAATTTAGTGAGACGGGGATCACCTTCCTCGATGTCGTACGTAATTCTATGGTAGCTCCTAAAGCATCCTTTCCGAATGGCGCGATTCACGTCTTGGATTGGGCGTCGGGTCCACCTGCCATTATGCTGCATGCAAACACAGCGCGGCAACCTTCCGGTACCCTTCCGGTACCTCTGTATCGTCGTTAACTCTCTTATCTTCGGTGCATGGATGAAAAGGTGTTGGCATTTCTCGTGAGAGAACGCTTCTTTCAAGAGAACGTTCTGCGGTTAGTCGTAATTAGGCTAATGCGCTCATAAACAGAGAGGGAGAGCGAGAATGAACGATGGTGTTAATGCTGTTAAGGAAAGTATCTACGGAATCCCCCCGGCGGGAATTCCCCCCGTGTCTCCACGAAGAAGCCCTGCGAAGGGTGACACAGCTGAGGCTCTCTCTTGTTTCTGCATTACAGTGTAATGATAATGCCTCTGTGGTATAACCCTCAGCGCTGTCAAAGCTGTGAAGGAGGAAGTTGGCATCTTCTGGAGCGAGCTGCCAGTCACCTTAAACCCGCCTCCTTTTCTAGAAATCCGTCCGACGAAGTTAAGTCTGGATTCTTAGTTTTTCGTCGCAAACCCATCATCACCTAATCACTCGTTTTCGATCTTCATCTCATCCTTCTTTCCCACATTGTGTTTCAGCGACACTCACTAAATTACCTTAATCATCTAACATTCACCAAAAACGCCATGACAACAACAACAACCATTCGCCAAATGCCCATGGTATGTCCAGGTCATAATCGCGGCATCGTCGAGCTTCAGTACTCTCCACCTGGGTCAGAGGGAGTTTTTCTAATGTCTGCTTGCCTCGATGGCACCCCGATGTTACGAGATGGAATATCTGGTGATTGGATTGGTTCCTTTGTTGGTCACAAGGGGGCAGTTTGGGGCGCTTGTATATCATCCGACGCTTCCTTGGCGGCTACTGCGGGCGCTGATTTCACTGCACGCCTTTGGGATGCTATAACAGGTCAATGCAAAACTGTTCTAACTCAAAAGCACATTTGCAAATCCGTTGCTTTTTCGTCAGATAGCTCGAGACTGCTCACAGCAGGTAATACCAGTTCCATCAATATCTACGATGTAGCCGCATGTGAGGATACTCCGGTTGCATTGTTAACACCAAAAGATTCTACCAATGCCAAGCACAGCGTCAAACTGGCGAGATACGTTAACTCGGGCACGAACACAGTCGTTTCTGCGATAAGCAGCGCCCAAGAAGAGAAGGTGTTGTCTATATGGGATGTTAGGTCAGGAAATGTGGAACGCAAATTGCCGCTGGGCTCTGCTTGTAAATCTGGTGAGCTAACTTCGGACGGCAAGATCCTCACTGTGACTGGTGCCGATTCAACTTTGTCAGTTTATGACCTTGACAAGATGGAACGTATAATGCAGATAGGTCTGCCGGAGCATACAGAGAGCGCAAGTCTTCGGTACCCGAATATGGACATGATGGTCACCGGGGGCCAAGATCTGACGGTCAGAAGGTTTGAAGTAGCAGAGGACAGCACAACTATGGAGAAAGAGGCTAACAGAGGTCATCATGGGCCAGTTTGGGTTGTTCGTTTCGCACCTGATGGAGAGAGCTACGCAAGTGGTTCGGATGATGGTACAATTCGCTTATGGTAGGTTGCTCGCAAGCGTTTTAGAAGGTATTGGGCGTAACATGTGTAACATGTATTCGTTAGTTACTAACTTGTTATTTACTGCGATATGATAACCAATCATTTCTAGGAAAACCACGGTCGATCCATCCCTAGTCGCTTGATGGCCCAAAAATCTATATGGTGACGTTCATTTCTGAAGGCGAAATGCGGAGATCATCATAAGATGTCGGTTTTAGTGCTCTCATCACTGAAGAGCATGTAATCATGAATGGAAGCGATGAGCTGTCTGAAACAAATGTATTGATGTCAGTCCTTACTGGGAGTCTCATCTAGTTAGGTGTGCATGCAGAACAACGGGGGCGGGTGCGAGCCCATTTTCAAGTCAGCAGCTCTGATACAATAGGTATACTGATCAAGCCGAGGATGCCATACCGTCGATCATAAGTTGAAATCCTTCACCAATATCTTGACCTTCTTTGATAGATGACAAGAGTCCAGGCATGTCTGTGTTCATGTCGAACATGTTGGACAAGAACAACAGGGCGTGGAAGTCCGCGAGCCGTTGAGTATACGACAATTCATTCTTCGCGAGAATCTTCTTGAGGTCGGATGGACCTTGGGGAGCAATATCCCGATTTTCGACAGCGAAATCAGTTCGCAACCAGCTTTCGCAACTCTTGATTGGTATATTAAGCAGGAAGAACTCGGTATGTACTTTCCGCACGTCTTTTCCTTCAACAAGTACATCCTCCTTGCACAACACGCGTCCCGAATTAGGCTTCTGCTGGTCTTGCTCTTCAAATATATCGTCGACATACATCTGCATTGCAAGATCGGAGATTTGATAAGCCTCGAACAAAGTTTCTCCGGTTTCTGCTGTGGTGACAACCAGCACAACGAATGCCTTCTTCTGTTCATCCGTGAGCTGCTTTGCCATTCGTGCAGCAAATACTACGTCCATCCCTGATAAAATACACTTTCTAGGCCGTGCTGAAAATACGATTCCCACGCGTTGCAAACCTAGCAGCTGCGCAACGGTATCTGCTCTTTGAGTCATATCACCTTCGTCGTCTAGTTTGTAGAACTGGTCTGAACCGCTTTGGGGCGGCTCGTAGATAGCTAACACACGCGTTTCTCCGCCCTCTGTGACATCGCCGTAGCAGATGCCAACTCGCTGCTGTTGAAATCCTGTACGCGCGATATAGGCTTGAAACTGTTCGGCGGCTTTGTTGTCCACTTGGACGGCAGTGGCGTGAGCTTCGGGTTGGGGAGCAATCTTGGTTTTGAGGGCTTCTAATGCTTCCATAACAGCAACGCTCATGCCACGTCCCTTCCACTTTGCAAGCTCGTTTTCATAGCGCTTGCGTTTGTCCTCTTTTGGCATGCAGTGTTCGCACATTCCGCGCGGTCCATGTTGGCATCGTGGTCGCCACGCAGTGGTTTGCTGCTTGGATTGATCTGCATCAGCGCTTGCAGTTGTGGGAGTCTCTGGTGCAGATGGCTGGGCTGGCTGCGTGGCGGAGGCATCTGGCTCGAGCGGGGGTTGCGGCTTGGGTGCAGGAGCAGTAGGTCTTGGCACTCCTTTTATGAAAATAATATCTCCGTGGCGGGCGCGTTCGAACACAAAGGGCTGCGTGAAACGGGCGTCTGAGTAGAGTGAGAACTGGCCTTCCATTTTGTCGAGCGCCTCGATCTTTGCGCCGAGCTGCTGGAGGGTTTGGCCTTGATCGAGGGTGACACGCTCTGTGGCGCCATTTGGAAGGCGGACTCGCAGAATCATAGGAAGGGGTGGGTTGTGAAGCAAAGGGGTCACCAAGCTGCAGTGAAAAGAACGGCGAAGAAAGCGATCGAGGCAAATGTCGACTGATGGAACGCTTTGTAGGTTTGGGCGCGCAGAAATACGGTAGCGTTTCCCTTGGTACCTTTGGTACCAACGGTAGCGGACACGAAAGGAATTGATCATTGACATGTTGTGCCACGACCCAACTGTGAGCGCTGTGGAGGCGGTGGAACGAAAGCGGTACCGTTGGTACACGTAGCGACTCGCTAGAGCGCACGGAGCGCCGCGCCTGGAAATAGAAACAGCCAATCATGCGGGGCCGTTGGGCGCCGACGCAAGCAAGGCGCTCGACACTGGTGCCGGGAGGACGCCCAAGGGCTGTGGGGTCAACAAACAAGTCAGTGGGAAAGCGTGGGATGCGTGTCTGCACACAACCGCAGACGGCGTTCTAAACTACAGTACCGCTGGTACTGTAGCTACACGGGTAGATAACTTCAGAGAGATAATGTAAGGTTACTCGTGTGGTGGGGGGTGGGATGGCAAAGGTAACTTCACGTCAGCGAGTAGCGTTTGACCTTACTAAGAGACTCCGTGTACCAACGGTACAGGTACCAACGGTACCGTGTAGCAGCCGTGGATACCCCGAGTTGGCAACACACCCCGGAAACGGCACTCCGCGAGTCGGCCGCTTGCATGTGGAGTGGTCCCTCGAAGCGTTCTGTCCGCCGCTGTCTGTTCACCGTTAGAAAAAGCACACACTTGTTACGTTTCGCTCAAACTCCTCTTCGCCATCTGTCGCTCATATCGTGCTCGCTCTGTACAACTCGGCTACTCCTCTGCGGCCTCTAGCCTGGCCTCCAGTATGCCTTTGCTCCGCCTGTCTTTTCTGCCACAGTCTTCAGCATCTCATTCACTATCTGTTTGGCCTCTAAACGTGCCTTCTGATTTTTCAATCCCCCACCTCTTTGATCCCTAAATCATTGCACGTGCCGTCTGCCCTAAGCATACCCTTTGGTACGTCAAACTCACCAGCCTGCACTTGCGATATCTTGCTTGCCTATGAATACTTTTCAGCTGGAATGGTGCGGTGGATTGTCCAGAATAGATCGCAAGCAGATTTGTTCTTCCGTATTGGCCTTCTTGAGACGTACGTCAGCTCCTCTCTTTTCAACAACACCTGCTTACGCTACTGACAATCCGCTTCTGAACCAGAAAACAACCCGGCCGTCTCCTATCAGTTTCTTCTTCAACTTGCTGTCTCGCTCGAGGAAAGCGCATACCACGAATCCGCCTGTCCCGTTTACTATGTTGAAACAGTCGTCACCAGATTGCATCAAGCACAGGCGTCCATATCCATAACGCCTCCCCGTCAGTCTCCCGCTGTCGAACAACTTCCGTATCAGCACGCTCCGTATCAGCACGCTCCATATCAGCACGCTCCTCATCCTCACGCTCCTCATCCTCACGCTCCTCATCAGCACACTCCTCAGCATGCATGGAGAAACAGTATTACTCGTGAAGAACGCAACGTAGTATTGCGCCATATGATACTTAAACTAACGAGTACGTAAGCCTGTTCCCACGTCAATAGCACTATTTCATTCTGCAGCCTGCCCCTAACCACCAATCCACACTGTCTACAGGCTTTAACGAAGGAGAGTCTCCACGAGCAATCACCGAAGCAGCCACAGTTTTCGAGAACTGCACTTACGTCAGCGTCGACTCAAAGTTTGCTTACCTCAGCTCTATAGCAGAGGAGCTTAGTCGTTGTGAAGCGTGCCATACGTTGCCTGCACCGTCCGCGGAAGTTCTTTCACTCTCCCTTCAGCAACAGTGTCAGAATCAACCTTGCGAAACTCCACCCCAAATCACACAAACGCATGCCATTACAGATAGTCTACCTGTTCCACCTACTCCGAACGGGCCTCAGAATATCTTAAATTTGGAGCCCGGCGAGCTTATGTCTCACGTATTCGAACAACCGAACTGGAAGGATTTGCTCACAGCTGGAGACCGTCACACTATCGTGAGACATATTTACTCAAAACTAACGGGTAAGTTCCACCCTCTTTTTAGAATGTTCCAAAGTACTGCTTGCCCATACACATGGCAATATACTCACAATCGAACGAAATGTAGCTCTCAACCTTAATGAAACCACACAACAGATGTACAAAAAAGCCATCTCATTTGAACTTGATGCATTTACAAGGGCTGAAACAGGCTGTTCTTATCTCGAATACTTGATAGGAATCATTGGAGCTCTTCAGCCAGTGTGCATTGCAGAAGCTATACTGCCGCCGAGAGGGACTGTGGAACAGGTCCGGCAACCATTCTTGCAGCCTGATATTACAAACTTGAGTTCTATATCGGAGCAAGGGTCATTCACCTCTGGTCAATAGTGAAATTGCGACCTGTTACACATTACAATGTATCATATGAGAACAAGGTCTCGTGCGCTTTGAAAGTTCGACAAGAGTTCAATACCAGTCATTCTCAAGGTGTTTATAATCTCCAAAGTCCACAAGATAAACGGGCTCGGCTTTGACAATAGAAGCAACCTATAAGATAAAAACATTAGGTGATGTACCTGACAATGTAGTTCTTGGCCCTCCGTTGCAATCCTAGTCGCGAACTCATATCAGTTGGTCCGTCATTATCAGTATCGAAGATGCATATAGTGAAAACATACCCAGGACAGGCATCAATAATGATTTGATACGTGTTATACATGCATTTGTATACTACAATACCCTTTGACAAACGGGTAGCGACGCGAGGAGCTCTCAAAACGGAACAAAGAGGGAATACATCAGGTTCGAGATGATATGACAGTGTCCAAAAAAGTTCTAGGCATTTCTGACGAGAGAGAACTACCTTGATTAGTGTACCAACTCCTTCAGCTTCAGAACATCGAAGTTCGGAAAACAATCAAGAAGAAGACCCCCTAGATTACCACGGAACTTTTTCCATAGGGGCGATGGCCGTCTGAATGTCATCTTCAAAACCGCTAATACCATCTGTAGGCATCTCCCTGCATATGTCCGGAAGCATCTCACACATGACCTCAGCTCTACTCTTGATGGGCCTCCCAAACCTGTCCGGTAAACCCTTACCTGCATTCCTCAACTTGGAGTGCAACCGTTCCTTCTCTTGCTTCTTTTGTAAGACACGCTTCACAATACACTTTATAAATCTTGGACGCATCCACTGTCCCTCATAGCCCTTCTTTCTCAGTTCTATAGCGACTTCCATTGGAGTGCGACTTCCTTTGTCTATAATTTCCTCAATTGTGACTCCAGCTTCTTCTTTCGACAAATAAAGCCCCTTGTGCAGCGTTCTTGCTTTCCGTCTGGCCTTTCGGCTGATACTGGAAAGTCGAGCGATGGAGATTTGGTGCTTTATGTCTCTGTACATGAGATCGAGAGCGCTGCTTATTCGCTCGCTCTGTAGATGTGGATGTTCATGGAGCAGATACACCGTTCGTCGCAGATTCTCAGCAATTTGCTTGGTTTCTTCCGTGTTGCACTCCATCCTGGTTGGTGAACTTCTCCACGCAATACGTCTTTTCATCAACATGATGTTAGGATGCGATCTCCTCACACCTTTATACAGATAAAAAAGCGAGCAATTCTAAACGGCTTGATCGCTACGAAACGGCAGCCCTTGATATAGGTGCTCGGGACATTTGTTGAACAGTCATGTCATTGTGGCCTCTCTCTGGTTGGCAGGAAAAGATGAAACGCGTCCGCGATGCCTCACAGGATTTGGTTCCATGACAACATTTTGTCTCCTTTGACTCCTACATCGACGATCTGCGAGCCAGTCAACCGGAGCTTCATCATAATTTGTTGCCATATAACGCACCATGCTGGGAACAAAGTCCCTTCTCCACACCCTAGCGACAAGGTTAGAAGAATGAAGCTCATGAGCATCTTCTTCATCATGTGAAATATCGAACAAAGATGCACTGCACTTTCGAAGGTGCTTTGGTCTTCCTTTTTCATTAACCGTAAACGAGTCTTGCAAATGTTGATCACACCATGGGATGACCTGGCTCATTTGCTCACGAAACAGAACATCGTCTTGAATGATGATTATATACTCAGCGTCGGATTCTTCTGCGCAACGACGTAATACCTCGGCATAGTCAAGTGCTTCCTTGCTTCTCCATTTGACACGCAGCTCATCGTCACCTAGTGTGAGCTTTCTGGGTTCGATTGTTTGACCCTCTCTCCTAGCGAGTTTGAGCCAGTTCGGTGGTTCACTAGCGGCCGAGTTAAACACTTTATCCAACCATAATAAACGTGTTGCCGGCACAACATCCATGTCAAAGACAGTAAGCTGGCGCAGCTCAAGACTTTGATTCGTCGCCAGTCGCCAAGACTTCACTGCATTACTGACATACTCAACACGTACTCCGTCTAGTAAGCGCGTCACGCTGGGCATGCAGGCCACGCCACGAGCGCGAAACTGTGGATGGATGTAATCCTCTAAAGGGATTCGAGATGTAGTGAGCACGTCTTCGTCATCGGGTGGTGCGTCAATTGGAAACAATTTGAATGGCATGGGCCGGTTGGATGGCATGACAAGAGCTACAAGTACCAGGAACAATGGGATGAAGAGAACACATGATGCTCGTGCTGAGACAAAAGATCTTCTCGAAGGCGAAGATGATGGGGGTTGATTTGATGTGGCGTTCGACGGAGTTGTGAAGGTTCTACGACGAGCTGCAGAAGGCATCGGATAGCCCACAATGGCATGTCGACAACCTTTGAGGGGACAGAGGAAGCTACACACACAGAGTGTGAAACGGTGCCGCTACGTACGGAATAAAATCAAATACCAATAAGTATTCTTTCAATCGATAATCGAGTCAGAAGCGAACGGGTCTGTAGCTCAATTGGTAGAGTGCTCCCTTAGCATGGGAGAGGTACCGGGATCGAAGCCCGGCAGATCCAGCTTCTTTTTTTGACATATCTTACCCAACGACACGTGTCTAGGGGATTTCCCATGCTACCGCCGTGTTGCATCGCAGCACACGTGCCCCCATCTCACAGATAAGTCACTCCGACAACAACCTACTCTCACACACATGGGCAGACCAGCTGATCCATCACCTCCCATATAAGATACACTTGCACGCTTCCCATCATCAGCAGTTCTTCTTTTATCCCCACCTCGCGTGCGTGCCGCTATCATGAGCGATCCGTCGTCTGCTTCGCCAGCGGCACAGCCTTCAATTGAAGAGCTTTTGGCCGCGAAACTCTCCATCACATCCTACTCAGTTCATGGTATCAATCGAACCAAAGAAAAACTCATTCACAAGGTTTTGCAACCGGTTTTATCAACAGGGGGCGATTTTGAAGGTGTCATAAACGATGTTTCTACTGCGGTTGATCGCTTAAGATCTACAAATTGTTTCAAGGGAGTCGATGCGTTTATTGATCATCAACATGATAAAACCGCTTCCGTCAAGTTTACCTTTACCGAGAAATCGTCTGTGCAGCTTACGACAGGTACTTCGATCGATACATCGAGCGAACGTGATGCTTCCATGGACGGAACTCTCAGTATCCGAAATTTGTTTGGCGCTGCTGATACACTACGCTTTACATTAGCTTGGATTGGGGCGACGTCTACGTCAAGATCATTTTCGAAGAACCCATCCAACTCGTGTAGTGCGTCGTACATTCGACCATTTGTGCTTGGTTTGAACTCTTCCATGTTTTCCAACGTTTCATATTCGCAGCTAAATCATTCCGATGCTTCTAGTTATAATCTTGTTACCAGGCTTGCCGATTGTGGGTTACACACCGTTCTCGGTACATTTACACTAGCTTCTGTGTGGAGAAATCTTACTCATGTTCAACCAACTGCTTCTTCTTTAATTCGCGATGATGCGAAGCACACATGGAAGACTTCTCTGAGACACCACGTAGAATTCGATTTGAGGGATGACGTGGTGATGCCAAATGAAGGTATCTTCGCGTCCTTGACGCATGAACACACTTTGCCAGTTGGAGATATTCGGCTGTCAACTGTGGAAACCGCTTTTCAATCACATATTCCACTGGTTGCCGATGCTGTGTTATCGTTCTCTTCGCGACTTGGTGGTCACTTTTCAACAAGTCGCGTACAAACTCCAGATCGGTTCTTTATTGGTGGTGCTAACTCTCTACGTGGGTTTAGAACGCGGGGTGTCGGTCCGATGGATGGGAAGGATTCTATTGGGGGTGACGTGTTCTACACATCAAGTTTGATGCTGTCCCTACCAACACCTCCCAACTCGTTGCTATCGCAGTTGTTCAACGCGAGATTACATATATTTTTGAACGGGGGCGATGTCTGTGAAATGACTGACATGAAAGAAGCAATTGGGGAACTGAAGGGTACTGGATTGCAAGAAGCTGCTACAAAAGCTTTCGAAGGAATGTATAGCGGATTGAGAGTTGCTGCTGGCGTCGGTATGGCCCTTGAGACTTCCGTCGGACGAATTGAACTTAATTTATGTAATGTGCTTAAGAGTTCGGTTTCTGATCAACCTCAGATTGGCTTTCAGTTTGGAGTCAGCCAATCTTTCTTGTAGGGGGTCTTATTGTTGCAGTAATATGCATCATTTGCGTCTTGGATACCTTTGGTTATTTGACGAACTTTGGTCTTGGTCATACGTGCAGTAAAGCAGTACACCTGATATTGCAAACAGTTAACGAACAGGTTGGGTGTAGCCTTGGGGGTAAGAGGGTTAGCGTTAACCCTTACCGGTGCTAGATTTTCTGATTGTCGCGCAGCAGTGAACTTCTTGCTGATGATTTGTCCAGCCCTTTTGCCACTGCTGTGCTCTGTAGATAAATGAGGAGACGTGCAGGAAACCAGCAGCCCATCAAGATTACACATTTCACATTTGCAGGGGAACACTCTTCTCTCAACTCCTGATCCTCCGAAAGGTTTTGGTATGCTCTGCATGTAGATTAGCCGCTGTAAAAGGCTATGAAGAAAAGGACAGCTCTGATCCGCCTCGCACTCGGGCTCTCAGCAGTTAATCATCCGGTAGTCGAGAAACGTTTTTGGAGGACCCGGGCCCCCGATTGGGTTTGAATCCACGTCACATGACCGGGACGTACTCGCAGTGAAAAGTTTTGAATATTGAATATTCCAACTGAAGGGGATCCTTTCGACGGCATCAAGAGGTAATACTCATGCCCCTAACTTACATTATGTTACGATTACTTTGTACCGCGACCTCTCTTTCTAGAGCTCAAGCGCAGCATGCAGAAAGATGTGACCACATCCAGGCCTCTATGCTACGCAGCTAATCGGTAGAAGTAATCTGTCAATGTGATCTGGGTGCCTGTAGTCAGCTGATTACGTGCGACCGCTATCTGCAGGTATTCAAACAAGGCCAGCTGAAGTGGTGATACCTTTCCAGACAACCGCCTCGGGAAATCAAACCTGTTGCAGATGAACAAAAGCAAAGTCATCATGGAGAGAGCAGCAGAACTCGCGTCATAAAGACGAAGAAGGCAAAAAGAAGAGGTGACGACATCCCCAGTGTAATAACTGACTATTAGTTCTTCAGAAGTTGTCAAACGCTACTAATCACTCTTCTTGTACATGTCAAGCAACTCTTGTACGTCTTCCTTACCACCAAGAATGAGCGGCATACGTTGGTGCACAGTGTCTGGAATAACATCCATAACGCGTTCCTTCCCGGTTGTAGCCAGGCCACCAGCCTGCTCAACGAGGAACGACATTGGTGCGCATTCGTACAAGAGTCTCAGCTTTCCATTCGGATTCTTTCGGTCCCCGGGATACCCAAACACTCCACCGTACAACAAGGTGCGGTGAACATCAGCAACCAAGCTACCAATGTATCTGGAAGAGTACTTGATACCAGCAGTATTATCGCCATTCTTTAGCTTTTGAACATACTCTTTCAGTACAGGATCCCAAGCTGGGGAGTTGGCCTCGTTGAAGGAGTATATCTTCCCACGAGGTGGGATCTTGATGTCGGGGTGTGTAAGAATGAACTCGCCAATTTGGGGGTCTAGCGTAAATCCGTTTACACCGTGACCGGTGGTAAGTACCATCATTACTGAAGAAGAATACATGCAATAGCCCGCGGCGACGAGATTGGAGCCTGGTTGCATAGTGTTATACAAGCACGTGAGTTCTGTTTCGTCGATCTTGGACTCCCAGTCAGAAGCCAGACAACCAGTGTTTTGTACAAAGATGCCGAAGATAGTACCGGTGGCAATTCCAGCATCGATGTTCGAGCTTCCGTCAAGCGGATCGAACACCGCCACGTAGTTGCCAGAGTACACTTCATCGACCATAACTGGCTCGTCTTCCTCCTCTGAAGCAATAACGCCCATCTTTCCAGAGTAGCGCAGAGCGTTCTTCAGCACCTCGTTCGACAAAACATCAAGCTTTTTCTGCTCCTCCCCTTGCACATTGATAGAACCGCTATCTTCATAGCCTGTCAAATTGGTAATTCCAGCACGCTGTACGAGCGACGCAATCTTTTTGCACGCGAGTTGAATAGAAGACATCAACGACTGCATATCTTGCATGTGCTCTAAGTCGGTATTATCCATAGCAGTCTGAATCATATAGCGAGTGAGAGTCATGGGTGAAGTGTCGGGATGCACGGTTTGAGACGGGGGCGCAACGATCATTGTCGGGGCTCGACGACCACGAACATGTTGCGCAGAGCGTCGGTGAGCGGAAGACGCCGGGCTCGACGCGCGAAGCGGAACAGCGAGGGCGGGGATAAATGCAGTCATGGCGTGATTCGCAGTGGGAAAGCTGGCGGAGAACTTGTTGGACGCGGCTGCGGGCTGAGGCAGCTCGCAATGAAGAGGCAATGCATCGTTCCGGAGCACATCAGTAGACCTCCATCGAGAGCGGCGGCTTGAGCTGCGGAGCCGCACAACGTGTGTGTGGTCAGCACGAGCTGGGCGCGACTGGATCGCAGATCCATTTCGAATGGCGGCTGACAGCCAGCAGTGCTTGCGATGAGCGGGCGCGCCGCGTTACTGTCCGGTGCAGCGCGCGCGGCGCGGAGGTGCCACGGCGTTGGAGCGGCCTTGACGCGAACGCTTCCTTCTCAAGGACGCTGCCGCGCGGCAGACGCGCGCTGCATGGGACTGCCTTCTTCCACAGCCGGGTTTGCCTTGGGCGGTGGTGCCCTTCAACCTAGTTTTTCGCGGCGCGCTGTGCTCTGAAATGCATGCTAGTCCGCCGCTGCCGACGCGGCCCGCGGCTTCGGATGGAGGGGTTGTTGGCGGCGGCGAGCGCTATGACTTGCTTACTGATATTGGCAATATGCTCAAGGCGTTCATTGGCATAAACTTCATGTATGTGGCGTACGCGTTTTCCAATGCGGGCTTGTGGCGTGGTGCTATTGCGCTTATTGCGATCACCTTCATTACGGAGCACTGTTGCTTGTTGCTTATCGATGTCAAGAATGCTTCGCCGCTTTCTTTGTCCACTGCTGTCCAACCCGAACGTGGCGCGGGCGCTGAGGAATCTGACAGAGACAACTCCACTATAGAGACTCTTGAGTTCTCAGGCGATGAAGACCTAGAAAACGGCGCCGAGCAAATGCATCTACACCAGAATACTTCATACGGCGACATAGCTAGAGCTGTGGGGGGACCTTCAGTAGGTGCGGTCATCAACTTTGCCGTCGTGCTCACTCAGTTTGGCTTCTGCGTCGGATACCTAATCTTTCTATCTCAAACGCTGCACGACCTCGTCGGTTCTTCGCATGCAGTCGTGTGGTTCGTTCTCGTACCCCTTCCCGCTTTGCTAGCTATTGGGCTCCTCTCTTCAATCCGCTCGCTGGGTCCGTTCTCTATTCTCGCAAACATAGCGCTTTTCATAGGCTTTGTGTCTGTCGTTGCGTTTCTTGCCAAGCATTTTCAATGGGAACCATCGAACCCACCGATAACCAGCTTTCCTCTCTTCTTTGGACAGATGACAGCTGCGTTAGAAGGAATTGGATTGGTTGTTCCTGTGCAGTCATCTATGAAAGACCCGCATCGCTTCCCTTTGGTGTTGCGCATCGCGCTTGTAATGTTGTCTACAGTTCTTATGATCATGGGTATTTTGGGCTTTGCCAGCTTTGGTGAAAGCACCAGATCCATAATATTGCTCAACTTTGGTACCTCTCCCGTCGTGGCAGCAGTCAAGATTGTCCTTATGATTGGTATACTGTTCACTTATCCGTTGCAGATCGTTCCTGTATTCCAATACTTCGAACGTGCGTTGCTGCCGCGGGAGTTGGTCGAGACCCAGGGTAGTGCCATGCCCGATGTGTCTTCATCTACCGTTTCCGCGATGATCTCATCTGGGTTTTTTGTGTGCGACTGGCGTAGAATTGGCATCAGATTCATGATTGTGTTCAGTACGGCCCTGGTGGCCATCTTAGCTGGCGGAAGTTTCGGTCTGTTTCAAAGCTTGGTAGGATCTGTGGGAGGTACTGTTCTCGCGTATTGCGCGCCCCCAGTCTTATACAACATGGCTTTCAAGGATAGTTTATCGAGATGGACACGATATAAGAACCTCGGGCTGCTGCTGTTTGGTGTGCTTGGTGGCATTCTTGGCGCATATACATCTGTCAAGGAGATTTTGGAGATCCACAAAGGCAATGCCAAGCCGGTTTGATTTGCTTTTGCGTTGTCAACGTTGCCTCTACATGCACCTCTTCGCCGACCGACAAGTCCTCTTCGATTGTTATTCGCGTGTACTTCACAGCGCTGATGGTTATTTCATAGAATGCAACGGTCGGCAACTGAGGATCTATTCCGGTCTAATTCGATATGCGCTTCTCTGACTGTATTCGCTGGTTATCGTGCTTCTCACTGCATGACTTTTCTTATAATACCACTCTTAAGAAGCTTAGCTGGGCTCTACCGTTACTCATGAACGCTAGTTGTTTGTTGAATCATTAACCATTCAATCACCAACTTCGACCCCAGAGCGAGAGAGAGCTTCATATGACAGCTGGACTTATTTTGCAGGCGGTGATGAATCCCGCTTTCGTTGTCGTTTATCAGTGCGGAAACTTTACCTGAGCAACTGAACGTGAAATGCCTCACACTCTTGTTGCATGAGAAGGCATTATTTTGGAAGAGGCAGTTCTTACTCTGAGCTCATGAATGTCTGATACGAAATGAGCCTGGTTGATACGAAACGAGCCTGTCAGGAACGTAGACAGCCTGATAGACCTCGATTTGAAATGACTTCAAGAATCCGTCCCAGCTTTTTAGCTAATAGTTAAACTAACCATTGGATGTGTAAATATGTGAAACACTTAGTTTCTTTATATCGGCAGTTCTTGGATAAGCCATGGCTGATAAAGTGATGCCTTTCTTTGACGTGCGACAAAGGATACAATGGAAGGCCAGTCGCCGTGGAGAATAGGTTTGCCCGAAGGCCTTCGCTGTTCGTAGCACTCCTTCCCTTTGTGTAGTAAAGAAGAAGAAACAGTGTTGTGGTAGTAATGGATTCACCTCTACAAGAATTGATATCTACAGCAAGGTGTTTGAGCATCGTTTGCCTAAATTGTTTCGCCCAAAATAGAGTGACCACAACCGGTTCGCTCTTTAACAACATGTCGGCGAAGGGGGAGCTACTCGACTAATGTTGTGCGGAAATTGAGTTCTGCATTCGGAACGATCTAGGACTGGGAAAGATGTATTTGTGCTTGAGCGAAGTAATACCAATGCATGATGCTAGACGACATTGCCAAATTGGCAACCGTCCTCCCTAAAGAAGCAACTTCTCTCGACAAGGACGGCGATCTAGCATTGAAAGCTAGGAAACTACCGTAGTGTTGCTATTAGAGTATCGCTGTAGCATACGAGTCACGCGGCGGTTGATGGACGAGCTCATTAGCTTGGCACAAGTAGATTCGGAAGTAGACCGCCGTTTCCGTTTTATGTAATGCTAAACTGCGCCCGCTTGCTGTTTCTCTTTTGGCGGGCTTTTCGCCACGGATCTTCGCGACTATTACGAGGCATTCTCTCTTTTTCTATGTTAACTACTTTACGGGCGCAATGTATACTCATTGGCGAGCGTTTCGGTCTAAAGAAAAGCTCCCTCACTGGATAAACCAACATTCCTTCGGGCCGTTTTCTAACAATATTCGCAACCGATAAAGCTGGACGGTCTTTCGGAGGCGGAAGGCAACCTCTTGGGGCAGACATGGGGCTGTCCTGGTTTCAGTTGTGTGGGATTCAGTACACGGTAGTTGACTTGTCGACCGCGGATGCTGGCTGACGCTCTCAGGTTCAGAATCGGTTCACGACTGATAAATACCTCACTACAGTACAGTACTTGTTCTTGTTTATTATGGTCAGCCGCCCCTGATTTCGGGGCGGCAGTAGTTGTATCTACTAGATGCTATCTAGAGATAGTTGTCTCTCTTTAAAGAAGGCCAAAAACCGTAACGGCCTCACTACATACAGTGCAGTGTACGTTGCCAGAAAGTAACCCTTAGTTGTTTCACTATTGCTTGTTACTGTAGCTGGTCCTTCCCAAGTGCGGTCCTCTTCCCAACAGGATGTTTCGATCCGCGATGGATTCCACAAGTTGACCTGTAGCGTTTTACCAACGGTAAGGTTACACGGTGATGTTCATGGCAGCTTCCTTTTCCACGCTTGTACATGATGTCCATGCCCAACGACGGCGGCATACAGTACATAATCAATTTTGACCTAAAATGAAATGATGCACCACATTGGCAGCAAATAAACATGTAAAGCTTCCCTCACTGTTGGTGACGTGTTCAGGATGCATCTGATCGCCAGAAGGCTGTTACCGTTGGTACAAATGCACTCATTTGCTGTAACACAAGTGCACAAGGATAATGTTCCACTAGCCGTCTACCAGGAGCGCAAGTGATACTTAAGGTAGACCGCTAGATACTAAGCGACTTGCAATACGCGTTCTGCAGAACGCTCAGGCACTTCGCAACCTCAACTACCACAAGCCCTGCGTGCGTGCCGCTACAACAACCTCAACAGCCGCATTGGCCACATCGGTAACATCTTTCCGTTAGTGCTTGTTATTCGTGCCCAACACACACGAAAACAATAATCCTTCACCATCCTTTCCGGAACCAGGCCATTGCGCAGTGCTTCAATCGTGCCCAAGATCCTGGCGTTAACAGCTGCAAGCAACATCCACCGAAACGTATCGTCGTACTTAACGTGATTGCGGGCCACATACAGTTTGGGTCGGCCCTGCGTGATCACCCATCGTCAACTGGCAAGTGCTTCATTCACACTCGCTGACGTTTCGCTCATAAGCACTCCGTTTGTACCTCAACCTCCGCCCCCGTGCAACTTTATTTGCCGGAAGAGCTTTCCCCCACAATGGCCGAGGTCGTCGAAGATGCACGACTGGTACGTGAGGTCTCTTCTCTCAGAACAAAGGGCAGCTGCCTTTCATGGAACGGTGTAACAGTCGATGTCCCGCTTTCTGGCAAAGCTGTGAAGAAAGACCCAGAGAATCCATCTACCAAGCGCATTCTGAACAACATATCAGGTTATGTAAAGCCGGGTCAACTTCTGTTCTGCATGGGGCCTTCAGGTTCTGGAAAGTCCTCACTTCTTGATTCTCTTGCCGATAGGGTTAGACTTCCAGTACAGGGAACGCAGATTCTCGATGGAAAGGTTAAGACCCCACCTGCATTGAAGGCTGTAGCCAAATACGTGCAGCAAAAGGATGATCTGTTGGGTGTTCTGACTGTACGAGAGACCCTGCAAACCGCCGCCGAGTTTTATCTATCGAACAAAGCAGCGCGTCCTGCGGCTGTTGATGAGGTCATTGACATTCTTGGTTTGCGCTCTCATGAACACACAAAGATTGGAAATTCACTAGTGCGTGGTTTGAGCGGTGGTCAAATCCGTCGTGTATCCATCGGATGTGAGCTTGTTGCCGCACCTCAGCTCATCTTTCTTGACGAACCTACCTCTGGTCTTGACAGTGCCACTGCTTTCCATGTGATGACTGAGTTGAGGCGTATTGCAAAGAACACTGGTATGTCCATGATCATCACCGTCCATCAACCTAGTGAGCTTGTGTTCGAAATGGCGGATACACTTTTGCTCATTACCAGCGGAAGCACATGCTACTTTGGACCGGCGGCAAAGGCAGCTGGCTACTTCTCATCTCTTGGTTTTCCCACACCCGAAAAGACTTCCGACATTGAGTGGATGCTCGACTTGGTAAACAAGGACTTTGGACACCTTGACAGAATCGAGAAGTGTGTTGCCAGCTGGCCTAAATCTGAGTTCGCCGCAGATCTTCAACGAGAGTTGAGGGAATTGGAAGACTCATCCGAAAGGGAGATTCATGGGATTGGGAAGAAGCTTGAGCGTACAAAGTACGCGTCTAGTTTCATGCAACAGACAATCACACTGACTCGGAGAGGCGTTTTAAACACCATTCGCAACCCTGCTGTTCTATGGCTTCGATTTGCCATGTACTTGATGTTGTCGCTTATGATTGGTCTTGTATGGCTTCGTCTTGGAACCTCCGCCTCCATTATTAATGATTACAACTACTCGTTGTTCTACACTTGTGCCTTCATGATTTTTATGTCTGTCTCAGTTTTGCCTGCATACTTGGAAGAAAGATCTGTCTTGGTTCGGGAGCGGGCAAATGGAGCCTATTCTGTAGGAGCATACATCTTGTCCCATACTTTGTATGAAATCCCGTACGTATTTCTTCTGGCATTGATGGCTTCGTCTGTGACGTATTGGCTCGTCGGATTTACTCCAACCGCTAGACGTTTCTTCATCTTTGTAGCGAACTTGTTCTTGTCGTTGTTCGTCGCTGAATCGATGATGGTGCTCATTTCCGCTATGATTCCGATTCTGATCGTGGGAATTGCAGCAGGAGCAATGACATTTGGTCTGTTCATGTGCGTGATGGGTGCGTTTATTAGTGTTGATCGCATCGGATGGTGGCTGAGGTGGGTTCGTTACGTTGCAGCGCACTTTTACTCTTATTCCACTTTCCTCGTTAATCAGTTCCAAGATACGACATGGGATGCGTCGCCAAACACCTTCCCACCGTTTTTGGAGGCTGTGCCGGGTGAGGAAGTGTACAGAGCCCTTGGACTAGAAGAACGTTTGTGGGTGAACTTTGCTGCGTTGTTTGCAATGGTTGTATTCTACCGGCTGGTCGCAGCGATTTGGCTGCAGTTGTTCCTCAAGGGCAAGAAATGAGGGACCATGGTGCCATCGTTCTGGGCTTCCTATGAACAATTGCTTCTCTAGTTCTTGTTGTATGATATCCGTATCCAAAAACGTTCGGTGTTGCACTTGTGTTGTACGAAAAGGCGCGATTGTCATTTCGGGCGTCGCTCAAGCTTTTCGAACCCTGTCATGCCCGACTGGTGTACGTGATCTGTGACCATAGTTTTCTTGTCAGCTCATTCATATCATTGCATTACGATTTGAACAGACGCTCAGCCAAGAAGTGAACGAAACGACATGTCCCCTCTAGAATACAAACTGATGTCATAAATCCTTCAATATCCGGACGGGCAAGTCCCAACATCGAACGTCTTAAGGAAGTTGTCTCACGGTTAGCTTACCATGACAACGAATCCTCTAGCTTGAGCAATGCATGACAGGGCGCTCCGGTATGAGGCGTTTGCAGTTCCATTCGTTCTGTTATCAGTAACGCTGAAGCAAGTCTCCCAAGCCGAGGATTGCTTCTCTCCAAGATGTCCTTAAGCTATCTTACTGCACCATAATATCTAATACTGGTGGGACGATAAAACACATCCGCTCGTGACTAGACCGCATACAGCATGGGCCATGCTGCATGGCTACACAGGAATAAATGAGAATGCACCACGTGCCATTAGGTCTAAAACAGGTTTGAGTCCGGTAGTTCCATCGGGCCATGGGCCACAACTCCACTTTCGTGCACCTCAGCAGCTGCAAACACTGACTTTTACACCACCTGGCGAGCATTCGGCTCTCGTACTCGTGCAGGTTTTGGACGAGCTGTCGCGCGACGTTCACCGAAAAGACATCGTGACGTAAGGTTACCAAAGATACTTGTATAAGCCAAATGTCACGAGGCCGAGAATTGATTCTTCTGGGAATCTGATGCGCCAGTTTTGTCCAAGCTGCAGATCAAAGAACTTGACGTAATGATTTCGTTTATTCATATAAACGAAGCTATACTGGTGCAAGACATAAACAAAACTCTCAGGGTTCATGTCACAGGAGTCGGGGTGAAAGGGTTGTGTATCTACAAGTACCGTTCTAGATGGGCATAAATCAAAGCAAATATTATTTAGAAAGCATTCTTTACGCAAGCGTAGACAGTCAAGAATCGATGACCAAGCGCTTAGGGGAGAGGCAGCAGCATCGAAACGAATTAGACAGTCAACACAAATTAAACGCATGAAACAACTAGTTAAACCGTCAACTTCCATCAAACACCAGCAAGAGAGAAACAAGCTTTGAAACACATTGAACATAAGATTGCAAATTACCATCCATTAACACGCGAATCAGCCACGAATGCGTATCCCTCATTTCCTCAAAGTCAGTTGCAAGTCAATGGCATCCCCTTCTTCATCGGCAGTGACCCTCAACTTAAACTTGCGATTGAAGATAGGCTTTGGCCAGTAATTGGGATTATTACCCTTGTTGCCGTACAAGAAGTATCTGGCGGTCCAGTCAGTCCAAACCAAACTTCCATCGATAATAAAGTCGACCTTCGAAATCTCCCTGGTGGCTACAGCCTCCAAAGTTATTCTATCATAGCGCGAAACGTCAACGACCGAATCCGACCCAAGCACTTGTACAACCTTTCCATCGGCAAACAATTGGACGTGCGTAAGCACGCCATTTCCGGCAGATGCATCGCGCACATTGGCGGCCGATACCGCCTGCGGCTGAGCGCGCTCAGCGTTGCTGTTACGGTTTGAGCGCGGCAAAATCCTCACGTCAGCACATTGATAGTACTCCTCCGGGTTTCTGGTAGGGCCACACGGCTTCTGCACGCGCGTGACGCCGCCCCTAGCGCCGCTCTGGCCGAAGCACTGGCCCCAATTTTTGGGGCGATCCGGGCCATCGTAGAAGGGAATGACGCCGGGCGGGTTACAGGTATTGGCGGCGGACCAGAACCAATGCAGCACACAGTGATCACACACGAGATCATCTGGCAAAATCCACTTCATCTTGTCGTTTCCCATCCTCTCCTGCGAGTTCTCCGGCTTGGTGGCGCACGGCAAGTACCAACGCAACGGGTAGTTGCGATCAATAGGGGCGCACTTCTTATCGAATGCCGAGTCGCAGCCCGAGTCCGGCGCACGACGCAACGCATAGCAATGACCGTCTCGGAAGCAATCTTCTGAGATCTCGCCGCCGCACTTGGCGACGTCGCAGATATGGAACTGAATGAAGCCATTATGATGGGCGACTATGTTGACCTCGGTGGTGACGACATCGGCCTGCGTCCAGGTCTTGGTGATCTGCGCGTTGAAGTAGAAACGACCGCCTCTCATATGCTCCTGCTCGCTTCCAATGCGGTCGCCGCACACGCCGGCGCGCCAGCGAAAGCCCGGCTTGAGCGGCTCAAACGGGACCCAGTTGTTACCGGCGCGACGCAGCTGGCTTCTAGCAGCGGCGCCCGGCGCATCATCCTTATCACCTGCCGGAAAGTGCGCCTTCAAGTCCATGGGGGCGTCGGTCCACACGCGGTTGCCGCGGTTGAACTTGTTGTTCGGGTTGAGCGCGCCCCTCTGCGGCGGGTCCGTGCACAGGCCGTGCGCGCGCACGGCGCAGGGCAGCGCGGCCAGCAGCAAGCACAGCGACAGGGCGGCGGGCGACATGGCTCGGGCGGCGGCGGCAGGCGGCGGCAACAGCGGCGGCGGCAGAGCGCTGGCGCGTGGGGCGGCGCAGCAGACGCGGCGACGCGCGGCGCGCGCTTTAACATGGCGGCGCTCGGCAGCAGGTGGCAGCCGCTCTCAGCGCGCGTGCGCGCGCGCGCGCCATGGCGCACGCCGTCAGTGCCAGTGGCAGCCGCGGCGCGCACTGACGAAGAGCTCCGCGGCGCAGCGCGCGTAGCACGGCGCGGCGCAGCTGCGTGGAAGCCAAGCGCAGCGCGCCGTGCGTCACGGCGCGCCACGGCGCCGCGCCAGCACGTCATGCACGCGTGACGTGACGTCATGTGCATCCACGTGCACGCGTGCATCCACGTGCACGCGTGTTGCACGTGCACACGTGTTGCACGTGCACACGTGCATCGTGATCATGATCAAATCGATGCGGCGGCAACGACGGCGACAGCAACGACGACGGCGGCAGCAACGACGACGGCGGCCGCGGGTGCGGATGCGGGGGGCCGATTGCGGCGCCGAGCGATGGAGGCGGCGCGGAGAGTGTCGCTGGTGCTGCGCGCCGCCGCGGCTGCGTACGTGCTGCAGACGCACGTCGTCAGCACCACGCTGGCCATCGGCCCCAGCATGCAGCCCACGCTCAACGCGCGCGGCGACGTGCTGCTGGTGTGCCACCTGTTTGCGCGCCGCGCGCGCGCGGGCGACGTGGTGGTGGCGAGGAAGCCCACGTGCGACCGCCGCCTCATCGTCAAGCGCGTCGCGGCCGCCGCCGAGCAGCGCGTACCCGCCGCCGCCGCCGCCGCCGCCGTCGTGCCCGAGCATCACGTCTGGCTCAGCGGCGACAACGCGCGCGCGTCCACTGATTCGCGCGCATACGGCGCTGTGCCCAACGCGCTGCTCACGGGCACGGTGCTCGGTCGTGTGTGGCCGTTGTCGGCGGCCGGCCGTCTGCAGGACGCGCCGCACAAGCGGCACGCACGCGACGCGCTGTGACTTGCGCACGCGCACGCCCAAATTTGCGCTGCAACGTGTGGTGTACAAGCGGTGCTGCGGCTGGCGCCTGGATACCGCGCACCTCGCTGCTGCTGCTATACAAAGCGCGCGCTCGCCGCTGCCGCCAGCTCACCGCGCAGCACCAGACGCGAGCGCTGTGCGTGTTTTCGTTTCGTCACACCCCCCGCGGTTGGGCCAACGGGCCTTCCCCTTCTTCCTCTCTCCGTTCTCGTCCTTCTCCGCTCACATGGCTCCCCGTTCGCTCTCTGCTACCTGCGATGGTTGGCACACCTTCAACGCCACCATCTTCGACCCCGTGCGTATTGCCGCTATCGCCCATCTGCGGTACGCGCCCATGCGTGAGCGCGGTGCTATTATCATGAAGGCTTCGCACCCGGCAGAGTATCGCGTCACCCATCATGCTGCCTCGGGGCTGTGGGACCTGCTTCCCACCGTCAACAACGCTGCGCCCGTGCCGTTGTCGCCCTCTATCAACGATGCCGCACATGCGTCCATGCGCTCCGCCGCCTCGTCGGAGAGCCCCAAGCAGAAGATGGACGCCCCTCTCAACCACCTGTCGCCGCATAATGCCGTCATGTCCGCCTTGAAGAAGAGCGCAACGCACAGGCGCTTCGCCATTACTGTGGCCGGCTCCAATCGCCACTTTATGCTGCATCCTAGCGCCACCTCCAGTCGTCACTTTGTGCTGTGTGAGCTGCACGCTGGGCCCTCTATTATCTCCTCCAGCCCGAGGGCTGTGCCACACCCGTCCCAATTTGAACATAATCATGACGACGAGAATGATGACGGCGTGCAGGTCGCCTCGTTTACTTGTGATGGCGTCTGGAAGAGGAGTTATTCTATCTCTGTGGAACGCTTGATCCCGGATGAGTTAGTCGTGTTTTGCTTTTGGTTGGTAAACTTGATGAACAGGAGGGCTAATCGCGCCGATCCGGCGCATGTTCATGGATCAGCCTGAGCTGCTCTTCGCGTCTGCTTTTCGTCTAGTCTGTTTTCTGTTGTGTTTAGCTTTTGAGATATGATAAGTCATGAGCCATGATCTTTTAATGCTGCCGAGAGCACGCCGTGTAGCCCAGCCCAACTACTCTTGCGTGTGTATGTGTATACTATGATCATCAATGTTGAGCTCAAGTGTGCGCCACGGCGAGTGCAGCGCGCAATCACGGCGACGGCTGACGTGTGTACAAGCGTATCTAGAGACAAGCTGCCATGTCGTGATGTATGGCCTGTGCTGCCTCGTCTGCAGCTTCGAGTCTGCCCGAGCGCGCTTTGTCACACAAACTGGTACTGTACATTTTGTGTGACTGCGCGGCATTTTTGTCGTAGTTAATGTTTTTTTTTTCCTGCACTGCCACCCTACGTGTGTGGTCGCGCGTGCGCATTCACTGCCGACCTTGCTCATGGTCCACGCCTTTGGTCGCCAAACACCGCCACGCGTGGGGCGTTGAGCCACAACCTTCATCCGCGACGCCCAGTTTTTTTTCTAACGAGAGACAGCGGTTTGTCCCATTTGCACTCCTTCCGTCCTTCGCACTCGCGACAATTGAGCACACCGCTTAGTCGCTCAATTGTTCAATTGCCTTCTCAATCACGAGTTCACCAGTTTGCACCTGCCCCGCGTAGACCGCGTCGACCGCGTACGCCGCGCTGTGTCTGACGCACAGCTGCTCTGCTACCTGGCCTTGACTCACTGCTGTATGCTCCGGCATTGTCCCGAACAAGTTGCCAACGAGAGCTGTCCGCTCCAAGCCACAGCTGCTACTCTCAACCTTCTCCCATCGCTGCTCTCCGCGCGCCAAGTGCTCGTACGACTCGTCAAGGCGCGTCGCAGCCAACTCAACCGCACACAGGTGCGCTCACATTCTTCTACTAGCTAGCTCCCCTTCGTGACTAACATTACACGTTGTTTTTCATCCCGTTCAACATGCAAACAGCGCCAAGTGGAGCGTTCCTCGCCACTACGCTGGCAGTGGCTCATTCACTCCAGCAAACCACCACCTCAAATTCCGCCTCGCCATCAGATCAGCTCTAGCTGATTCGCCAGGCTACAAAATCTGGAGCGCTTGCTCCTTTAGCGAAACCCATTCTCAAAAGTCATTCATCCTCGCGATGTTCATTACATTGCGTCACAACCGCATGACCCCTTGTCCCTGCGAGAGAATGACACAACTTAATTACCGTTTGTCATTCAACTTTGACTCCTCGCTTGAGAGCAGTAGAGAAGGCGCGCTGCAAGGGCAGAAGAATTGTGTGAGCTAAAGGGTTAGCGTTCCTACACCTTCGGTGGGCCGCTATTACCGTAGAATTACTTCAGATCTTGGTGATCGAGACTGCTAAGCCTCGACACCTAACCTTATCGATATGTTCTTTATCCCTGTCCTCCACACCTCCCTTTGCAACGCTTCACTTTGTTATCAGCTACAGCTCAGCATTACAGATACCCTTGTACGTGCCGTTGTAACTGCAGATATTTGCCATCTATAGGTCACCGTCAAAACTGGTACTGTACCAAGCGAAACGCTACCATCGTGTAGTAAGAACGTTAAATTTCCCGAGCATCTGACTCCTCTCTTCGACCCATCCGCTCTCAGCCGACATGCATTGCACCACACCTCATCTCCCGAAACAACGATGAGAACCAAGCTAGAGTGATGCTTTTTCCTAGAGTGCATTCACTGCATGACAAAACAAAATTAAGTACACCTTGCACCGGTTCAAGAGAACCTCCTACGAATGAATCGTTATAATCTTGTTAAAGCTCGACCAACACTTCCGTCCGGAGTAGCCTTCGGAAAATATCTTCGAGGCGACTGAATGCAATCGATATGATACAGATGCAAACGTACCTTCGTAGATTAAGGATACCCCATTATATTTTAGACACATTACATTCATGCCGAGTCCACTGCTGTTGTTTCCATATCCACAATCTGTATCTCTGCGGGTCGCGCTTTCTTTCTCCTCAAAAGGAAGAACACAATAAAAACGGACACTAACGCCAAGATTGCCCCGGCAACGATTAGAAAGATGATCCATGCTCCCAGTCCACTGTCATCACAAATCAGATCCTCATCGCATAGAGGCCTACCTGTGTCTCTCACATATGCTTCAATCTCATCTGTCACGTTGCTCGCAAGCAGACGAATCTGCCCTGATGCGCTTTGCGACTCGAATTTGCTGTCAAGGGCTACGAAACTCAGCTTTCCTTCTTCTTCGGATTCAAACTCCACGATGACTTCATCCAAGCCTTCTTCAAATATACCCGACCGCCATCGAATGACATTGTCTCGTGGGAATGATCTTCCACCCGTTCCATCACAGCTTCTACTAAACCGCAACGCACCATTAGACACACTGTATCTGATTGTATACGCTTTGTTCGATGTTGAAGCTTCTGTTTCAAACTCGATGATAGCACTGTTCTCATCATCTTCGAAAAGCGAGCTTCGAACTCTGCTGTCGTTCAAAAAAACTCTTACGTTGCTCAAGCGTTGAAAATCGGCAAGTCTGTATACATGACGCTGATACTTTGTGTCGACTGTGTGGGGAAAAGTTATCTTCTCGGAGACGGTCAACGAGCAATCCGTCTCCCGACGAACTCTAATAAGAGCACCGCAAAGAAAGGCTGGTGGTTGGCCCTTGTTCGCCGAAGGGCTGCACTTGATTTCCTGACCGCGAGCGACTCCCACCACAATGACAACGGCAAGCGCGAAAAGATGGGCCGAATGGTTTCGCGGAGCGCGGACTCGAAGTGACGGAAGCTTCATTGTACTTCCTTGGAAGGACTACCGTGTTTCAACTCGCCTTTGTCCGCGGTGCTGAAGTCACGATCGATCCAAGCAACTTCGGCCTGAAGCGGTAGAGCACCCGGAACGAAATGGGCGTATGATTTGAGTGTGCGCAGGGTCCTGCGATTGTTGGTTGGGATATCTCGAGTTAGGGAATTGGACCCTTGGCTGCTGACGGTGGGCTAAATGGGATTACAGAGCAATCTAAACGGCTAGACGTGAGCGTGATACATACGGCCACCTACGGCTCAGGTTAACGTTAACGCTAACCCTCAGCAATTCCTGTGCCGATGTCCGTCTGTATTTGAGGAGGCTGTGCATATTTTTCGTTTCGGGTTTTCTGGGTAGGACCGCTAGATACCGTTGTAGCTCGCTCTCGATGATGGTTCACGACGGTAGACCGCTACTCCTTGCTTGACGACTGGGCCCAAGCATTGAGGGACTAGCATCGCCACCCAGACTACCTTAGGTTGACCCAAACCTTCAAACTGTTGGGTGGCAAGGGACGTGCATGTCTCAACGTCTCTAGTGAGAGCCAGCCTCTTGACTAGCGTTCCGCTAGTTCATGATTTGGACCGCATTACCAGTATCTCGTTGGAACGCAGCCCGGATGTGCTTTCCATCGCAGGATATGTCGATATGCAAAGGGATAGCTGCGACTACGAAGGTAGATGAAGGGCTATCCAAAATGTATGGATACTTTTCCAATTCTACGTGTAGGTAAGCCAAAGATCTCGTCTCTTCTCGCCTGGCGAGTCAGCTTGGGAGGACCTACCGAGCGCTTCCTATTGCGTCCCTCTCACCTTTCCTTCATCCAATTGATTCCCTTTTCCTTCTCTCCCTTCTCTCGTGTTCAAAAGATCTGTTGATGATTCGCGTCGGTTTCAAAACATGTCCGTCTTCGGCGCAATCGTGAGTGCAGCGGCAAATGCTGGTTTTTAGACATAGTTACGACTCATCGCCACTTTCCAACAAGGGAACCCCTTGTCCGTTGAAACGGCTGGCGCAGTACATCACGACAACAAATTGGGGTATGGGGTTGACGATGTCGCCTCGCTGACCAGCGAATGTCTGAGCACCTCTGATAGGGTCTCCATGCTATGCGGCCGTTTCATACAACACGACTCAACTGTTGTCCGGTCGTTCGGTTGTTGTAAGGGACTTTCTCTCGCCGCCATCATGGCCCAAATGGCATGGGGGAGGGATTAAACTTCACCCGACGCATTAAAACGATCCGTAATTTTACGATCGCTACTCTCTGTCTTGTGCCTCCCCATCATGACGAGGAGCCACCACACAAATCAGGTTCCAACCCCACTCTTGTGCTCGGGTGTCCTGCGTTTACAAATTCGATCCCCTCATGAAGCCCAACCGCCCTCGTTCCCCTGCCTCTCCGTCCCAGACGCCAACCATGTCTGCCTCCAGCTCAGATGTCGACGAACTTGATGAAGACCGGCGCCAAACGGAGGCAGAGATCCTCAGTAAGATACACCGCTTACATATCCAACTAGAGTCCGTGCGTGGTGAGCCAGTCGAAGACGATGAGGAGCCAGTACAAGGAAACGGCTCCAGTATTGGAAGCAGGTCGTACACCAGACTGGACAATGTAGCTTCTCAGGGAGGCAGGAACCCGCGACTGATCGTCGTCAGCAATCGATTACCGGTCACTGTCTCAAAGACAGACACCGGCGAATGGAACTTTCGAGTCAGCTCTGGAGGTCTGGTGAGTGCTCTTGCGGGCGTCAAGAATCAAATTCCGTTTGTGTGGGTTGGCTGGACTGGGAGAGAGGTTGCTTCTTCAGACCAAGAAGAAATGAAGACTCGTCTTGTGGAAGAAATGAACTGCTATCCGGTGTTCTTGTCTGAAGACGATGCCAACCTCTTCTACAACGGCTTTTGCAATGACGTTCTGTGGCCTCTTTTCCACTACGTCCCGCTTCCAATTGTGTCATCGGACGGCGAACGCAAATTCGACTACAAGTATTGGGATGCTTATTCACGAGCGAACCACCGTTTTGCAGATGCTGTCATGCAATTGTACGAACCTGGGGATCTTGTGTGGGTGCAAGATTACCACTTAATGCTGCTACCCAGCCTTCTGCGCAAACGAGTGCGAGATGTAACAATAGGTTTCTTTTTACACACTCCTTTTCCGAGTAGTGAGGTGTACCGCATCCTTCCTGTACGAAACCACGTCTTACAAGGCGTTCTGGCGGCAGACTTGATCGGATTTCACACGTACGACTATGCCCGTCACTTTTTGAGCGTATGCACTCGTATATTGGGCTTGGAGGCGAGTCCAAAAGGCGTCATATACAAAGATCACTTTGCAAACGTTGGCATCTTTCCTATCGGAATTGATCCAAACGCTTGGATTAATGCATTACAAACAACATCTGTTAAGGAACGTATCCTCGATTTGGAAGACAAGTTCAAAGGCAAAAAAGTACTTCTTGGCGTTGATCGGCTGGATTACATTAAAGGAGTTCCGCACAAGCTCATGGCATTCGAGGTTCTCCTGTCCAAACATCCTGAGTGGAAAGACAAAGTCGTCCTTGTTCAAATTGGAGTCCCAAGCCGAACGGAAGTTGATGAATACAAGAAACTTATCAGTCAAACGAACGAACTTGTGGGACGCATCAACGCTCAGTACGGAAGCGTGGAGAATGCTCCAATTGTGTTCATCAATCAGTCGGTCACATTCGATGATTTGTGCGCCCTATATAACATTGCCGATGTAGCAGTAGTCACTTCGATCCGAGATGGTATGAACCTCGTCTCATACGAATACGTTGTCTGTCAACAGGAACGTCATGGTGTTCTCGTTTTGTCTGAGTTTGCAGGATCTGCTCAGTCACTCTCATCTGCAATCCGTGTCAACCCTTGGAATATCGAAGAAGTTGCATCTGCAATTCATGAAGCCTTGTCGATACCAGAACGAGAACGAGCGTTGAAGCATTGGAAACTCTTCCATTATGTGACGAAGCATACAGCCGCTTTCTGGGCAGGATCATTTGTGGCAGAGCTACAACAAATTGAACGTCTAACCAAGGCCCAAGATGTGCACAAAGCGAAGCAATCCCTTTTGCGAGTTTCCGTGGACTTGATGCCCGAGATGCGACAGCGAAGGAAAAGGCTGTTTATATTCGAGTATGAGGGTACACTCTGTTATCCTTCTACTCTACCTGATCTTGCCATTCCCACCGTGCCAATCCGCAGATTTTTACACAGGCTGTGTTCCGACAGGAAAAACGTGGTTTACATCATGTCTGGAAGGTCTGGGGAAACTTTGGAAAGTTGGTTCGACGAAATAGAAATTGGTCTGGTGGCAGAGGAGGGTTGTGACATTCGTCATCCTGGAGAAAGCACATGGGAATCGACTATCGAGGATGAGGATCAGACTTGGAGGGCGAGTGTATTGCCAATTCTGCAGTATTTCACCGAGCGAACTCCTGGCGCTCATCTTGAACAGAAGGAAAAGACAATCACGTGGCACTTCAAGGACGCCGACCCAATGTTTGGGTCATGGCAAGCGAAAGAATTGCAACTCTTGCTGGCTGAATCATGTCTCAACTTGCCAGTTGAAGTAGTTTCTGGACACAAGCACCTTGAACTACGACCTGTCGGAGTTTCTCGCGTGGGAGCCCTGCAGAAGATTTTATCTCGCTTATCAGAAGAACTGGATTTTGCTTTTGCAACTGGTTCTGACCGAGCCGATGAGGATTTGTTTTCGTTCCTCAACCAATATGTTCGAAGTGGGGACGGGCGCGTTGTTACCTTAACATGTCGGATAGGAGGCAAGTCTGACAGTTCCTCTGCTGAAAGATATGTGCCGGACCCTGACACGTTTGTTCGCATGATCCGGGAACTCGGGCCAGCTGGTAATTCTTCTTCAATGAAGAGAGAACGCTCTTCGAACAATACGACTTCTAACAGTATTTTACGAAAAGGAAACCCCGAAGCGAAGGAACGTATCCAAAGGATTAATGACGTTCATCGAAGTCGAAGTTACGATGCTGACATGGCGGCTTCTGTCGGCTATGCTCCACAGCCTAGGATGCGAACGATTCCCAGACTAAGGAGAATAGACTCTCCGCCGTTAAATGCAGATAGTTCCTCAGAACAATTGCAGCTGAAGGCGGCGAGTAGTTCGTAATTTGAGATGCAGTTTGTGATGAATATGGACCATGTAGCTTCCGGTTTGAAGTGTTTTTCTTGGAGTTTTGCTCGTTGCGCAAGTAAGCTTTCCAGACTGTGCTTCGGCAGGAGCTACAAGCACTCTAGATCTCGGACGTTTTCTTGTGTCGATTCTGTGCTCAATAGTTTTTGTATGATGTAGAACAGAAAGAAAACTGGGGAGCTAACCTTAGCTGAGCTAATACGTTGAGATACCTTGGTGGCGCTGAAATTCGATAGCATAACTGAGACTAGAATTGTGACTTGACATTGCTGAGTTTTTCATCCCGTGTAAACGCGGTAATAACAACCCTGAAAACGTCATAGAGAGGTGAGGAAAACAACCGGTCCTTATGCAATACCATGCAGAGCCAAAACAAGTACAACAATAGCGGCTCAAGCACGGCTTTGCCTGTCAAGGTTGGCATGCCCTACTACGAATGTGCGACTGAAACGTAGGAATTTGGATGCAAGACGCCCACAAGAAGAATTGAAGGTTGCAACAGCGAAGAGTTGGCACATTCGTCGACGGAAGGACTCCTTGTTGGGAGAGATCATTGCTGATACGCTTTGAAGCGTCATGTCTTTGAGCGCTTTGTGCCTTGTATGAGTTTTTCGCGGACAACGTTGTCGCGGCATGATTGGTGCATTCGATGGGCCCGGGAATCGGTGGGGATTTACAGTGAGAAATAAGCACTGACTAGTGCGTTTCGCTGGTACAGTAACTTTAGATAGGGCTGGAGTGCACAAGAGGGATTGTTCCTACCGCGGATACATGGCAAGATAAGGCAAGTCAGATTCTAGCTAAGGTAGAAGGATGCATGTTTTACACCTCGAAACGAACGAGTTGAAATGTTACGCTACAGATCTCCACGGGGAATCGAAACGCAATCCGGAAATAGGAACATTGCGGACGTGAGAGCTGCAATAATGAGAAAGTCATAGTGTAGACTGCTATCGAAAAGAGCTTCACATGCCAACGTTGCGAAGCTTGTGCATGGTCCAATGGAGCATCTTCTGCGCGGCCTCTGGATGGCGAACATCAAACATAGTCAGTGTGGCGTCATCATGAGTAGTCTCATCCCACAGATGCGTGAATACTGAGTTCACCTTCACCATTCTCCTTTCGCACGGCACCGTGTCACAGTACTTGCTGTAGCTCATCGACTTGCCGTTGATGCGCAGCATGTGGTGCTCCGAGCCGCATGGCAGCGCGGATCCAGGGCAGTACGCGTTGACAACGTTTCCAACCTTGTGAACAAAGGTGTCGACGGTGTGACCATTATCCAGTAGGTACTGCTCGTCTACGCACACAGGTTCATCTGATTCTTCGGGCGTTTGCTCGGGGGACATCTCGGGCGACGGCTCGGCGCTCATCTCGGCTTCAGGTTCCGGAGAAGCACCCACCTCCTTATCGCGAACGAGCCACTGCATGGTGGGGGCACATTGGGCGCTGGATAGCGCCAAAGCGAAGAGCAACACGGCCAAAAGAGAGAAGCGAGTCATTTTTCAGTGAATAAGAGGAAAGGAGAGAGTTGTAAACGATGAGTTGGGGCTGGGCGGAAGCGCTGCTGCTAGGACAGAGAGGGAGGATAAATGTACAAGCAGGCGATCGTGTGAGGAGGCTCGAGTGAAGGCGATGTCGAGCTGACGGTGACGCGCTTAAGTAGTGATGAGATGTGAGTCATTGTTGGACGTTGGATGGTGAACTATGCACCGCTGAGCGTTGTACAGCGAACAGCGGTTGCCGAGACCTTGTTGGCGCCTTGCCACGAGCGCCGCGCACGGCGCACCAGTTAAAGTGAAATGCAACGCTCAAGGCTCACGACGAAGCAACACGCACAATTCCAAACATGGATTCAGCCGCTTTGAATCATAAAAAGGCGCCCCGCCGCGCACTGACCAACGATCGAAGAGCACGTCATGACGCGCATTGATTTGGCGCGGTTTGTAAAACCAGATGCACTACCAGCGTAGATAGTTGCGGGGCCTCCAACTTGAGACACACACAAATGCATCCTTGTCCGAGCGATACACCAAAAGTTGGAAGGATTCGCACGCTGGTGGACAGGAGGTGATGCTGCGATGTCCAGCGATGTCATGGTGCGCCGTTGCTGTGCGCGTGTCCTTTTCTGCTTCGACTAGACGCACGAGGCAGATCATGACAAATGATGGCCTCTAGCTAGCCACCTCCAAAGTCCAGCACTTCTCATTCACAGCGATGACGCTTCATCTTGTTTAGTACTTTCGACTTTGTATGTGGGCTGCCGCGTTGGTTACCGGTCGCCTCAACCTGAGACGAAGATTGATCGCATTCCACCTCTTCATTTCTGCAAGGAAGCAGGTCCCCCCGGAACAATTCCCGTCCGCTGCCGTGCCCATCGCTAAACAAACTCGCTTAAGCCGATATGCCAATTGGACATCCTTTACCTTGACAAATATAGGAAAACCAGTTTGTCCAGCTTTGCGTAGATATCTTTGCTGCTGGGGTAAACCCTTGGGCGCCGCTGTGAGGGTTTGTTTTCCCCGTGCGGCACCGGTGCCCCTATTGAAAGAAACGTTTTTCATGATTGCGCTTGTCGTTTTGTCAGAACATCCATCTACTGCGTAGATATCTGTGTTTTTAATTTAATATGCTTTCTGTAAAACCCAGAGGTTGCGAGAGCAAAGAGTCTGTACTCGAGTCTGTATCACAGACTTTGACCGTCCCAAGCTACAGCTATAACACGTATACGAAACAAAGAAAACAGGGAGGGTAGTAGGGTGAAATCCAAAACAAACAAACAAGCGTAAGAACTCAGATTGGGTGTCGAAATACGCCTTGAGCGATACCAACGGTACAGGTACCGACAACGACGGTGATGGCTCTGCAGTTCTTCTTGATCCCTGTATCCGTCGTCCCAAACTTCCGCAAAATATCCAAAATAAAAAACCGTTTTCGGAAAAAAGCCATTCTCTCACAAGAAAAGCCAACACCCGTTGTGTCCATTGCATCATCCCATTTACGGCCGGCATCTACCGTTGGTACCGACGGTACCAACGGTACCGTTGGCACCAAAGTTGGACGAGCTTGATTAACTTCTTTTAATGTACGGTGTACGAAACGCCTTAACGCTGTCCGGAACACCTTGTCCCTCTAAGCCAACTCTTCGCGTGCTTGCAAGTTTTGAGAGCGTGCAGCTATCCATTACAGGTGTACCGGTCTATAATTCTACATCTGGTCATCATTATACGGCAGTTAAGTTCTGGTGTGCTCCGTGCGCCCAGCAGACACATGCGTAATCAGGGCTTTGAAAAAGTAGTGTACCTTTCATTAATTCATTCATCCCACATCGACCGCTGTAGAGATGGCTGCTGTTGGGAACTCTAGTTTGCCTCTGCGCAAAGATTAAAAGTGCGAGGAAGGTGATAAAAATCCGGAGCAGCCATTTGACCCTTTAGCCGCTGACGCGAGCAAATGACTTCATAGTGAATTTGTTTATCAAACAATTCAAAACACCATGCCGTGATGGCGGTTTACTACTGACAACGGGTCTTGTAACGGAGCTACGGTCTCCTCTTTTACTGTGTTGTACAGGGCAAGTTGCTGTGGGGTAACACAGTTCATGCAGTTGCGATCGGGGACAACACCATGGTGGTGATCATGGTAATTATCGAAAGCTGTGTGCACCATTCGTTCCCAGATTTCCTCTATGAAGATACACAGGAAGCCCGGAAGATGGCTTGATTCGAGATATACAGAGTAAGCAGCTTATCAATTTACTCCTAGATATTTCAGTCTCAGTTGCGCAACAGCAGTGGTAACCCGCTCTCACCGTCCTTGCCTCTTTCTGTGCGTCTCAACGAAGCCTAACATTTTAGATTTTCGTCACACGTCATGCGCATATCCGTTTCTCCACTTTGAAATGTACAACGTCAGCAATTGAGCCTCCTGAATCACGAGTCGTGAAATCCTTGTGACAAAATGTTAAGGTTTTCCGCAACGTTCGAATTTCAGAGTGCTTGACGATGGCAGCAGATAATGTGTCCTTATCTGCCGTAATTGCACACAGGGAGCTGCTGATTGATGAACAGCAAATCTAGAACGGGATTGGAGACCTGAAGGGAGTATATGGTTTGAAAGACGATATCAGAAACAATATGGTGGAGTTAAGGCTGAACGTTTTCACATGAAGGGAGAGAGATTAAAATGCTGCGAGAAACTGTTACAGAACTACGAAAGTATCCCCTAACCAGTTTTCGAGCCCAACCGGATATGAAGGCGCAAGGGTATTGTGAATTCACAAAGTAGACAAGGGCAAATCAAGGAAGAGCAGTTTTGAATCGTTCATCCTCTGGAACTCCATCGCTCTCTGGGTGCATAAAGGTTATTCGATGGCAGCTTTGCACTTTCAGCAGAGTTCAACCGGCAACACAGCAACTTGTCACCTCACCAATCGGAGAGATTCAGCAACCGCTCACAGCCAATCATGATGCAATGGCTGCACCGCACGCTGTGTTGGTCGGAAAGCACGAGTGGCACCGCCTTCCTTGACACGCAATTGAAACGCTCCACTACACGTACAGTTTACGTGTACAGTTGGTAAGGTTACCAAGGATACAGTAGCCTTGCGGACCCGCCATCCAGGCCCGCCAGCCGCGTCGCGCCCATCGTCGCACTTCTCTATCTGAGGCGCACCGTAGCTCGGACTCCGAACGTTCCGTGTGGGTCGTCTCTGGGGCACTCCATCCAAAGAATCAATGTCAACCTGCCCACTCGCTGTTTTCTCATTCCCCCTTCAGCGCTTTGGCCACAGTTTACGCTTCCTCATCAATGCGTCCACTTCCGCCGTAGTAGTGTCTGCTCGCAGTGGCCTGACCGGGACACAATCTTAAGCTCGAGCGACGAAAAACCTCGATGATCATCTCTTCACTTTCATCAGTGCCCTGAAGCGACCGCCCCAGTAATGCCGTGCTGCTCTGAAGCCCTCTCTCCTTGGCAAGAAGCTACGTTGGTAAAGAGATGCAGGTCTGCCAGGCAGTGTAATCAGCGCCGCCTCGCCCCCGAGTGTATCTAAGGCAAGCCTTACCTGTCTTATCGAATGAGAGCGGCTCACACACACGGCGCAAACCCATTTTGAGATAGCCGGGCATGCGCTAAGCTGGCGAACAGTTGCCCCAGAACAAATGAAACGACGGATTACCGAACTTGATATCAGTTTTGTCCCGATATGATATCACACTGCAGGCAGCGTGACATCAATCGATCAATAGAACGGACCACTCACTTATCCCACTATGAGCAGTTCGGGAATTCTGTCGAGCGCAAGTTGTTGTTGAATGGCACCCACGGCACGATCGACAATCGTTCAGCTCACAAGGGCCAACTACTGTATATCTGGGACCATCTATTCATATCAAGTCAGGATAGCCATTATCTCTACGGCCAACTCGCCAACGATTTCGAAATGAGTGAGGGAATAGACCTCACAAATGCACTGGCACATAATACCCAAGGGTACAGTAGATATGCATGATGGAGCCGATTTCGACCAGCCGTCCATCTGATACCAGAAGGGGTTCAATGACAACATGCCACAAAAGGGAACGGAGTGGGGTTGCCCGGGACTCCTGAGTTAACACTAGATATGCGTGCATAATGGATGGTGTACAATGCATGGAGTCCAAGTCACTACGGCACGCGGCCGAACGAAGGAGTAGATTAGTGGTAAAGGCAATGCTAAATTATCGTCTCAACTGCAAATTCCGATAAACTGCGCTGGCAAAAGGGCCACTCTTTCGAAGAAGACCTGACCGCCGAGTTGGTTTGATATCGCCTTCGACGGACGCCGAACAAGACGACAACGTTCTCCCAGAAGTAGCAGTCACTCTTGTCCGTAGTTCCCAATACAGAGGTAGTCGACGAAACACTCGACGAAGCACCTCATTCGTCCTCCTTAATAGGCACCGACCTCTTATCACACAGGCTTTACATTTGTCCGCGGGCCGTCACCGTTGCGGCATCATCGAATTGTGAGCTATGGTATGTTCTCTATGTGACGAAAGAATCATGGGGCGACAACTGTGAACTTTACATGCATTTCACTCCTCTTCCACAGTATTGTGCCCTTGTTATTTTTCGCAAACGTCATTGATTCCAGACAAATGTGCAGGAAGAGATTTTTCTAGTATTCAAGAACCAGAGTTTGGTTATGGGGTGTAATTTTCGAACGCAGCCCTCGGTCCACTTGATGTGAGAGCACTAAAGAGCGACGAGGAAGGACGATTCAAGGTACTTTCCTGTACACGTAGTCCATTTGAGATATATTTCCGCACGATTCATCATAATACCTTACAAGAACAGAAAACAAGTTGCGTTTTCTCTTCTTCTAAGATGAAGCATCACTCTCTTTCCTTGTTGTACACCATGAGCCAGACTTACCGCAATCGAAAAGCACTCGAAATGCTTCGCGGAAGGCACACCAGATATAGGTAAGGAGCATATTCACAAAGCGCTATGAGCAGCAGTTACGTAACTTCCACGATGGGTTCTTCAGGAGGACTAGACAAACTTGAGTCTGTTGAACTCTCAATGACAACCGACTGTAACACAGGGGTAAGACTAGTCCCAAATTGCCTCTTCTCAATGTTGTGGCGCTGGTATTCAGCCCATATTACTAAAGCAAGACCGATGATACCGAGAGGAAAAACAAACACTGCGAGCGGAAGAATCACAACCAATATCCCAATATCATGAACTGTTTCTTCACTACAGGCTGAATCACCTCTAGTTCGCGAAATCTCGTCCGAGATAATACCACCGATCCGCAGTCCGACAATTTCCCGGTTGAGGCTCATTCGCTCGTCATCCGTAACCTGAGAGTTGTACAACCAACCAATATTGAACGTCGGCAGTGGCTGCCTTGACGTCCACTCTGTGAGAACATTGCAATCAGCAAACTCATGAATGAAATGATTTCCCATCGTATTATACGTCACAGCAAACCTGACATCGTTTGTACCACGAAACACCCATTCAATGCACTGCCTACCAGATAAACAACGTTTCCAAGGAAAGCTGGAAGGATCAGAGCTGTTGTACTTGAGTCCTTCCGGGTTCACTTACAAAGGTGGGAAAACGAGTTAAGACGGAGTTTCGAGAGTTAGATTCGTTGATTGATCTTCTGGACGGAAAGAACTGTTTACCACATAAAACCACAGTGCGAAGTAACATACCTTGGATATCCCACACCCGCTCCAAAGCGGAATCCTTTAGCACTGCGTACTGCGCCAAATCAGTGACAGATAAACTGGAGACACTCTGAGACATCTCCACATTGCTTTGCGCAAAAAGGAAGTTGACAACAGAAGCAGCATAGAACAAATAAGCAATGGCTCCAAAACTTGATATGGCTCCACGGAGAAACGCAAGAGACGATGCAAGACGTCTAGAATCATAATCTCGCAGCTTGTCCCGGTGGCCCATCAAAATGTAAACAGTAGGCGAGAGTTTGTTCGCAACAATTACTGCAATGATCATTCCTATAGCAGCAAACATGAACGAAATAACGGAAATTACTATCCATGTGGAAGTTCGAAAAGGTCTTGTAACTTGCTCAAACGCACTTCTAGCAGGCGAGAGTATGTTAGGACCAACGATCATCATGGCGGAGTCGAGTTGCGGAGCAGAAGGTTGAAAATTACATCGACTGACGTTTGTATCCAAAAATGCACCCGAGAGAGCGAAGTGATAGCCATATTCGGCGAAAGTGGCAGCAAAATAGTTCAGTTGGTTAAAAGAGCAGCTGGCCTTGGGTCCTGCCCAAATGCAAGACGCGTTCGACGATCCTGTCATGGCATGAATTCTGAAAGTAATGCCCTCGAGCCGAGGGTGCATACGTCCAGGTTGACCGCATGGAAATGGTCGGAAATGACGAGCTTTCGGAGTGGACAACTCGGGGAGTCGGATGAAAGGGTCTTCATCAATAAAAAGAAAGCACATTTCGTTCTTGCAGTGGGCGTAGTCCAGGTGCTGCGGATTGCGTGAGAGCGGGGGTAAACATTGTGACGATGATGGGATTCCATTGCTAAGTGGTGGACAAGCTGCATGCACGAGGAACAGAAACACGAAGAGCAAAAATGTGTTGCGAGGGGTCATACCACGCACGTGAGCCATGATTTAGAAGCTACCAAGTGCGTAGGAAGGACGGCGTTTGGTCCATGTGTCCCCACTCTGGCACGTGGATGCGACTACTACTCAACGCAGCGCCTTCCTTTAGATTGTGCGGGAGAGAGCTGCAGAGAACATGCCTGCTGACAAAAGGTGCAGAGCAGCCGGCGGCGACGACAAGCGAAAAGCTTTATGAACGACGTGTCTCCGTGGACTCGCTCTGCAAGATGCACCAACTTGGTGATGTTCGCGTTGTTGGAACGATGCAAGTGCTGGCTGCTGGCCCCATCGCTGACGCGTTTCTATTCGACTTGCGGTTATGTCTCAACCTCGCGCTGAGTTAGTCATGCAACCCGTCAGGTTACTGTAGATAGCGCGGGTTCCTACACTGTGACCGTAAGGAACGCCACCTGTCCAATTTTTCGCTCCTTTTGTACGGTACACGGTACTGTAGTAGCTCAAAAACAAGCCAATTGCTGACAAGGCCAAAGGGCCCACGTTTTCTTCAAAGAAATGCTGGAAAACCGTGGCGGAAACAGGCACGTAGGGCGTCGTATCATAGGCGACGTTATGAGATCACCGTTTCTCTGTTACCGAAGAACAGTTCGCTACTGTTAGATCTCTCTTGCCTTCCAAGATATCTACTGATTGGTTGCTAACTTCATCAGTCACGTGCATCTAAGGGCAACAGTGAAGCTTCCTGTCCGCTAAGATAGCAGAACAGAAGCATGATAGAAAGATCTTAGTAACACTGGTCTGCGTAACGCTGGAAGAGGAGCGGACGGTAAAAGGTTACTGAAACGCATCTAGGCCGACACAACGGATGGCTGGTCGTTCCGTGCTTTCCAAATACAGCAATATCTCGGTGAGCGTGGTGAGATGGGCGTCGCCAGCGCTTTACCTCTGTTCTGTCCAGTTAGCTTGCATGTGAAGTTAAATTAAGTCTTGTACCTACTTTACAGATCTTGCGCTGCATCATAACAGAGAGACACCAAACCTGAGACCTTTTTTGCTAATCAACCGCGTCTTGGCAAATGTATACTCCTAAAGTCAACAAAAAGAAACAAGGGACATTGTTAGTCGAGAACGGGAAGCAATTCAAAGGGAGAGCAACTTAGTCACTTACCAGCTTGGTTCTGTGAACCAGTAGAAAGCCCAATTCATCCATATCTGCAACTGCACGACGAACCATGCTGTCTCCCCCATTAAAATACCTGGCATGGAACTCGATGAGTATTTGATCCGCGGGGATATCAACAGAGCCCTCACGCCATTCCTTGATGACGTCAAACTCTGCGCCTTCAACATCAATCTTGAGCACAGCCAATTGCTTGTGACCACTCTCTCGCATCATGCTCTGCAACTTGAGCACGGGATAGACGCCCACCCGGCCTTCCTGCGCAACGCCCTTCTGTTCCATGACGGTGTAACTGTCGGCATTTCCCTCCGGTAACTTGAGCTCCAATTCACCGTCGTAGGCGGCTAAGCCGACCCTGTGGAACACAAAATTGTCTGGGATCGGACGTTTTGAAAAGAAATCATGAGCTGTGGGCGTAGGATCCCATCCATGATGAAGAGTGCCAAATTGTTCCATCATAGCTTCATCCCACTTGATGTTGCGCCCGACACCGATCGAATAAACGATCTTGTCCTTGAGGGAATACAGCGGGGTGCACATTGTCCATCCGCCGTATGCATCTCCCCTTCGCATCATATCAGCGCAATCGAGCGCGCGATCAGTGTCAAGTGCCTGAGTGTCAGTCTCGGAGAAAGCGATCAACAGGACGACGAGAACAGTGAGGAACATGACCGCCAGCAGCAGACGGTGGCGTAAACGCGAGGGCTTAGCGGCAGGCGGTTTCATGGTCAACGACATGGCTGCGGCAAGGGAGGAGGGCCCAAGAGGTTGTGGGAGATGTTGCCGCGTGTTCGCAGGCGAGGCGGGCGGGCGACTTCCGACTGTTCGTAATCAGAGGAGGGGGCGGAGGAGGGGGCGGAGGAGGGGGCGGAGGAGGGGGCGGAGGAGGGGCGGCGGGTGGGCAATTCCCGGAGAGCGGAGGGGGCGGGGGGTTAGCCCAAGCAAGTGTCAATCAGACGGGGAATTTTTTAGTTGAAAAAATAATGTGCAAGTCGTTGAAACGAGGCGCAAAAAGAAGTCGAAAATAACGAATAGGGGCGTTGTGGTGGGCAAGTGGAAACGCGATAGCGAATTATTTGAGAAATTATACATATACAGGTTGCAACGGGGTCCACCTGGCGCTGCTGTACACGCGCGCGGTCTCAGTCCTCCAACGTCACCGACTCGGGTCGTAGGCGTATGCCTGATACGCCTGCAAGCCCTGGTACGGGCGGTATTGGCTCGGAATCGAGTCGATCGTCATGTCCGACGAGCTGCTCGTCATTGCTGCCTCGTCGCGCTTGCGTGCTGAGGTCGTCCCCAGCGCCATCTCTAAGTCCCCCACGTTCGCCCTTTCCTCCCCCTGCCGCCGCTGCCTTGGCTTTTTCCATAGCACCAGCACCAGCACAGAACACAGCAGCGGCGGGATCACGAAGATGAGACACGGAATCAGGATAATCATTGGGCCTATATCCAGCTTGCTGTTTGTGTCACCGCATGTATACTCCACCAGCGCCGTATCTACCAGTGCTCTCGTACGGCCTTGAATGCGCAGACCCACCAGTTCTCGGTCCACTTGCAGCCGACGCTCCGTCGACACGGCGAAGTTGTAAAGCCAGCCTCCATTAAACTGGTATAACACATCCCTCGTTTCAAAAATTGCCAGCTCGTCGCACGTCGAGTGCTGCATCAGCAGGTACTTTCCTACAACGTCGAAAGTGACCATGAACTGCGCGTCACCTCTCTGCACCGTTTGGATGCATTTAGTAGCAGTGGGACACCGCTGCCATGGAATTTGTCCTTCCCAGTTTTCTTGTCGACCGTTTCGCACTGTGGCGTCCCACACATTTTCCAGCGCAGAATTCTTGAGAACTACAAAGTCACCCAGTTGCGACCGAGTGAGCCTTCTGATGAGTTTGGAAAGCGTCTGGTTCTGTTGCTGGAACAAGAAATTGACAACCGCAACCTCATAAAACAAAGCGAAGATACCGATCAATGCCAACAAGGCAATACGGAACAGTGTCATGGCAAGCCCGTACTTGGTAGCGAACGACATGGCCTCCTCTGCGCCATGGTTTTGCAGGGTGGCTTCGTGTGCCATGGCTTGATCCCTTTCACCAGCAAAGATGAAGAATGCTGTTATAAGACTCTTGCCTCTGAACCAATGAAAGCGCACGGCGATAGCGAGGCACACTAACATGAACAGCAACAGTACGCCGGCGAAGATGGCCCACGCGCCGTCATGAAATGGGCGAATTAGCTGCTGGAACGGGCCGCGCGAGCCGCGGAATTTGGGATTGCTTTTCCCGATGATGGTCATGAAACTGTCAATGACTGGCGCAGAGGGATGGTGCGCGCATTGACGCTGGGGCATTTCTAGCAGAAGTCCTGTGATTGCGAAGCGATATCCCTCGGCGGCTTTGAGATTGGTGTAGTCCACCAACTGATTGAAGGTGCAGTCGTCGGCATGACCGCCCCACATGCACAAGTCTTTTGCGGATGAAGTGGCGTTATGTACGACGAGAGAAATGCCATGAATGCCACCAACGTCCTTAAACTGATCTTCAAAGTCTCCGCACTCAAAGGGCTTTTGCAACGCATACGCTTCCCGGGAGCTGTTGAAATTGTCAATCTCGTTTAGGATGATGAAGGGGGGCTCTTGCAGGAAGATGTAGCAAGTTCGGTTGGTACCATCCCTGCACACTTCATACATGGGCTTGTTAAAATCCAAATTGGCTAGGCAACCTGCGCCGTGGTTCTGCGAAGCGTGGGGGTCATGACGGTCGCACCTGAAATCGCCGTCAGCAGGCGAGCCAGCACTGGCGGCGGGGGCGAGGAAGAGGGGCACAGTTGCGCACAGAAGCAGCAAGGGAAGCATGTTGAAACGGTGTGGGCTGTGGGTGGATGGCAGTGGGGGATGAAACCGGCAGCCATGAAGGCCGCTCACGTCGCACGCTATGACGGAAGAAGAAGGTGGAGAGAGATGTGATCACACGGAAGCAGAAGGGCAGCGGGCGCGAGACGAACACCTGGGCGGCGCAGTGCTAACGGGAGAGGAGCAGGGCGGTGGGTGAATTCGTTACCGCAGTGGCAGCGAAGGCGAGCAATTGGAGCGGTGCAGGGGGGCGGGAGGGGGAGGTGCGAGAGCAGCGAGGGGCACCCGGGTGCCAGCGCTAAATACTCCGGCGGACGCGGCCGCGGTGAGCGCCCCCCCCAGGCGGTGCGCAAAAAGCAGCGCCGCGGCTGGCGCGCAGCAGCGGCCAAGCAGCGGCCAAGCCGCGGCTGCGTGCGCGCGCGGCGCATGTGCGTGACGCGCGCGGGCATAACGCCTGCGGCGCCGTGCGCATGGCTGCCGCGTGCGCACTGGTGCATGCAGCCGCCGCTGCGAAGCGTTTCGCGGCACCTGTCCGCCGGCTGCTGACGCGTGCGGCCGCCGCTTGCGTGAGCCGTCGCTCGCGTCACTTGAGCGCGCGCGCCTTTATTATGCACACTCTAAAATTTACATGCCGCTCCCTCTTAGCTAATTTACGCACGGCCCGCTCTTCGTCGTCACACAGTTTATCTGGGTCCAGTTTATCTCTACCAGTCCTGGCTACCGTTGGTACCTTAGATATCGTCCGCCTCGTCGCTGCTCCAATTGAGCTCTTTCTCTTTTCACACGCATTACGCCTTATATATATCTTGTCTTGTATTGTGTGCCATCGTGGCGCTGTGCCTCTTGTGCACTCCTCTGCTTTGTAAAAGTTAGATGAATGCTCATGAATACTTGTGCCACCGGTTTTGATCGTGTGATCTCGTCGCGACAATACACCATCAGCGCAACTCTAATTGTCCGTTGCACACAACCGCCATTTATCATATCGTAAGTTGCACACGCACGCCACATCATACTTTATCGCAACCTTTTCTTCTTCTACAGTAAGGTTATCTAGAGCAGTGTGAATTCACACTGTATTAAAAAGAAACTCTGTGCGTGCTGCCAACAATCTATAACTGCGCCAGCGTACTGTATCTACAGTGCCTAACGTCAATCGCCATGGTTAGCGTTAACCTTAGATAGTCCGCACGCCTTGCTCATGAGCCTTATTGTTACTAATGTTGTAACTTTAGCTAGGAGAGAGAGAGAGACAGACAAACAAGCACCGGTGGAGCAAGCGCAAAGCATGTTCCATGCAGCTCCTCCTTCTTGTGGAAAGTAGGCCCACCTTCGCAACTTATCACTTTTGCAGCTAACGTATGCTAGCGATGGTCATGCTACCGCCGTAGCTCCCTCAGCGCAACAACGTCAGACCCGACTTTCACGAAGGTAGTGGGCACGACATGGTTAGCCTAATTCATACCGCCAGAAGACGTGACGCAAAGTTACATATGTACAGTCGCTTCGCAGTTCGCACTGCCTCAGCGCCAGTGCGCGCGCACTGTATGCGGACAGACGGAGCGGTGCAACGATTCCAACGTGACGCGCCGCAGCGTATCAAAAAATTGATGAGCAATTGCAGCACGGCCGTTTTCTTCGAAGCTGCTGCCGTAGGCACCGTACTGTACTGTAGGAGCTGCTGACTCGTTCCCCCGCGCGTTGGCTGCTGAGCTCATCCAAAATTGCCCATTCGTTCCTTCTCGCCGCCATGCACCTGCACCTCCCAGCAACTGCTCCCATGGCTCGCAAGCCGAGACGGCTAACCCTTTTGTTACTCATAATTGTACTTTCACCCACGCTGCGCACCGCCCTCTTCCTCAAACCAATCATCATCCCACAACTCACCAACGCTCATTTAGTTCACCTCCCATAAACTTTAGGGCAAGTGTTGCCAACCATGGAGGAGGATTGGGGCCACACTCCGTTACTATCCCCCATGCCTGCTGATGAAAGCTAATTGACGCACGTTTCGGTGCGCTGTAGGGGGATCCCTACATGCGCTCCAGACCCCCCTGCCCCTTGCCCAGCTGAGGGAGAGGCTAACCAAAAAACCCTTGCCAAATTTCAACGAGGCAGCAGGGATGATGAGGTTTCAAACCGCCACTTCTCCCCTGACTCCCATCACTCCCATCACGCTCGTACACTAGCATACCAGTAGGCAAACTACGCTTACTTTTTCATGTAGATACGGCACAGAGCAGTGCACCCATTAACTGGCCCGGTCTTGTGAGTGGAGACATCAAGTGCGTAAACCCTGAAACGACAATCGAGTCTGCACCACTGGCCAGAAAAATCAGGGTCGCCAGCTTGGTCGACGGGCCAATGATTATGTTTGTTCTGAGTTCCCTTTTCAACATCACTCTCACGCACTTGTACTAGTGCTGCTGTTCAAGGTCCAAACGGTTAGCGTTCTACTGTATATATACCCCAATGTAACGTTGGTAACCTTCCTTTGCACTGTGGAAGCCAACTCAACTCCAAGGAGAGCTCTTCGCGTGGAAGCGGACGCTTGAAAAAAAGCATGTCACTGTACGAACCACCCTGTACATTAATACACCCGTAGCAAGTACCAAGGTACAACACAAGCTGCTCTCACAAGCTCGTCTTCATGAGCAAATGTTTGTCCGTGGGTCTTCCCTACAAGCCGCTTATGCGCGTTTCGCCTCAGAACGCGCTGACTTGTCATTCCACACTGTGCAACCTCATTATTGTTGGGTCAACATGCAGCAACTTACTCATATTGCGTTAGTACAAAAACTGGCTCCGAACTGCGCATGAGTACGGACTAGCTTCCACGCTTCCACACACTACTGCACCTTGTCATGAAGTTGCCAGTAAGAGCGTTATGATAGAGCAGTGCTCTGTAGTGCGTAGGGATCATCTCGAATCGAGAGAACATAAGAACTTGAGACAAGAATGTGAACCATTTCCGGCGTCAATTGATTTGTGACTCAGCGTTTGATTGGATAGGAAGAGGAATCTTGAGGAAAATGTAATTGAGATGTCTTGTAATGATTCGAGGTACCCTTGGGTAGATAAAGTGATGCGAACAAACAAGGGGCAGAACTTGTAATGCGGTCACACAAAGATCAATTGAATCTGTGTGCGTATACATCAGATTAATTTAAAGTTACAAAATGTAATTGATGTAACCTATTCTTGTAATGTACCTTCGAATACATTTGCATTGCAGATCTAACTGCCTTTTATTAGTAGCTACGTAGCTAGATAGTCAAGTTTGCCAAGAGGATGTCATGTATTTGTGGAACAAGTCTCTTGGCATCTCCTTTCGTACTCTTAAAGACTTTTTAAGTCTGTCATAGTTCCATGAGCAGCAGGGTCACATGCATGATGATTTTATCTTTTCGAGAGCCGATCAGTTTGAAACAGGCTCTTTCCCGATGAGCAACTCTGTGAGTGTGAAGGAGCATTGTTCCGAGAGGACTCTGCATATCAAGTGGCCTAGTTTTTGGTGACAATGCTATCACGCTGGATTTCATTGTGAAGCTGTCGAATGAAACGGAGGCAATTGGCTGTTTTATGGCACAATACAACAAGGCCACTTGCAAAGAGAGGTTGTGCGTGCGTTGGCCGTAAAAGTGACGCGATTTTCCACGCCAGCAAAACAAGGCGCCCTTGATCTGCGCCCGGCTTGTTTTTAGAATATTGTTGAGGACCTCTCATAATATGATATCATATGAGGAATATGAGTGACAAGCAGTAAAGCCTTATTCTACCGACGATTTCAATCATATTTCACAGCTTGATGGGAATGCAACAAACATATGCGGCGTTATGATTCGAGAGAAATGGAATGGCATTTGCAAGCGGAGAGGGAGAACAAAGAGAGTCAGATGACAAATGTCTCTCAGAGAAATCGGTCGTGGTGAGCACAGCACGTGAGACGCCATGCCACCATGCTAGCTAGAGGTGTAGGTGAACACGACGTGAAGCATATACAGAATGCGAGACTCGCTAAATGTGAACGATACAGGAGCTACAATAGCGCGCTTTACAAAAGAAGAGCAAAATACATGTATACACTCTCATTGAACACTCTACAACCATGAACAGATTGAGCTTCGTTCTCAGTTAGGATTTAGAGTACCGTCGGCATAGAAGCCGCCCAGCAAAGAACTATTTCCTCTCTCATCATGGATACCCCAAACAAGAATCCATCCATTTTCAACACGAACTCTGAACAACAACTTTCCCTCCTCCATGACGGCCGCAATGGCGTCCAGTCTCGGTTCTTCTCGCGGAAATCCGCGTTCATCGACGGCGATCAAGCGGAAGCAAAAGCGGGTGGCGAGAACCTCACGGCGGTGATCGGCGACAGGCGTGCATTGACGTGCATGAAGGTGTAGAACCTTTCCCCAGTCCGGGCGCGGCGCAGAGGTGGTAGGCACGGCGATGGCCTCGGTCTGAAAGGACGTTACGTTGCCGTGAAGCTGTAGCGTTCCATGCCAGATTGGGTTGCCCTGGTGCAGACCGGTGGTAGCGCGGTACGATGTCATGGTAGCGGTCATTTCCGTGCGAAACAACAAAAAAGTGGTGGTTGCAACTTTTTGTTTTCTCCTTTTTCGTCGCAGACGGGAAGGGAACAAGAAGAAGCGCAGGGAAGCTGGACGTTGATGCGGACAGATAAAGCTATGTGGAGCGTCCTTTTTTAAACGTACGTTGCGGTTGGCGGAGTGGCTGCAACGTGCACGTGCTGCGTTGGACGCTTTGCACGCGTGTGGTGTCTCTGGAAGAAAGGCAACGATGAAAACCAACGCCACGTGCGAGCGCGTTTGCGCCCGTAACATGCGCTCGGCTCTACAGCCTTCTTCCGTGCGTCCTAGTGCGCAGCTCATCTGCTGCTCCTGCGCCTTCTGGCTGCTTTCCACGCGCTGCGCATGACGAAGCAACCGCCCGCTGCCTAAAACGGCCACGTATGGCTCGTCAACATACAGAGCCTGCGTCGGTGTTCTCTCGCTCGCAGAAGCTGACTTGCATCCGTTCCGCGCCCTTTTTGTTGTGTACTTGCGCCTTGTAGGCTTTGTCATGATGGATGTTTAGGTTTTTGACGCTCAACCACAAACCACATTCGCAACAGAACAAGTCCTCTCTCTTTCATCTTCGAACCACTTGACATGTGCGTGCCTCCAACAAATCTGCGACATTGATGCTGGTTATACCACACCGTGATGACACAAAGTGCAAGTTGCCGTCGCTTTGTATGCTAACGTGGCGAATCTCCGCCGCCTCGCTTCGACGTACTTTTTGAGTTTGTTCAAGTCCTCCGTCCAACTCCGTGCGTTGGCGGCAGGATGGTCCTCCCCTCTCGTTCTCTCGCTCTGCACTGCAGAGCCTAAGTCAGCATCCGCCCGAGAGTGTCACAAGTGACACACAACCGAAGGGCGCTTCGCTTGCCTGCATTTTTAAAGCTTTACAGTCATTATTTGAGTGCGCCAAGTCTGTACAGTGAAGCTGATTACACAGTGTGTAATACACACGCTGCACGCATGGAACGTTAACCCTTGTTACCAAGGTATAGCGCAAGCAGCTTTGACGCAACATCAAGTGCTGTAATGGAAGAAGAAGGATAGGTATCTATTGATGAGTGCTTTTGCAATACCAACATCAAACCGTCACCTTCGTAATACCTCATCCTCCAACTGTAATGATCTATTCTGGTACTGTACAATCCACATCTCTGTCTTTCGCCCACACCACCTCCATTCTATGTAGTCTCCATGGACATCGCCCTTCATGAGCATGATGATGATTTTCATCATCATCCATGATGAAGGGCGATGCCTGATGGTCCTAATGACAAAGCTTAATCCTAAAACAAGGTTAGCAGCTCAGGAAAGCTTTTACACTGTTATACATTCAAATCACTCTTCCAACAAACGATAATAAGCACTGTTATACAAAATCTTGTAGGGCTTCGTCCCTCCAATCACATCTGACAACACGCTTCACGTCCACAAAATTATTCCTTTTCCTCCGGCATGAAAAGGTCTATTTCCCTAAAGCTGGCGTCAAGTTGTTGTGCAGTGCCCCGAAAGTCGATCGGCGCTGATGAAATACCTTCGTCCTCAAAGTTCAAAACATCAGCCTTTTCCGTCATTGGGAACATGAAAGCCGCTGGTTTCCGTTGTGCATTGGTGCACCCAACCTGTTCTTGGCTTTGATGCACCGCCGCCGCTGCTTCCACCGAAGGAGCTTGCCGAACATCTTGTTGCATGCTGAAGTTCGTCGAATCCATACCGACCAATGGCTCTGGTCGTTTGTTCACGCCGGACGGAAGCGAGCTTGATAAGATGTTTCGGATGGAACAGTCAGCGTTTCTCATGGCCGCTATCGTACGGAAAATACACCGTCTAGTTTCCTCAACAACGATTTTAAACTCGGGATGTTGTGTGATAGGCCCCGAGTAATTGGCCATGTTCTCCTTTCCGCTGATCACGGCTCCTAGTCTGGATGAAGCTTGTTTATAGCGACCTATGCATTCTGCAATTACCCTCTCCGTTTCCATGCATTTACTCACAGCTTGAATGGCGTTTTCTCTTCTGTATGGATTTCTTCTGTATGCCGAAAGCGAAAGATGATAAATTGCTGTTATTATCGCCTCATGGTGGAGATACAGCTGTTCCTTCGGACTCTTCCTGGAAACTTCGTCTATGGCTATTAGCGTCGAGAAGTATTGATCCCTTCTTGCCAGTCCGTTCAACGCTCTATGGACCACCGGGTTTCTTCGTTTCGTACAGGTCTTAGCCGTGTGTCCGTATCTTCTGCACAGCTTGCACATATAAGGTCCCCTCTTCAGCTTCTTCTGCGATTTTTGAATGGAAGGCTGCACCGAGATTTGCGCCGTGGCCTGCTCATTTTCGTTTCCAGATGACGAAGTGCTCGTATTGTGGTGTTGATCTTCTTGGTGTTCGTTGGGTAAGCCATCGTGTTGCACTTTGAACGATTCCTCGGTAGCTGGTCCCTTCGACGCCAGATGATCGGCATGTTCGTTAGTCTGTTGATCCTGAGCAAGCGCGTGCGGCTGAGGCGGCGTGGAGAGTGACTGGATATGCGATAAGTCAACTTCTGCATGGTGATACTCAGCACCGGGAGATGGAGGGTACTGTGCGTTGTTGTCCGCAGAAGCCATGAATGTTGGTGAAAGAGGATCCGACAAGGTCGGGGGCAAAAGGTTGGGGGGAAACTGGTTCAAAATACCGTCGTTAAGATGCGTATCAGCCTGATTCTCGTCACCGAATACGTGCAATTGATGATGTTCGGGAGGTAACAACCCAGACAAGGAAGGATGATTTGAAAAGTTCATGGGTGGGTAATGGTATTCAGGGGAAGACGTGGAATCCGGCAGATGGATAGAGCTGCACGAATTTTTGTCCTCGTTGTGAGAGTGAGAAGTCAACGGGGACACGTCTAGAAGGGAGTACTAAGCGAAGGGCGGATCAGGCGAAGAGGGCTGGTACGTTCAGACTCGTGCTGCACTCTACTTGTTCCTTGTTTGAGTTTGGTGATTTTAGCGGGAACTTTGGGAATGTGTGAAGAGGGGATGAAGTTCGTTGGCCAGGGACGAGAAGATCAAATAGAAAACACCGCACTGGAACCAGGCACTCAAAAAGAGTGGCGGTCGACCGAGTCTCAGAGAACCGCCCGGTATCCGCCATGCGTGTTGGGGGGATCGTGACGTGTCTTTCGTCCTGCGATTGGTTGTAATCGGCTGTGATCCCTCGCATATGTGCATGTACTGTTGGTACCCTTGATACAATTTCGGTCCGAGAAGCTGTGTATGATTGGATTCCAGAAACATTCTTGCGAATTGCAGGTGGCGCTACCGCAAGTTGCGCTAGCTTTGCTGCGGGGGCAGGGCCTGCACCAACTACAACGGTACTGTACCTTTTGTGAAGGCAAAAGCTATCGGCATCCCATCCCTGAGTTCATGGCGCGTTCGATTTCCTTGCAAAACCCGTCACAAGACCGTAGAAGTGCGTCGAAGTAGTCGCACAACGTCATGAGTTCATTGACGCGTTTTGAAATGTCGTAAAGATCCGTTCCGCTTTCTTTTCTGTGTCTCGCTTGTCGCTGTTTTCCAAATTCTCTTTCAAACAGAACGATTAGTTCATCGGCCCTAACACTCAGTTCTCTTTTCATTATATACATTCTTCGACGAACATACACGCATACCGCCAACACCAAAATGAACAACATTAATACACCTGTGTTGTGAGTATACACGCATATCAGACCGGCTTCCATGTCCTTTTGCAGTTTGTTAAGCTTAATTTTAGCGTCATGCTTCTTTCTTGCCGAATCGCACCCATCATGAGAAAGCCATCGACCTAATTGAGCCGAGTAGAACCTTCTTGCTTTTCGCAAAAACGCCCAAAGAAGATCACCTTCCTCACATCCCTTTCCCTGTTTCGAATTCCTCCCTTTGCTATGATCTCTTCGTTTCCCCCCTCTCATACAATATTCATTCTTAATGGGTTTGTCGACATGTAAGAAGCATTTCTGTGGAGCTATTCCCCTTCTCGTAAGCCACTCAGAATAAGCAATGGAACTTGCTCGATTATTGAAAGCTGTCTCAGACTCTAGCTTCCTTAAACGAACTTCAATGTCTGCCAAGCTTCCGAATTTGTTAATGTATGGCTTCATTTCCCATACTGATTTCCGATGATCTGCATACGCATATTTTGCAGTCTTCAACATGCTCTCAACTTGCCCAAGCTGTGTTTCAATCTGGCTCTGAAAGATCCTGAACTTTTTTCGCATCTTCGCGGAGAACATTTCAAACGTACTACGGTGCGTATTCGAGGCCTTGGTGATGTCATGAACATGTGGGAGCATGCTTTCTAGTAAAGCTGCGAGCTCGTCGAAATTCTCTCTGAAAGTTGACAGTCCGACAATTGCTGTACAGCTTTTCAGTACTCTTGATGTCTGAATTACGTTTGACGATGAATTGGATATAACTTCTTCATACAACAAAGAGTTTTTTGCGAGGGAAGCGGGTGAAGACAGCTCGGTTTTATCACATAGAGCCTTCAAAGATGGAAGAGAGATGGACATCAGCGTTTCGATATGTGCTTCGGAGACCCTTTGCAGTCCAAAGTCGTCGTCCCATGTTGAGATATGAGAGTACCCATGTGTTGTCAACGAGTTTTCAATACATGTCGTGATGAGGGAAGCAAGCTTCACACGGTCCCTTAGTTTAGCGGTATGGCATAACTTGAAAATATTCGCAGTCGCTTCTCGACATGCAGTTTCATTCGATGTTAACAGATCTTGCACCTCTTCATATGATAGGGTGGGAACGGAGGAGAGTTTTGGTTGTTGTTTGAGATCTTCTGCTATGACAAAGGGGGGAGTTAGCAAAACCAGAATGGTCAGCGAAATCGCTAGTCGAATGACCATTGGAGCTTCCACCCCTAAGAGATGATATAAATGTGGCTTCTGCCTCAAAATCATTCAAGTCATATTGTCAGTTGTGTACAAGAATGTCACATGGTGAACTTGTACTTTTATTACATGGGAAAAGAATCACTAAAGCTAACAGGATTGTGGGAAATCCGAACAATACAGACAGCAACACGCGGGAGTAACGACACCAACCGTTACTCTTTCTCAAGCGAGTAGCGACGGTTATTACTATGCCTTCTCTTTCCTATGAGTGTGGTTCAAAAAACACTTCCCATTTGGTCAACAATATTTAAGACTTCTTTGGAAACCGTTGAACTCTTCAAATTCAAAGAGAAGATGTCGGATGCGGTGCTCCAAAATTCGGGAGAAACAGAACAAAAAAAATATAAAGCTTCAAGTTGAAGCGTCACAACCATTTACAAAACAAACCATTATCGAACTTGTCTAGCTGAGCGATGTCAATAGCAGTGATAACCATTGAACGGTTGTCACTGCTATCAAGGGTGCTGAAATCGCTGAGCAAAATTCTATCACAAGCGCAGAAGTGGCGAAGTTGAACGAGAGAGCAATTTCATGGCACGAAAATATAAAGCAGCGGACCCATCAATTCAAAAAGCAACGGGTGTCGCCTTTCTCGTGAGAGGATGTTCAAGTAACCGCGCAAGCAGTGGTTCCAGGAGTTCAAAAGCGTCAAGCTGTCATCTTCGTTTCCCTTTCTCTGCAAATTCCCTCGAAACGCTCGTACCGGGCTCTACGAAATCAGGAAGAATGGTTCAGTTACGCTCTGGCAAGAAGACGCGAGCCGATGCACCGAAAATAACGACTGCTAAACAAGAACGACATGTTTTGGACTTTGATACAGCCGTCAAAGAGGAGGACACACGGATCTCAAGGACCGACTCGCGGAACAAGAACACTCAGAAGACGCCGAAGAGCGCAAGAAAGAAGTCCGCGCAACAAGCAGAGGAGAGGCCGAGACGGACTCCCAGCAAATCTGGCACCACGAAACGAAACGAGCCGAAAAAGCAAGCGTCGGCAACGAAGGTTGTTGAGGGCAGTGGTAGACCGTCGGCAAGAAAAACGAAGGTTGTTGAGAGCAGTGGTAGACAGTCTGGAAGCTCTAGAACAAGTGCAGGGCCGCCCAAAAGTCCGTTCCTCAAGAGTGGAGCTGGCGAAATTCGCAGAAAGCGCTTGAGCGAAGAGAAGAGTCGATTGCGAAAGCTGTCTGAAGGCACGGATATCGTCACCCAACAAATCGCGATAAATGCTTCGCAAGTCGTTGAGAGCAATGTGAAGCCTGTTGAGGTGGAAGATGATTCACGTGACAAACTTGATTCGGGGTTTGCGGGGCCGAGTATACAGATCTCATTGACTCGGCTGCTGAACTCTACACCGGCGGACAAGAGGTCAGAATTCTGGAGAGCTGCCCATGACACGTCGATTGAACACAGCGAGACGGTGAGCACGAACACGAAGAGGAATAAGCGCGAGTTGGAGTACGATGAGATCGATTGGTCAGGCGATGAAAGCAAGGAATGGAGTGACAGTGACACTGAAAGCGATGACGAAGGAGACGGCAACGGTTTGTATTTCGGTAAAGTGGAACTTCCTTCCTCTGCGTCCAGACGCAATGCAAGCCGGAAGCAAGGTCGGGCGGTGGCGCCGCAAATGGTGCAAAAGGAAGAGATGAGAGAGAAAGGCGCTTCCTCCAGTGGTGTGCCACTATGGTGGGAGCCAGGTTATGAGGTGGAAGGCGGCATTGAAGAGAAGGACAATATGGATGCGATCCACCCGTATTTGAGGGAACTGGATAATGTGAAGAAGGCTTCGATAGAGTCAGAAGGCTCGTGGCACACGGCGATGGGATCGGAATCCACTGGAATGGGATCCCGGTATACGTATGTTCCCGACGCACAGGGATGGGGCTGGGGCATGTAGACAAGGGTTTGGAGACAAATTGAGCAAAAAAGAAATGCTGTAACGTAACGTTGAAAGCAGTGGATAAGTACGAAGGTAGATACAAGGGTGCGCGAAGTAAATTGTGAGTGAATGAATTGCTTGAGTGATGGGGGGTTGGCGTTGATGGGCACGAAGAAGAAAGCAGTGCGAGCTGGACTCGGCCAGAAAACGAAAAAGTGATTTACGAAGGTAAAGAAGAACGTATCATACTGTACCAACGGGATGCACTGGTGTAGTAAACTCGAGCCACGGGCCAGTGAACGACAGTTTGGTTGAGGTGATTAGCGCAAGTTGTCAAGTACGTGGTTGAACTAGGTGGGCTTCCTGAGGTTAGAGAAAGGCAGCGACCTGGTGCGGGTAGCACGCGGCACAAAGCGCGGCGGAATGGCGTCATCCAAGGGCATAATCTCATCAGCAGAAGGCACCAATCGCTCATCCATCAAGTGCGCCATACCATACTCCCTCGCGCGATGGTGCGCAAGACGGGCGGCACGACGGTGGGCGCCATTGGCACGACGCGGCGTGGGGTCACTCTTATCACGCGGCGGCGGCGGCGGCACGGAGTGTTCCGACAGGCGAGCATGCTCCAACACGTGTTCCCTAACGGGGGTGAACAGCGGCTGCTGCTTGGCGCCCTGCAACACGGAGGGATCGCAATGGGTGGCGCGCTCACTGTCGCGGCCAAACAGCTCGTGGAAGGCGTCCACGCATTGCACCAACGCCTGAATGCGCGAGCACACGTCCGACAGCCGTTGCGCCACGCCGTTCTTCGACAATGTGGCGCGTGAATCCGGGCGAATGGCGTACAACAACTGGTGCACCCTCTCCACCACGTCGCAGAAGCCCGCCCTGACGGTGGCCAAGGCGTCATCTGCGGCTGCGCGCGACGCGTCAAGGCGATCAATTCGCTGGCGCTGGTGCGCAATCACGCGGCGCAACGCGGCACGATCGCTGGTCACAGTGGCCAACTCCGCCTGCAGCTGCTTCAACTCGGAGCGAATATGCGCCGCCTCCACCGACGACGACTGGCGCCTGCGCCTGCCCGTGCCCGCAGCGGCGGCGGCGTCGGCGGCGTCGGCGGCGTCGGCGGCGCGCACGGCGTCGCGCGCGTCGGCGCGGCGCTCGCGCTTGACGGCGTCGCTCAGGGCGCGGTTGTCGGCGGCCAGCGCGGCGGCGCGGCGTTTCTGCGCGGCCAGGGTGGCGTGCAGCGCGGCGTGCTGGTCGCGCAGCGCGGCGATGGTCTCGGCGCTGGCGTCGCGCTGCGTGGCCAGCTGCTGACGCAGGCGGCTGTTGTCGGCCGTGGCGGCCGACAGAGTGGCCGCCAGCTGCGAGTGGCGCGCGTCGGCGCCGCTGGCACTCGAGGGCGAGCACGACTCTCGCTCCGCGCGCGACGCGCAGCGCCGTCGCCATGGCGCGCGCAGCCGGCGCATCGTCGAGCCCCCGCCGCCGCCTCCGCCGCCGTCGCGCTGCAGGTCGCCGCCGTCGCCGTCGTCGCTGTCGTCGCCGTGGTCGCTGTCGTCGCCGTGGTCGCTGTCGTCGCCGTGGTCGCCGTGGTGGCCGTGGTGGGGGGTGGGCGCGCGGTGGTGGCGGCGGCACTCTGGCGCGCGGCGCGTTTTGGCGCGCTTTGTTTGGGAGCGCGCGCGCTCGCGCTCGCGGGCGGCACGTACGCACGTGGCAGCGCTATTTTTGGCGGCGCGCCAACGTGGCCGCGCGCCGCGTATCACGCTGATTCAACGCGCCCAAAAGTGCGAGAGCCTCAAACGGCGCGCCGCTTTGGACGCGCGCAGGCGCATCGCCGCCGCCGCCGCCGCCGCCGAGCGCGGCGCTCGACGCGCGCGCGCGCGCGCGCGCGCGCGTGGGACGTACTAAACCGGATGCGCGCCGCGCTCTCCCCCGTCGCCCGCGTCGCGCGTCGCCATGAAGCTCTCCACGTACCTGGACTGCCTGTGCGACTGCATTCCGCGCCGTCGCCGCGCCGTGCACCTGCCGGCCTCGCCCTCCGCGCGCAACCGCTTCGACGCGCCGCCGTCGCCGTCGCCGTCGGCGCCGCCGCTGCCCGGCGCGGGCGCCGGCGCGGGCGCCGGCGCGGGCGCGGGTGCGGGCGCGGGCGCGGGTGCGGGTGCGGGCGCGAGCGCGGGCAACGTTGCGGCGCTTGCGGAGCATCGCCGCGTCACGGCGGCCTTCATGCGCGCGGATGAGGCGCCGTCGCAGCCGCAGCCGCCTCCGCCGCCGTCGCCCAGCCCGCACTGCGGCTGCTTTCAGTTCATGCCGCCGCAGCCGCTGTGCGAGGCGCCGTGCATCCAGCCGTACTTTCCGTGGAAAGCGCCGTCCAACCAGTCGTTCTTCGCCAGCAGCGTGCTGCACGCCGCCAGCTGCATGGGCTTTGAGTTTGGCGACGGCACTTTGTTGCCGTTCGTGCCCGTGCGTCAGGTGACGCTGCATGTACGCAACGAGCAGATGCTATCGCACGCTCGCTTCAAACGACGCTCGGCTAGGTCACTGGCGAAGCTCGCTACCATTCGACTGTCGCTGTCCGCTGCGTCGTACACGCAGCTTGTGCATAGCGCGCAGCGTGCCTTTCGTAACAGCACGTCGGCGGCGTTGCTGTTGCCTCCGATTCAACAAAAGGCTCAGCGCGTCACCGTGCAGGTGCACCTGAACCCACGTGCGTCGGACGTTGCGCTGCAGGAGGATTGTATGTGTACTAAACTCATTGCTCACTACTCTACGCTGCAGAGCGCCGATCTTGATGGTCGCGCTCTGCTCATGTTCTGTGTTCAACACCGCTCCAGTACCACGTCTTCGCCGCTTGAGATTCGACTGCATCGCTTTCAGTTGCTTGATCATGTAGCTTTGTAACGTTTTCTTATCTTGTGTTTGTTGGTCCACTCCACCCAAGTTGCTTGTGAATAACGTGTGTATCTACTAAGATTTACCACCATCTACGGAGAGACGCCTGTCTGCACAGCGATGCGCATCGAGATGCATTTTGGGCTTTCTTTCTTCTTTTTTGTTTGTAAAACAACTTGTATTTTGAGCGCTCCCCAATTGGGCGCAATTAGTACTGAATCGTGATGATCGCACTAGAAGAAGAAAACTCAATACGTGAGCAGTGATAACCACAGTGACAACGATATCATAGTGATAGCACTCGTGCTGCTGGGTCAAGGTGGTGGGAACAAAAGAAAAAGAACTCTCCAAAACGGCAGCAGCCAAACATTGACAGTCATACCAGATTGTGTCGCTCATGAGCACTCACTGTGTAGATACATACGTAGAGCTACCACTTTGGAGTATACATATGAGCGCGCTTGTGATTTTGGCAGTCAGTGCGCTTGGCCCAGCTCGAATGGCGCTCGCTTGATCACGTTCTTGTTGCGTACGTGCTGTTGTAGTTGACGGCGGTTGCACGACCCGTCGTCACCTGCGCCGCACACCCGTTTTGATTTTGCGACGGCGCTCAAACGCTTGTGTTGTTGTGTTCGCATGCACTTGCTGAGCGTTTCGGCTGTATGGCCGCATTGTTATCGTTGCGTGCATACGCTTCTGCATGACGACGGCGGTAACTTTGATACAGCGAGCATGTGTGTTACACAGGGGTGGGGGGGTAAACGAACAGGAAGAAAAGCTACTATGTACCTGTCCCAACGGTAAAACGCTACCTCGCACGGCCTGACGTCATCAATGACGGCGTGGCAGACGGCGGTTATACAGCGGCAGCAGCATGAAGAGCGCAATGGGCTGGTGGCATCGATGCGAGGCGCAAGCCAGCGCAATTCAAGCGCGGGCGGAGGCGCGACGCGGGCGACGAGAGAGGAGGAGGCAGCTAGCATAGCGTTTCCGCACGCACGTGGCTGTGCAGGCAGATTGGGCTGAATTGTGCCGCGCCGCCGCTCGCGCATGTGATTGGCTGCGCCCACCGGTAGCCGAATGTACAGTTGTTAGATACGTACTCCGCACGTACACATTACGCTCTCTGACGTACAACTTAGCATTGCTTTATCTACAAAGTTATACGTCAGCGTTAGCCCAAAGGTCGCTTAGTATCCTTATTTAAAGGCACACCAATTATCCCAGGAGCTCTTCCCCGAGAGCTCCTGGTAGAGCTCTGTGCCAGTTTGTGTTGTTCGTGAACCATCCCTCCTACACTGCACACGATGAACTTCGAATCAATGACCGAAGCTCATGCGAAAGTTATGGGCCCAGGAGAGGATCTCTCTCCGAGCAACATTTTAGTACCACCGAAACTACGCGGTGACACTGACAAACTCTTGTGGCGCGAAGCCGTATACGAATGGGCCGAAACCCTACAGGCATGCGCGAATGGCGGAGATTCGCGCGCAAAAAGTGCTGCAGCCACACTCGGTATCCGTCTATATCGTTCTTTAGCGTTCTCAAAGAAGGAAGTTGTCAAAAAGGCTGTTCGCACAGGTGAGCTCTTGCTGACACCGCCATCTAATGATACCCCAATCAACCAGATGGAAGTTGTACAAAAGATTCTCAGCCTGGTAGCGCAAGACTCTACTGTCAATCGTTTGCGTAGAATTGTACGCTTGTACAAAGAAATAACCTGCTGCAAACGCAAGGCCGGAGAATCTATCGCCGATTATATCGAACGATTTGCGGGACCAGCTCTATCCTATCTGAACCTCACGAAGTCAGAGCAGGATTCGAGTGACAGCCAGAACTTTGCGATCATACTACTCCTGAATGCAAGTCTGACGTCACAGACGTTTACAAACATAATCAGCAACCTCGTGGTGTCAGTGAAGTCCAGAACCTCAAAAGACAACTCCATAATTTCTTTATCTAAACATCGTATCAAGAAGATCAAAGATATCATGCTAAGTGCTGGGTTAAGGGCACTCAGCGACACCGAGAAAGTCGACTTGTCTGAATCCGTTACCGCGATTGATGCATCTATCGCACAACATGAGAAAGCCTACGAAGGCGAAGGAGTGTGCTCATGGATAGGTATCCAGGATGCAATCCGAGCATTGGAGGAAGCAGGTCTAGAAGAGAAAGACCTCGATGACAAACCACAAAAGGATCCCGCTTCTAACCCGAGTTCCAAAGCGTACCTTAACTCTAACAAGTTCAAAAAGAACAGGAAACGTATGCGCGACTCAGATGGATATAAGGGTAATGCATCTGGTAACGACACGCAAAACGAAGAGAAGCCGAAAAACAAAGAAGACAATCAGAAACTCGATAATGGGTTCAAACGGCATGACGGCCGAAATAACAAACGTCCTCGCGACGACAAGGCACCCAACGGGACGAAGAAAGGTTTTTTTCGTTAAGGGATTCCGGTTTACCCGAAACCGATCCGAATCCCATCCTAGATGAGGGTAGCCCCATATCCTCCGGGGGTGTCACCTCGGCAATGAGATTATGTGAAGCTCTAAACATGAAGTTTGAACCGTATAAGGCGAGAAGCACATATCGACGCGGCTGGGGTCATGATTGTATTGACTCAAAAAAGGTCGTTTGTTCATGGACTTTATCAATCCAAGACATCAACAACCAATTATTGGAGTTAACTTTTGATTTGTTCGAAGACAACTCGCCCCTAACCGTCGGTTTGGACGTCAAACGACACAGCGTAACGGATTTCTCTGGAGAGCCGTCTACGCTGACCATCAAGAGACCCACTGACTCGGAACCGAAGGTACTCGAGATCTATATCAGATCCAAATTGTAGTGCAATGGCCCTTTACAGGGGATGCGCGTTACAGCTCTTCATAAGAGTTTGATCCGTTTCCGGTCTCGCCACCGCTAGATATGACTAGTTATTAGTTTATTATGCCCATTATGGGGTGCGCCTAGGAAGGGTAGTAATTGTAGACACGTGTGTCTGCAATGGCCCGATGTCGGGTGCGCCGTGGCAATCCCTCACGGGTAGTCCACGTGTAGTGTCATGGCCGGCAGTGCCGGTTACTTAGATATTTACTTGATATTTTCAAGTGCCGTATATAAGTGGCGGCACTTGCCGCCACTGTACGGAAGTAAACCTCAAGGAGGACTTTGGCTCTGACTTGTCGCAGCTTGCGCCCGACTCTAGCCCACTTCTTGGGAAAGTCGCCGCATATCCGGACTTGTCAACCGCCTCTACCATCGAGGAGTTCTGGACCGTCGTTACGGCTATTTCTTTATTGTTTTTCCGTCACCATTGGTGCATCTTCCGTCATACGGCTCTTGCTGCTTCGCCCTGTTATACAGGTTGTCCCTTTTGGTATTGGGCTTGCCGCCCCACTCTCGTGAGTCAGTGCTCCGCTGCGCGGCTCATTTGTTGATCCCTCGTTGCCCATTCCGTTGGGTTGGATACTGCCATACGTATTGGTTCGTCCGACAGTGTCGGTTTCTAAAGCTGATTCTTCACCCCTCCACCTCCGACTGCACGCCCAGATCGGGGCCACCCGGACTTACACCCGGCTCGTGTTGGCCCTATCGGAGGGTTCTGCCGCTCGACTGCCCTTCACAGGGAGCAGGGCCTGAACACCCTGAGGTGCTCGTCCGCGACGCGGCTTGTTGTTTCCCGTCGAGGGCTTTGCACCACAAACTGGTCTCCCGACCTAGAATCGGCTTTGTTTGCCAACATTCGTTGGAGTTCGGCTCTGTTGTTTGGAGCCCAATCGTTGGGAGTGCCCGTTTCAACGTTTCCTTTATTGTCCGTTTTCGGAAGTCGCTCTGGTTGTGAATTGGCCGACTGTGTCGGATAACGATGTCGTCCCGTGGCAAGGGTGGCCCCTCTAAGGCTGCTTCTGTGCCCGGAGCATCCGGATTTTCGCAGAGTTTGCCTCCGTTGCCGAAGGATATCCTGGATGTCTCAGGCAATGACGACCGGAATCCGGCTTCCCGGGGTGCCCGTTCTGATACGGAGCCCCCCATCACCACTCGTGGACCCGCTGAATCCGCGCCTGCGGCACAATCCGCTACCGCGGCCGAAGCTATGTCGTCCAAGTCCGACGAGTTTACCCTCCGAGAAGTTGAGGCCCACGTGCGAATCCTGCAGAGTTCGCAGGTTGGCCTGAGTCAGGAGATAACGAAGATCCGGCAACGGCTTGATGAAGCCCATGTTCGGGATTTTTCGGACGACGTCCGTGTTCTACGGTCTGATGTCAACCAGATCATGGAAGACCGACAAGTGTCGGCTGCCCTGCACGAGCAGGCTGCTGAACGCTTAAACCGCTTGGCGGCCCGTCTGGAGACGGTCGAGCAAACCATCATTGCTGATGCAGTTGTGCCCGGAGTTCCGGCTTCTGAGCATTCTCAGCATTCGCACCGCTCCCGGGATCGCCCGGCTCGAAAGAAGAAGGTCAAAGTGGAGTCTGACTCATCTTCTTCTTCCTCTTCTGAAGAGGAAGCCCACCAAGGGGGTTCTTCATCCGATTCGTCGGCAAGCGAGAACGACCGCTCTCGTCATCGCGCTTCCCATTCTCGGGCTACTGAAGCCACATATGGCGTTGCGCGAGGCCGTACGAAAGGACGGAAACACCTTGGATTAAAGGAGCTGAAGCCGACGAACTTACTGTATCGGAAGCTACTATCGTACCGATTTTATCGGCTAGAGGACACTACGCCACGGAGGACTCCTCGTGGAACTGGCAAGGTGCGAAATCATCTTCGCCAAATGGAGCTTACACTCAAGCCCCATAAGTTCTCGGGGGAGGATCCAATTCTGGTCTTGGACTTTCTTGCCCGCTTCGTAGCGGAAGCCGAAGTACTTCGGATGAGCGAGGCACAGGCCTACATCGCGCTGCCCTATTTTCTAACGGGGTTAGCCGAAGACCAATACAATTCGGTTCGTGGGTCGTCTCGAGCCTCCGAAGGAGGAGTTACGTGCTGGCCGGAAGCGGTACAATATCTCCTACGCTCTTACGCGACAGGCAATGCGATACAGGGTGCTATACTCGCGCTGCGAGACACGAAGCAGAAAGCCGACGAGTCGGAAACTGTTTACTCCACACGCCTGAATAAGGCCTTTCACCGCTGTGGTAACGTGTACTCTGCGGCCGAGCGATGCACCATGTTTGTTGATGGCTTAGACCGATCGATTCGGACTCTCGTTGCCCGTCGTCGGGAAGATAAACGCCGGATTACCTATCTGGAACTCGTACAATTTGCCCAAGCTGAGGGAGATGCATTCCGAGCACGTGTCGGCACTAAGACGCATACGCGCCGACTCCTTCACTTGGAGGGCAGAGACTCTTCTTTGCCTCATTCACGAGGACCAGCCCAGGATGGGTACGACAACGTTCACCTGTTACAGGACGATGGTTCTATGCCAACATCGGAATTGCCGTCGACGACGGAACCGTCTTCTGCTGACGCAGACGCCGTTCTGTACGCCGGACGTCAAGTCCCGGCATTGCACGTGCCGCATTCTGGCGGATATCGTACGCAACGTCCTGGTTGGAGGGATCCCTATCCTCCACGACAGGAGCGCCGACAGCCGAATCCGGAACCTCCGGGTCCCCGGCACCTTATTTGCCACACCTGTTACAGGCATGGACACATCGCTCCGAATTGTCTAATGCCCATCCGGGATATGGCGAAAATCATACCTCAGTATGAGTTGTTGACGCCCGCTGAACGGGAACGTGTTCCCAACAAATCGTACCTTCGTGCGAAGGCGGAAACTCAGTCTGAGAAACAGGGAACGGAGCCACCTCATGGTGGAAACGTAGCCGCTCCTGCGGAATCGCAACCTCCGCAGACTGGCGGCGAAGCTCAGAAAAACTGAGCACGGGAGCCTCCAGCAATGGAGAGGCGTCCCCTGCGACGGGGTCAAGTACGCCTGGGGCTGAGAAGCCTCGCTCCCAGGTCACTATCCTTTCGAGGAAAATGGCCACAACAGACGTGGACTCTGAGCACCTTGGTGTCTTGCGTCGTCCGTGGATACGGTCAAAGAACAGCCGGTTCCCGGATAGAGTCCTGGTCATGGCGAAACGAAACTACAAAGTTTACGCCGACCTTGGTGTATCCGACCAATATATGGTTCGGCAGTTGTCTGTGCTGGATACAGGCGCTGGTCCAAACTTTTTGGTTCAATCGCTCATTCCGCCGCATCTGCGGTCTCGTATTCGTGCTACGCCGCTCGTTGATATTGCGGATGCGAACAACAGGCCACTTTCGACAGTGGGAGTCATCGACCTGCTCGTCAGGCTCGGCCGCTACGTGGTGAAGCTCGATTTCTTGGTTTGCAAGCAGTTAGCAGCGCCCGTTATATTGGGATGTGACTTCTGCGACCGCTTCGTCGAATCAATTCGACCGCGGGCAAGAACCGTCGAAATGGAAGACGGCACGAGCGTACCGATCGTTCGGCGTCCCCTTAGAAGGGCTTTGAAGAAGCAAGTTCCATTACCTGCTGCGCAGGAGCCCACCGCCGATGAACGGAAGTCCACGAAGCTCCGAGTGGCTCGGTCTATTTGCATCCCGCCTGAGTCGCAGTCCTGGGTCACTGTGACATCTCCACAGTGTGGCCTACAAACGGTACAACCGCTGCCTGCGTTGCAGGAGAAGCATCAACTTGCCCTGGCAAATGGGATTGTTTTTGTTGAGCCCGAGAAGCCTTTTCAGGTGTTGGTTGCAAACTTCAGCCGTTATCACCAACGGTTGGTACGAAGCCAAGTTATTGGTTCATTGCTTCCGCATCCTGCGGCTATAGTGCCTACTCAGGTTTCTACTGCTGAAGTTCTCGGGATCCTCGAAGCTGAGGAGGGAGAGGCGGAACGGAGAGAGCTCGAACCGACCAATTCGGATAGGAAGTTTGAACCGTCGGAATCGGATAACGCGAAGCCGACTTTATCGGATGATGAACGAGAAGCACAAGGTGTGAATGAGAAGAATGCCTTAAAGGAGCTTGAGTCTCTGGACCTTGATCACGTCCCAGAGACTCACCGCGATAAACTGCGGCATATGCTCGAAGAGTTCACGCCCATGTGGGATGGCTCCCTTGGGAAGATTGGCATCACCGAACATCGGATTGATTTGCTACCGAATACTCGGCCCATCTCACAGCACCCTTACAGGGCAGGACCGACAGCTCGGCAAGAGGAGAAAGCTCAAGTTGAGAAGATGCTCCGTGCTGGAGTTATTGAGCCGGCTCAGTCACCATGGGCATCGCCGGTGGTGCTCGCGCCCAAAGCTGATGGGTCTTGGCGATTTTGCATCGACTACCGCAAGCTCAACGCGGCAACGGTCAAGGATGTATATCCTATCCCACGAATGGATGAATGCATCGACTCGTTGGGCGACGCGAAGGTGTTCACAACCCTAGACGCGAATTGGGGTTATTGGCAAGTTCCCGTGAGGGCTGAAGATCGTGACAAGACAGCCTTCGTCTGCCATGAAGGATTGTACCGATTCAATCGGATGCCCTTTGGGTTAACGAACGCGCCAGCCACATTTCAGAGAGCTGTGGATATCTTGCTAGCCCGCTTCAAGTGGAAGACTTGCCTGGTTTACCTGGATGACATCATTGTCTACTCCAGCAACCTGGATGAGCACTTGGCCCACGTACGGGATGTGATGCGAGTCCTACGCGATGCAGGCATTACGCTTAATCTCAAGAAGTGTGAGTTCTTTACCGAAACCGTCAGGTATCTCGGCCATGTCATCCGTCCAGGACGGCTGTCGATAGACGAAGTACGTGTGAAATCCCTCAAAGAGGCTAAGCATCCGAGGACGCAGACTGAACTCCGATCTTTTCTCGGCTTGTGCAACGTCTATCGCCGCTTCATCCCGAACTTTGCGGATATTGCTTCACCTCTGAACGAGCTTCTCCGCAAGGGACAGCCAGTACAACTGGAAGCGTTCGACGACCGCAAAGCTGCGGCTTTTTCGTCTCTGGTTGACGCGGTGACATCGCCACCTGTTTTATCCCTGCCTAGGGCTGGTTTACCGTACGCCGTCGATACGGATGCTAGCGACTACCAGGTTGGTTGCGCACTGTTCCAGACCACCGAAGATGGCGAGCGATTGCCAATTGGTTATTGGTCACGAAGCCTCAACGTTCACGAGAGGAATTACTCGGTATCCGAGAAGGAGTGCTTGGCAGTCGTCTGGGCATTACAGACACTGCGGCCCTATCTTATGGGGAATCACTTCGTGGTTCATACCGATCATTCGGCCTTGCGCTGGCTACTCTCTATTGCAGAGCCATCTGGCCGCTTGATGCGGTGGAGACTTCGCTTGTCGGAATTCGACTTTGAAATCCGCTACAAGAAAGGACTCCTGAACACTCAGGCTGACGCACTGTCCCGCTTAGAGACAGAGGCCGAAGCTGCGCCAGTTGATGATCTGGAGATACCGTGCTTCCTCGCGGAAGATGGCTCGAACGATGCCGATGAAGGATCGGAAGGATGGGACATCTATGATGCTGTGTTAGCCGTGTCAGGCGCGCAACCCGAACCGGGCTCTTTTGTACCGATTACTCCGGAAGAGCTCATCAGGGAGCAACACACTGACCGTTTTTGTACGGAGATTCGCAGCCGTTTAAACGGTGGAGCTCAGTTGCCTTTCGTCGAGAACGACCAAGGATTTCTAATCCGAACTGTCGGAAACAGGCCACAGATTGTGGTTCCGCACACTCTTCAGTCACGAGTACTGCATTTGTCGCATTATGCGAAGTTGTCAGCCCACCCTGGTGGCAGGAAGTTGTACTACACCTTACGAAAGGACTTTTACTGGCCAGCGATGGCTTTCGACGCGTACGCCACTGTCCGTGGATGTTCGGACTGTGCGAAGAACCGCGTCAAATTGCGGAAGTATTCCAAGAAGTTGGTACTCTTCCCTGCTAGGGCCCCACTCGAGTTCGTGGCAATTGACTTGCTCGGCGAGTTCATTCGCACCCGCCGGGGAAACCGGTTTTTGCTCGTTATCACCGACCGCTTTTCGAAGCTGGTGCGGACTGTGCCTTTAAAGAAGGTTACCGCCAGTGCGGTCGCCCAAGCTTTCGTTACTAACTGGGTTTTTGTCTACGGACCGCCGATTGACCTACTATCGGATAATGGACCGCAGTTTACGGCTAAGTTCTTTCAGGACGTCTGCCGCATCTTGCGGATACAAAACTGGTTCACGACTACCTATCATCCCCAGAGTAATGGGCAGGTTGAGCGATTTAACGGCACTATGCTCAATGCATTGCGGACGTTTGTTGCCGAGCATCCGTCGGAATGGGATCAGTACACCGATGCGGTGACATATGCCTACAACACGCAGGTTCATCGTACTACGCAGATCTCGCCGTTCGAGCTTGTGCTATCACGCGTTCCACCTTCGGTGGCTATCGAGCCACAGCCAACGTTGGATAAGTTCCCCTCGCCCCGTCTACACAGGGACGCCTGGAAGGACTGGCTAAAGAAGATTATCCCAACAGTTGGGCAGAACATTGCGAAAGCACAGGCCGCCTACAAGCGGAATTTCGACGCAAGGCTGCGTAAGAACGCCCCGCAGATCAAGGAAGGGGAGTATGCCTTTTTAAGGAAAGAGTACTATAATCCGGAGAAAGAGAAACGGCATAAGCTCTCGCCGATTGCGGATGGACCTTACAAGGTAATTGCTACGACCGACACTACGGTAGTCCTTGATGTCAAGGGTGCGCACGAGCGTTATTCGCGAGATCGCGTAACGCCTGCGCCAAAGCCTGTTTCACAGGAATCGCAACTGCCATCGTCGGCTACTACCGCACCTACAATGGAAACAGCCGTCGAGACGGAAACTGCCGCCGAAGCGGGAACTCGCACTCAACTGTCTTTGTTGCCGCATCCGGAACGCGGTCTCGCTGATTTGCCAGCTAAGCCGGAAGTAGACGCACCAGTCGCAACTGCCGCTCATGTGCACACGCGGATATTGGCCCCTCCGGGGATACTGACCACCACCCCCGACGCTCCAACTGAGGAGGGAGAGGCGGCAGATCGTTCCTTGCCGTTGTCGCCGTCGGAAACGGAGTCGCCTTCGCAGGCCTCTGCCGCACGCAGTCGCACGCGGACGCGTGACACGCAGCCGGAGAACCGGAAGAAAGAGGACGACGCGCAGGTACCGCGCAAGCCTCAAGAGGAGGAGTTACGTTCGCAGGCCCGAGAACGGGAGCACAGAACCGATATGGTACGTGACATGCTGCCGGAAAGCCGGAAGAGTCGCACAGATTCGCTGAGGCCTTCGGAGAAGGACGCCGCTCCGGTGACGATCGAAGCCGGAAGACCGGAAGAGAACGACGCGCCGTTACCACGGAAGCCTGAGTTGGAAAGCACCACCGTGGTGAATCGCAAGGCCGGAAGTCCGGAAGGAGAGAAGTTAGTTAGTGAAGACCGTACTGTTACGGCAGACCCGACTTCGGGAGATTTTAGCGAAGCATCAAGGGATGAAGCCGGGAAAAGTACGGAAACAAACGCCGCTTCGGCAATCAGTGAAGCCACAGTAAGTGGAAAACAGTCGAGTACTGCAGACGCGCACGCACCACTCAGAGTGTCAAGCTCCGTGGGCGAACCGCCTCCTGTGGAGGATGACAGCGCACGCGTACGACACGTGCCTGTCGCAAGCCGAGTGCCGCCTGCTAGGCTGACAGTGCCGAGAAACGGAACGTCGAAAAATTCCGAATTTGAATCGGCAAACGCCAGCCGTGCAACGGCGCACAGCTCAGCAACCGCAGCGCGCGGCAAACCGCCGCCACGGCACGTGCTGCAGCACCACTCGCTGGCGCACCGCTTTGCGGACCGTTCACCGTCGCAACGGGAGATTATGCCGGAACGCCGGAAGCTCGCCATGCGAAAAGAACGAAGTCCGTTCACAGCCCAGCAGCATGGGAAGAAGAACCAGGAAACTGGAAGCCTGACAGTCAGGAAAACACCATGGTCAACGTCGCCTTTGCCTGGTGTACAGGATGTGTTGCCGTCAGGACGGAAGCCGCCTACATTTGACGATGCCCACGACGGGAACAGGAGCGATGACGCCTCGAAAGAGGATTCCTCGACCAAGCCGCACACAGAGCGGAAGGTCCTCGATGAGGAATATGTTATCGACCGTCTGGTAAGTCACGGCTACGCCCCTGACGGGGAACTACTGTATCGAGTCCGTTGGTACGGCTATGCCTCTTCAGAGGATACGCACGAGCCTATTGAGCATTTGCCTCGCTCGAAGGTCTTGCAGTACCACCGTCGCACACGGACACCGATACCGGCTACGCTGGACAAAGCCCAAGTGGGTTGACCGCCCACGTCTCAATTGAGCACAGCCGTCTCAGACGGAATATACCGCCTCATGCGGACAGTATTGCATTACGCAAGGATATGCCGCTTCAAGCGGATGCAGCTAAGTTAAGTTGAGATCACTAAGCCGCCGCAGGCGGACCAAGTCGCTCTGAGCAGACAGCTCTTGTTGAGCAAATACGCCGCGAAATGCGGAAGCCACTACAGTGGAGAAGAAGAAGATCGAAGCCTAGAAGAAGGAAGAGGAGCCAGGATACTGGAAGGAAGACTATGAAGTTATGATGCTACAGCCGCTCACAGCGGAAGCTTAGCCCCTCTCTCGTGGGTCATTCGCAACAGCCTCGCATGAGGTACTGCCCACTGAGAAGGGGGAGAGCAGAAGAAAATTCAAAGCCAAGCCGGCACAAGCCGGAGGAGTTTACTTCAACTACGGGGCTTTGCCCCTCGCTACTGGGGTCGATCTCAAGTTACGATCACCCTCCTTGGGAGGCCTAAGCGCCAGATGGCCCAGCACCTGGGGTGTTGCCACCGCCGGGAGCGCCGGAGAAGTGTTGCGCTGCAATCGCTTGCAGATCCGACTCGTCGGTCACCGTATCCGGTACGGCCACACCTACACCTCGTAGGAAGTCGCGAATAACCACCGCACGTGGCGTTATGGTAGCGCCGACGTCATCGGTTGTCGCCACAGATTGCCCCCAGGGGATTGTTGGATCAGGAGCCGCTTCAGCGGGTGGGTCGACGTTTTCGACAATGTCGCCCTCTCCCGTCGCTTCGGGCTGTTGTTCTTCCACTGTGCCCGCTGGGCTTCCCTCGTCCATGGGGCTTCCTCCCTCTACAGGGTCATCGTCGCCGTCATCGACGTAGATGAACCCACGCGGGTGCCCCTCGGGGATATACCGATCTCCTCGGCGACGCTCAGCCGCTTCGGCGGGTCCGATTACTTCCCATTCCCATGGGTCAAAGTAGACGAAATCGCCGGCATTGACAGTACGTCCCGGAGAGCGGTCGTTCGGCCGGCGGACCCCACCGGATACCTGGTTGGCAGGCACTTCATCCCAGTCAATCTGGTCGATCACGCCCACCAGTTGGGTTGCTTCACGAGCGTTGCGCACTGAGCCGAGTACTTCGGAAAGGTCCAAGTTACGGATTGATTGCCGGATGAGACCCGGAATATGCCACAGACGGTAAGCGTCGTACGCCTCGACGAGGAGATACGCCGCTACGCGGACAGTCCATTCAGTGGCTAGGAGACTCCAAAGGCCGCGAGGCGGATTGTTCATGAAGTACGACCCGATGTATGTAATACAGGGCGGGAGCTCCACGTAACACCCTCGTGGGACCTCGACGGCCGGCCAGAAGTCTGGAAGTTGCATGTACCGTCCTCGGCGGGCGTGCCCAGCCAGTCGTTCGACTTCAGAACACTGGTATGGCGCCATAATCCCAAAACGGGAGCGCCACTTCCGCTCAAAGCGGAGTCCTTCCAAGAAGGCTGACCGTGCTGGACGGCGGAGATACCGGAACTCGGCGCGAAGAATGGGCCGAGCCCACAGTATCAAATCCTGGTGAGGCTGTACGGTATCCGAATATCGGTCGATCTCGTCCAACGCGTTGGCAAGATAGTCGCCGTAGCCGACTTCGCCGAATGTTCGGTATCGCGCAACGTCATACCGGTACTGTTCCGGCACAGGATGCTCGTTCGGAGCTCGGAAGTGCCGCGCGTACCCGATACGGGCCATCTCGTTTCGAGCAAACTGCCGCGACTCGTGCCGACCTACGAATAGGCAACTCGGATTCACCGCCACGCGGGCGCGCCAGTCCCAAGAACGGGTCACGTCTACCGGAAGCCCGCCAGGGAGATTGCCATCGATGGTGTAGGATTCGATAAGCTCGGTGTCCGAGAGCGCTTCGGCGTCAAACCAGGGTGCCTGGGCGAATATCGCACTATGCCGGTGAGGATCCCGGATGCGCAAAGTACCGAGAGCCGGCCAGCCAGCCGCGGAAGCGGGCAAGTCGATGTTGAACCAATCCCACACAGGGGCAGGACCAGCACCTTGTGCAGGCGCAGGACCTTGACCGGAAGACCCGGGTTGCGAAACTGCCGCCGCTTGCGGAAGAGGCACGGACAGGAACGGCGGATTCGAGACTTGCATGCGTGCCGTCGAAGACGGAGGGGCACTCGGAGGTTGGTGAGGGTTGTTGTGCGACATTGTTGGGGAGTTGGGCGCTGAGGAAGATGGTGTAACAGGCGGTGGAGTGCGTGGTTCCGAACTTATCTCGGCAACCCCGTCGAGGGGGACGTGGTTATGAACTCCCATGGTGGAGCGTGGACGGCCGTCTGAACGGTGTCTCAACCTGAGAAGGGGGAGATGTAGTGCAATGGCCCTTTACAGGGGATGCGCGTTACAGCTCTTCATAAGAGTTTGATCCGTTTCCGGTCTCGCCACCGCTAGATATGACTAGTTATTAGTTTATTATGCCCATTATGGGGTGCGCCTAGGAAGGGTAGTAATTGTAGACACGTGTGTCTGCAGTGGCCCGATGTCGGGTGCGCCGTGGCAATCCCTCACGGGTAGTCCACGTGTAGTGTCATGGCCGGCAGTGCCGGTTACTTAGATATTTACTTGATATTTTCAAGTGCCGTATATAAGTGGCGGCACTTGCCGCCACTGTACGGAAGTAAACCTCAAGGAGGACTTTGGCTCTGACTTGTCGCAGCTTGCGCCCGACTCTAGCCCACTTCTTGGGAAAGTCGCCGCATATCCGGACTTGTCAACCGCCTCTACCATCGAGGAGTTCTGGACCGTCGTTACGGCTATTTCTTTATTGTTTTTCCGTCACCATTGGTGCATCTTCCGTCATACGGCTCTTGCTGCTTCGCCCTGTTATACAGGTTGTCCCTTTTGGTATTGGGCTTGCCGCCCCACTCTCGTGAGTCAGTGCTCCGCTGCGCGGCTCATTTGTTGATCCCTCGTTGCCCATTCCGTTGGGTTGGATACTGCCATACGTATTGGTTCGTCCGACAGTGTCGGTTTCTAAAGCTGATTCTTCACCCCTCCACCTCCGACTGCACGCCCAGATCGGGGCCACCCGGACTTACACCCGGCTCGTGTTGGCCCTATCGGAGGGTTCTGCCGCTCGACTGCCCTTCACAGGGAGCAGGGCCTGAACACCCTGAGGTGCTCGTCCGCGACGCGGCTTGTTGTTTCCCGTCGAGGGCTTTGCACCACACAAATCAGCATACGACGCTCGTGCCCACATCCTCCTCACACCAACAATGGGTGCGCTCCTGACAACTTGCGGCAATAACGTAAGACCAAGCACATTAGCAAAGAGGCTACATAGGCTTACGCATGCGCCACCGAACGAGATCATCGCCCTTTGCGAACGAGCTGGAATGGCTTCGGAAGAGCTGAAGAAAGAAATTGAACGCATCGCAAAGAATTGCCACATCTGTGCTGAATCTGGAACACCTCTACCGTCCAAAAAGATATCCATAACACACGTTAACCAAGCCTTCAACGTAGAAGTACAGGTCGACTACATGTTCTGCATGATCAGAGATACGAGATATCTGGTTATGAACATCGTGGATTGTGGTACGGGGTACTCAGAAACAGCCATCGCACAGAATCGGGAAGCACGTACATCCATATCGATAATCGAAACCGAATGGCTGAATCGACACGGAGCTCCCGACGCATTGTCAGCCGACGATGAGTATAATTCAAGAGAGATGCGCAAGTTCCTGTCAGGTCGAGATATCAAATTCAAAGCCCGTCCCGTAAGGCGGCATAATAAGACAGGCATCGTAGAGCGTAAGAACGGGACAATTAAGCGAATCCTCGAACGGTTACAAAAGGAGAAGACGCTCGGATCCGACAAAACCATACTGTCTAGAGCTACCTTTTTGTCGAATTGCTTCACAGGCTCCAAGATATTAAGCTCTTTCGAACTAGCCAAAGGGTATGCCCCTTCGGTCCTTGGAGCTCCACGACGTTTGGTTACAGAAGAACTGTTGGCTGCCTACACCGAACAAGCAGCCACCAGGGCTGTACAAAGGGCCATGAAAGCTCGCAACCATTCGAACCTGACCGAAGCGTCTATAAAACCAGGGCAGGAGGTTCTCTTCTACTTCAAAACAACGGCACATAATGTACCAGACGAGTGGCGCTCAGCTACCGTCGTAAAAGCCGGAGACCACATCGTGGAAGTACGTCGAATCCCAGGAGGACCAATATCCCGTATCGCTTACGAGGACATCCGTCTACGTCCGACCTCGGACTTAGCACGCGAACTGAGTGAAGGTCTGATGGAAGACTTCATTGATCTCACCTTATCACCCGATTCCGACGGCGAACAGGTAGAGATGCAGGACGTGGCATCACTTATGACCACAAACACCACTAATCGGGAGCGCGTTTGGAAGGATATGGGAAGCTACACCGACGAGCTACTCAGTGATCCCACCATGGACAGTCATCACGACTTGGTTTCCGGAGAACAGGAAGTTCTAAAGCATATCCAAAAGGTCATCGGATCCAAACAGGTGGCGAGTAGAGAAATACAATTCGCTCCGCCCTGGATACTGAAGAAGGCGATCCAAAGAGAGCATAACGACAACTGGATCGACGCCTACACCGAAGTATATGAGGAAGATATTCCCAGCAACGCGAACGTGATCTCATCACACACCGTATACAAAGTGAAACAAGATGAAGATGGAGTTCGAAAGTTGAAAGCCCGCTTGGTCACACACGGGAACAGGGACGACCTGAAAAATGAGATCCGAAAGGATTGCTCGAACGCAGACATGCTCATAGTTCGGCTCTTGATCAGTATCAGCCTCTGCCTTGGGTTCTCCTTCGGGGTCGCCGACATTAAGGGGGCATTCCTTCAAAGCGGACCGATAAAACGGGATATATACGTACGGCCAGCTCTGGAGTTTAGGACTAAGAAGAGAATTGTGTGGAAGCTGGTAAAGCTCCCATACGGAATCGTCGAAGCAGGCCGACAATGGGCAAAACGCATCGAGTCATGGATGCTCGATGACGAAGGACTGCAACGCGTATACGGAGTCAACCAGCTTTTTCTCAGACGTAACGAGCTCGGACACATTACCTTGGCTATAGCCAAGATCGTTGATGACCTTCTCGTGGCTGGTACACCTCCGTGTATATCGGCATTCATGAAGCGCCTGGAAGAAGAGTTCGAAGTCGGAAAAATACGATACGGGAGCAAGCTCACATTCGCTGGTTGCGACATCAACGAAGACAACGAAGGCACCATCATAATATCAATGAAGCCTTATATGGAGCGCCTACACCCTATCGAACTATCGCGAGCACGCAGGCGAGATCGAGAGAACAGGGCAACCGACGACGAAATACATGCGTATCGTTCCCTCGCAGGGACTTTGATGTACTTAGGATCGGCAGTACTACCCTAAGCATCGCTCGTTACGTCAAGGATGCAACAAGAATTGAGAAACTTAAAAGTGAAACACCTTGTGGACGCAAACGCAATGCTTCAAGAGATTCGGAATCTCAAACCCGCGATCAAGTACATAAGGCCCACGGGTGTGACGTCAGCTACCTTGGTGACCCTCTCAGACGCCTCACACGCAGCGAACGATCAACCCTACGGACAAACGGGACTAATATGTGGGATTAAGTTCACAACGGCGTTCGAAGATGAAGAATTGTTCCACCCAATCACCTGGTCCAGTACGAAACAGCGCCGCGTTACACAATCATCCTTTGGAGCTGAGATACTAGCATGCTCTGAAGCCAAAGACCGGGGGCACTGACGTTAAGGACACGCTGAACTACATCTTTCAGCATCTGGGTATCTCGCACCACATCTTGGTAGACTCGAAAGCACTCTTCGACACTATAACCACGCTACACGAGTGCCGTGAATTCCGCTTAAGAAAGACGGTAACCATGATTCGAGATGCTTTTGAGTCAGGGGAGCTCGACATGATCACTTGGATCCCGGGTTCTATAAACGTGGCAGACGCACTCACGAAGCGGAGTGTTGGGCACTCGCAGAAGTTGAACGAGATGGTCACACACGGTTTTTGGAACGTGGAGACCTCAAAGGGCACTACCCATGATCACGAATCTTGGCAGTAGCTATATGTTTTGTATTTGTTTTTGTGAATCGTTTGTAGGATATTCACGCGACGGGGGGGTGTGTTAGATACGTACTCCGCACGTACACATTACGCTCTCTGACGTACAACTTAGCATTGCTTTATCTACAAAGTTATACGTCAGCGTTAGCCCAAAGGTCGCTTAGTATCCTTATTTAAAGGCACACCAATTATCCCAGGAGCTCTTCCCCGAGAGCTCCTGGTAGAGCTCTGTGCCAGTTTGTGTTGTTCGTGAACCATCCCTCCTACACTGCACACGATGAACTTCGAATCAATGACCGAAGCTCATGCGAAAACAGTATTTGTAACACGGCGACAATATCTCACTCGCGCATTTTTCTAGCACCGTCCTACGTCGCGAACCGTTTCGAACAACCGTTTCGAACACGGCGAGCGCTCGGCGGCTGTCGTAGGCTACGACTCGTAGCGCATCACTGACAGTTTAGCTGTAGATACAGTATAAGGCTCAGCTGTGGCACAGATGGCTGCGTATTTAAGCGCTGCCTCGCAGCGGCGGGTACGGCGCAAGCAGTCCCGAGTGCAACCGCTACCGCAATGAAGCACAGCACGTTCCTGTACCACGCGGCGCTGCTAACGGTATCGCTGAGCATATGCTCAACGTACGCCATCGTGTCGCTGCCATTCGCCATGGGCCCCACGCCCGAGGAGCTAGCCACGCTGGAATTCCTCACCTGCTCGTCCAGCCTGTGTCTAGCCAACGACACGCGCTCGTTCCAATGCAGCAACTCTGCAATCGCGGCGTTCCCGGTGCCGGACAACTCTGCGACGGTGATCGTGCTACTGACGGCGCCGCCCGCCGACAACAACCTGGCGAACCTGCAGTCGCGCTACATGGCGGTGGTGCCGCGCGCCGCGCTGGCGACCGGAATGCTGTCGTTCATCGCGTGGCGCCCCACCGACGCCGACCCCGCGCAGACCGAGTGTCTGCGGCTGGGCCCGATCGGGCAGCCGTTTGGCACGTGCTGCGGCGCGTGTTCGCAGCTCAACGGCGCGTCTAGCAGCCTGTCGTGCTGCCGCCCGTGCATCGCTTCGTGAGTGCACCAATCGTGATGCGCCCGCCAATCGCGCCCCGCCGCTTGACAGTGGCGCGCTTTTATACGCGCGCGTGCCTTTTTTCCCCGCATTTGTTCGCCCGCTTTTGCATTGCGTGCCTGTTCCTGTGTGCGTGTGCCTAGCTCGGAAGCCGTTCTGTCTACCGTTGGTAAGGGGTAGCCTACATGTACAGAATAAGTTAGATGGTGCCACTAAGATATCTTATACCCCCGGGGTAGCATCATCATCATCATGATGATAGATAAAAGAGCCGTGGAGAACAAAAGGTCTGCGCGTGACCTCGACTTGCTCAACCGTCCTCCTTCACTGTCTCGTGGCGCCACCGCCGTCCGTACCGCCGCGCATTGACGCCACTTTCGCCGTGGCCACGTCGCTAATCGCACCAGTGGTGAGAGCAATGCTCTCGTGACTGGTCACCTCAGCTCACTGGCCTGCCACCAAAAAGGTTAACCGGCGTCGTAGATATCGCCGTTGCACAACAGCAATCGTGGGCGCGCCCACTGCATAAAGAAAACGTCCGTTGCACAGTGCTGCGCGTCGTTACTGATCTGCGTTGCTATTTACTACTAAAAAAAAGCCCATACAGTAACCGTTTCCTGCCCGCCGCCGCCACCCTGAGCTCATACGCGACCGTCATCGACATCGTCGTCCTTACATATTCACCGTCCATCGCACACGAAAAAAAGAAGAGAAACCGAAACTCACAAAACATCCTTCCTCCATAGACTTGGCCGCAGTCGCAGTAGAGCTTCCAAACCCGCAAACGTACAAAACCCCCTTAACAGGGAGGGGGAGCTTATCCGTACAGCGTCTCACACCGCCACTGTCACGTCGTCCTCACTGTACACGCGCGCCTCCTTGTCCCGCGATGCGTCGTTCGACTCGCGTTGCTCCGAGTCTTCGTCGCTCTCGCCTTCCACGTTGGCCGACTTGGCCACCACGTGGAAGCCCTTTCCGTTCTGCGAGCAGCCTGCGAAGAACGCCATCACCACCCCGAGCACCTCCAGCAGCAAGCACAACGGCAGCAGCACCAGCATTGCCACCGTCCACAGCGGCGCCTGCCACCACTTTGTGCGGTGCTCCCTCATGTTGCAAATCAGCCCTGCGATGTACACGAACGACGACGCGCCCACCACAAAGTTGGTCAGGATGCGGATCACCAGCGTCACGGGGATGGCGTACACCCACAGCGTCACCATGTAGATCAACTGTAGCGGCAGCAGACTCGGTACAATCAACCACGACATCGTGTTGAACCCGATGAACAGCCGGTACTTGAGGCTCACCGGACACATCGTGACCACCTTGGCCAGCCCGTAGAACCAACGTCTTCTCTGCTTGAGAAAGTCCATCAGGCTCTGAGTGGACTGCTCCTCCAAGAAGCCGTTAAC